>CM033683.1:26476637-26554137 GCA_019514585.1 Dendrobium officinale
TTCACATACTAACTTAACCATTGCTACTAGACCATCACCTGACCACATGTATCGAGCTACTACCTCACAAGTATAGTCAAATCACTATTGTTGTACAATCAACACCTAACGATTATTATCAAACTATTTTCACTTAGTTACAACCATCTAAACTCCTCTAATACCCTGTGGACTATATCCACTAACATTTTATTCCCTTGTAATCTTGCCTCCCCTAATGGTCAGCATCATAAAGAAATTGTTTGTTCATATTTTATATTTTATCATACTTTGTTATGACTTATATGAATTGTAGAAATACTAATAATATTGCACAACGGCTATAAATATTTATTACAATAGAAAGTTGATTGTATTACGTGGTCAACAATATTTTTATAAATTGTATTGATACTTGGGTCTTTAGTCTTGCAATAGAGATTGGATTGGATGCATCAGTTGATTGTATTACATCTTATTGCTATAAATTGCATCCTTTATTTACTTTACATTCTTAAAAGATTCAAACGTCAAATAGTGCATATTTCAATAATAAAATATTGGTTTGTCAAAGGGATCGTGATAGAAAGCTTTCCCTTCAACATCATCAGCAAGAAAGCAAATGACTTGGGCTTTGTTTGAGACAGCTTTCTTTCTGCTTCTTAAAACAACTTTTTAGTATAAAATTTTTAATTTTTGTACTAAAAAATTGTAGTAAGAAAGCCATCCCAATCGAAACCTTAGGCTTCGTCTGAGATAGCTTTATCCCTGCTTCTTAAAGCCGCATTTTAGTAAAACATTTTTAATTTTTGTATTAAAAAATTACTTTAAGAAGCAATAAGAAAACCGTCTCAAACAAAACCTTAATATTGAAAATATAGCATTGATAGTAATACTAGCAGAAAGAAGCTATGTTCCATATGGCAGGTTCTTCAAGACACTGAGCAAAAGACAAAGGTCCAGTTCATAACACACTACATACACACACACACACACACACACACACACACACACACACACATATATATATATATATATATATATATATATATATATATATATATATATATATATATATATATATATATATATATATATATATATATATATATATATATATATATATATATATATAGAGAGAGAGAGAGAGAGAGAGAGAGAGAGAGAGAGAGGATAAAGTTATTCACAAAGTGATTGCTGCTATGTTGCTCCATGAAAGCTTTACCCCACCTGCATTCATAAAATCTGAATAAATTTTCTATTCTGACAATATGAGGGAAGGATAAACTAATAACCTCTTTTCTACTGCATAATTAATTTCAGTATCATTTCCAGAAATTACGGTAAACATCTTATTAGTTTGATTGACACAGCTTTTCTATATATATTCCACAACACTATTTTTATAAATAGTTTTAGCCGCCCTCGATGATTTCTTTTACAACTTTACTTAAAATCAATCTGACAACTTTTTAAGACTGCTCTTAAAAAATTTTTTGTCTAGATCAACTTTTAAAGATCAGCAGGTGCAATTCAAGCCAAATTTTTATGATTCAATCTAAATTTTTTTTAAAAAAAGTTTTTCCTCTAACAATTCTATAATCAAATTTACAAACAAAAACATTTATAGCGATTCCAAACACATCATTAGCCAGATTCAGCTTTTCCACTCTGTCGAATAATCCTAAACAGCATTTCTGATAGTAAAAAGAATTGCAAATTAAGAGGAGGTACACACTCACTAACCTCAAAAGTTGGCGCCCTTGTTAGCTTCTGCATCAGCTTCAGTGTTGTACTCCTAAGGAGAATACCAAAAAAAGAGCTATTTGTTTATTTTGCAATAAAGCATATTGCACATGTAAAACAAGAAAGAGACTAATGATAAGTATAGCAAAGTTAAAACTATTAGCAAATAAACAAATAACTTAGAGCATGTTAACGATTTTTACCCTTGGAACATGGTAAATATCAAATTTGTCCAGCCCTCTGATCTGATCATTAACCCCTTCTGTTAGGTTCATACAAGTTTCTGCTTCGAACTGCCCAACTTCCATCAATCTGTAATTGACAACAGCCAGTTACATACAGAAATGTGGAATCCTATCCTGATGGAAGACACGTTATTCGTAGATTAAAATTAAAAAATAAATCACATCCCCAAAATACAGAAGTGAAACAAGGAAAAAACAAAATTTAGTGAATGGAATTTGTCATCCCTTCACCCTTTTTTCCCTCCAAAAGTTTATTATTTTTTGCTCACCCCGATCACATAATTTCTTTTTTTTTTGGGGGGATAATTAGGGGCGTGAGCCCATTTTTTTAACATTTAAGAAGGTTGCAACTAAAATATGGGAAACACAAAAAAATAATAGTGCCCAAAAGCACAGGGAAAATTTTCCTATATATATATATATATATATTAAAAATAGATTGATTAGAGCAAAATTTAAGTATAAATATCCTGTCAAATAACAAAAAATAATTATTTTAAATCCTAGATAGACTTACATCAATAAATTTGAGCAAGATTTATGCTGCATAATTTAGCATAAATCCCGCCAGATAGCAAAAAGATAGCTTTAAATCCTTTATAAAAGTTAAATCTTTTAATTTTTTTTTTATATTTAATTGGTTTCATGTTTAATTAATTAAAAATTAATTATGATATTAGTATATAAACTTTAAAAAATTCATTATAATTTATAATTTGAAATTTACAATATTTTAACAAAATAGCACAGAATATTTGCGCTTTGTGCCATGTGTCATTGCTCAAATATGGCGCAAATAGTGCACGCTATTTTGATGCACCACGCCACGCCAAACAAAGCCACATTGAGCCGTGCGCCGTTGACATGTATAAACAATATTAAACAAGTAAGGAGATAGTAAGCATCCCTGCTTAAGACCAAATGATGAGTTAAAAAATTCCTCTAAAGCACCTACTATACAAAGAAAAAAATACACGTCCATAACACAACCTTTAATCCAATAGATAAAAACATTCAGGAAGCCCTTAAGCATGAGACGGTTTAGAAGAAACTCCCTCGAAACTTACAAATATTTTAAAAATGTCAAACTTAACACAAAAGTATTTTTTGTTGGCAGCCAAGTTAAATTCCCTCAGAAGATCTACAGCTAGAACAATGTTATTAAAGGAGATACACTTATGAATGAATCCTGCTTGGCTAGGATAGATAACAAGGGGCATGATAGATTTCATTCTATTAGCAATAACTTTTTGCCACAATTATACAAAAAACAATACACGGGAAAATAGGATGGAAGTCTGTAATATTAGAAACATGCAATTTTTTTGGGAATTAAAGCAATAGCAATGGCAGAGGCCTACCTTGGCATTTTACCTGAGTATAAAAAACTTTACACTGCAGAGAAAACATGGACTGTAATAACATTCTAAGCAATTTTATAGAACTCAAAAGTAAATCCATCAGAGCTCGTAGGAGGAAGGAAAAGATAATTTCGTATATTTTATTTCTTCCTCGGTGATAGGAACAACTAGAAAGGAGCGGAGAAGAGGAGGGATGGTATTGTCAGCAAGGATGACATTAGAAGAGTGTAGGGCAATGGAAGAGGTTTGATTAAGTTTTTAAATGCTAAATGATTTCTTTAGAGATATCCAGAGTAGAAGAAAAAATTCCCTCAACAGTGCCAATTTCTTTAATCTGATTATCATTGCTTCTAACTTTAATTTTAGCATATATGAACTTTAAATTGACTTCACCATTAGAGAGTCATCTAGCTTTGGCTCTTTGGGCAATCTATGAATTCCAGCAGTAATAGCAAGAAGAAAGCTTGTTGATATCATTCAAATAAGCATTCAAAAGTGTATCCGACGGTGAGCATTGTAACTAATCAAGACAAGTGCTTTGCTTGAATTTCAATTCCTCCTAGTCTAGAGCGAGGGAATTACAAGAAGACCATTTGATATCTTTTATCATTCTCCTCAAAGATTGCAGGGTAAAGTAGGAGGCAAAGGGATTGTCATTTGGTTGGAAGGAGTGGGCATGAAGAAGAGTATTCGAGAGCCCAACCACTTTGAATGAATAATTTTGGAAAATAAATCTATCATATTTGGAGACATCAGAAGATGAAAGATGAACCAATAGATAGTGATCAGAGCAAGTTTGATCCTCCACTTTGTAGTAGGAAGAGGGAAAACAATCCATCCAATTATCATTCACAAAAAGTATATCTAATTTGATATGAATCAAATTTTTAAGTCCCAATATTATGAATTAGGTTGTCAAAGCCTACTATTATGAGTGAAATTGCCCCCAAATTTTTCATGACATAACCTATAGACCTTGAAGTCTCCAATAATTGCCCAAGGCTCGGTGATACCAACAGCAAGAGACATTAGCCACATTCCACTTAACCCAAATCCTCCTAGAGGAGGTGAATTTAAAATTATCAAATCATCTTTCATTACCAAAAATTCGATGAGTCCAAGAAAAAAAAGGATCCAAAGAAGAAGAACTCAAATTTTTGCTTCCATAATGCATAAAAAATCTAAATCATACTTGCCAAACTTTCTTCAGGCGGTTAAACCCCCTAACATTCCAAGCGATAATGTTAGGTAAGATCATTGGGTTTTAGGGTTGGAATTGGCTACCTTCTTTGCAGTTTTGGATCTTGTGGATTTGATAGTAGTAGCTGGAATATGCTGACTCTGGGATGCTTAGAATTCTTTGCAGTTGGACTCATTAGATGAAGGGTGAGGGTTTTGATCCTCTATACTAATAAAGAGAATGAGTAGTGGGTTGGCATACCAGGAGTGGAGATTATAGGGTCAACTAAGTTTGGTTTTGAGGGAGGCGGATGCTCCTTTGAGGGGGAACTTAGATTTGCGATTATTAGTTTGGTGAAGGTTGTCAAGTTATCAATGAGTGCAGCTGAAGGGGGAATTATCTGATCTGTGTTAGGACTAGTGTTGGTGGAGGCTATGACTGGAGATTGAAATGAGGTGGGGGCATGGGATGGAAAGATGGGGAAGAAGATTTCTAGATTTTGGGCTAACACTTCAGCCTCGGGGTCTTGGGGAGGAGAAATTATTTTATGCGTAGTCCAAATGGGAAGAACAATCTAAATTGCTAAATATTTATTGAGTATTTGTAAATACTCAGCAAATATATGCAAAAAAGAAACAAATACTTAATAAATATTCAACAAAAACTTAACAAGTATTCAATAAATACTCAACAAAACATAACAAATACTCACAACTGAATTATTTGGTGAATATTTACTGAGTATTTGTAATACGCAGTAAATACTAAGTAATACATAATAAATGCAGATGTTTCTCTGCGTCCGGACTTCACACATGATACTTTTTCCTTTGGGAGGGATGGGGAGGGTGGTTTGGAAGGGCATACATTAGGAAGTGTATTAGAGATCGACAGCCAAAGCAGGGTGTTGGTTTCCAGACATAAATTAATTAGGAGAAAGATAAAGTAACTCTGCAAGAACTAGGGATCAATATCAAGTGTGCGTACAAAGTTCACGATTATCAAAGAAGCCAAGCATTCAGAATAGCAATTAGGATAGCTGGTGGTGGATAATAATTAAAGAATGCAAGTGAACTAGAATCCAACACAAGGATTAAAACAGAGCATCGAGATAAAACAAGTTAAGTGAGTTGTATAAAAGGATCATAGCTTATGACATGCTCTCTAATTTTTAGGACGCAGGTCTATAGATAAAATCATAAAAGCTATGGCACAAAGAAACTTTTTTATTTGCAAGTAATATTTAAATTTATAAATGATCTTGTGCTTAAAAAAAATCAATAAATAATTTTATGCTAGCCTTCTAATTTAATGAAATATATTAATTAAGTTTTCATCATTAAAAAGATAATTAAGTTATATAGCTCAAAAGTTGAGGATTTTTATCTTGGCAAAATGATTTTGAGTAAACTAAGTAGTTTTAGATAAAAGAAAGTGTGGCAATGACATAGAGAGTAATGCTACTCAAAATGTTCCTAAAACGGTCTCTTAAATAAGAACATTAACTTTGAAACCATAATTAGTGGATTTAACACTTTAACAACATCAACAGCCATTGAACATTAAAGATATGAAAATCTTCGTTAAGAAGCTTTTGTAAAAAAAACTTTTGTAAGATAAAAAAGTCAAATTGAAGTAGAAAATAAAGTGGTCCGAATATGTAAATCAAAACATATATCATATAACATATCCGCATAGAATTTAATATAAAGGATTTCAAAAATTAGATCATATTGACTGGTTGTAAAAATGTTGGTGTGTTTGTTTATTTATTTTTACTGCACTTTGTGTTGTGATTTGATTAACGATTAGATTACCCATAGGTTAGGAGCGATCTTGATTGTTAACAGAATTTTCTGCAGGTGGCCACACTCGTGCAGGGCAGTAAAGGGGGCTAACTAATTAATAATTATATATATGTGCTACAGGTGCTTTAGCTATTTAGCCCCCAAATGAAAAGGAGTGTGGCCAAGTGTGGCTGAGTGATTTAATTTAAATGCTTATATATAACTGCTTGGGATGATTTTTATTATAAATTGTTTAGGATAACCCTGCAGGTGGTTTAGATTTTCTTTTTCTTTCTGTGAAATGTAATGTAATGTAAATGTGTTTGAAAATATGTGAAAGTGATTTTGAAAGAGGGATATCATATCCAATTTGGAATCTAAAGAAAGGAGAATATACCTTAAAGGATTATTCTCTTTTATTTGGAAAGCCAAATTAGGATGATTTTAATATCCAAATAGAAAAGAAAATACCCCTTTTAGGGATGAGTTTCTTTTCATTTGGATATCCAGAACCCGATGGACCCGAGAAGTTCGTAGAAGAAGAAAAGACAGAACGAGAAGATTGAAAAAAGAAGATGAAGAAATGAAGATTCAAGGAACAATATATCCCATTTCAAAAATCACTTGCGTCATTCTTAGGATTAGAATCCGGGTTTGTTGTCAGTGGTGCCCGGCCACTTTACTTTTCTGTAAATTCTGGGTGTAATATGGACATTGGACATTATATTTGGATTATTAAAATTGATTGTTTATATTGTTTGTGCAGTAGATTTTTCTTGAGGGAGTTTGTTTTCTTGCAAGTAGTCAATGAAAGGTTTTCTCCAGTCAACCGTTTCATCATTAACAGCAAGAACAATCTCACCTTTAGAAGGAAAAATTCTATTGATGTATTCCAAGTCTATAGGAGATAAGATTTTGCGACCTTGAACTTCTATAGAGATTGACTCTTCTTCTATACAAGCTAACTCTTTTGCAAGTTTTGCAAGGGCATCCGCCATAGAATTTCTTCCACGGGGTACCTTATACAAAGTTACATTTGGAATTTGTTCGAGAAGCTTCATAGTGTACTGATAGTATGGAAGAAGTTTAGGTTTTAAGACTTTGTAAATACCAGCAACTTGATTGATAATAAGTTGAGAATCTCCAAAAATCTTGATTTCCCCAATTTCCATTGATATTGCTAATTCTAAACCAGTTATTAGAGCTTCGTATTCAGCTTCGTTATTAGTGCAAGGCTCTAATAAATGATAAGAATAACGCAACAATCCTTTTTCAGGGGTAATGAAAACCAACCCGATACCGGCCTTCCCTGGGATTACTTCCTGAGGTTCCCCAATCTTTTGTGAAGATGCGGCACCATCAAAATATAACTCCCAGGTATTTCCTTCCTGCTCCTCTAAACTCATAATTTGTTCATCAGGGAGATCATCATTTAGAGGGGACTCAGCAGGGATCGGGTGTGCTGCTAAGAAGTCGGCTACGGCTTGACCTTTGATAGCACGTAAGGGTATAAACGTGATATCAAACTGGAGTAAGAACATTGACCATTTTGCCAAACGTCCTGACAACGTTGGACGAGTCATCATGTATTGGAGTGGATTGACTCTAGAAATGAGATTGATTTTATGAGCTAACATGTAATGCCTTAATTTTTGGGCAGCAAAAATTAAGGCTAAACAATGTTTCTCAATAGGTGGGTAATTAGCTTCAGTTGGTAAGAGTCTCCTACTCAAGTAGTAAAGTGAGTTCTCTTTTCCTTCCTCATTAGTTTGGGCTAATAAGGCGCCAAGAGAGTTGTCTAAAGCTGCAGTGTAAAGTATCAGAGGTTTTCCCGGAATAGGAGCCGCTAAGACTGGAGGTGTTAACAAATACTGTTTTATGCTTTCAAAAGCATTTTGACACTTTTCATCCCAATGAAATCGGGCATCTTTCTTGCATAAAGCAGCAAATGGTTGACACCTACCAGATAAGTTAGAAATGAATCTCCGTAGATATGCCAACCTACCTTGAAGAGATCTTAATTGGGTTAGACTTTTAGGAGGACGCATATCTAAGATGGCTTTTATTTTGGAAGGATCAATTTCTATACCTCGGTGTCTCACTATAAACCCTAAGAATTTCCCTGAAGTAACTCCGAAAGCACATTTTAAGGGGTTCATTTTTAGGTCATAGCGGCGCAACCTTTCAAAACTGATTCTCAGATCATGAAGGTGGTCTTCCCTTTGACGACTTTTGACAACCAAATCATCGATGTAACATTCTACTTGTTGGTGTATTAAATCATCGAAGATTCGGGTCATAGCTCGCTGGTAAGTTGCACCAGCATTTTTAAGTCCAAAGAGCATGACTTTGTAACAGAAGACCCCTATAGGTGTTCTGAATGCAGTAAATTTTTCATCTTCAGGAGCCATCTTGATTTGGTTATATCCGGATGAACCGTCCATAAAAGAGAAAATTTCATGCTCAGAGGCAATGTCTACCATGAGTTCTGGTATGGGTAATGGGAACTCATCTTTCGGACATGCCTTATTCAGATCCCTATAATCGATGCATACGCGAATTTGACCACTTTTCTTTTTTACTGGGACGACACTAGCCAACCAAGAGGGATATTTCTCCTCCCGAATAAAACCTGCATCGATCAGTTTCTTAACTTCAGTTATTACTTGTTGTTCAATTTCTAAGCGCATGCGTCGTGGGGCTTGCTTGACAAGAATTATGTCAGGTTGAATTTCAAGTTTGTGAACTGCTATTTCTGGAGATAATCCGGGCATTTTGTCATAACTCCAAGCGAAGCAATCCTTAAACTCTGAAAGTAACTTGACTAAGTTATTTGACTCATCCTCGTTCAATAAGGCACTTATGAACGTCGGACGTGGATTTTCTTCATTACCAAGGTTAACTTCTTTTAGTTCATCAATAGTTGACTGGATTTCCTCCTCAAGTTAAGGAGGTGCCTCCTGAACTTGAGGAGGAAATCCAGTCAACTATTGATGAACTAAAAGAAGTTAACCTTGGTAATGAAGAAAATCCACGTCCGACGTTCATAAGTGCCTTATTGAACGAGGATGAGTCAAATAACTTAGTCAAGTTACTTTTAGAGTTTAAGGATTGCTTCGCTTGGAGTTATGACGAAATGCCCGGATTATCTCCAGAAATAGCAGTTCACAAACTTGAAATTCAACCTGACATAATTCCTGTCAAGCAAGCCCCACGACGCATGCGCTTAGAAATTGAACAACAAGTAATAATTGAAGTTAAGAAACTGATCGATGCAGGCTTTATTCGAGACGAGAAATATCCCTCTTCGTTGGCTAGCGTCGTCCCAGTAAAAAAGAAAAGTGGTCAAATTCGCGTATGCATCGATTATAGGGATCTGAATAAGGCATGTCCGAAAGATGAGTTCCCATTACCCATACCAGAACTCATGGTAGACATTGCCTCTGAGCATGAAATTTTCTCTTTTATGGACGGTTCATCCGGATATAACCAAATCAAGATGGCTCCTGAAGATGAAAAATTTACTGCATTCAGAACACCTATAGGGGTCTTCTGTTACAAAGTCATGCCCTTTGGACTTAAAAATGCTGGTGCAACTTACCAGCGAGCTATGACCCGAATCTTCGATGATTTAATACACCAACAAGTAGAATGTTACATCGATGATTTGGTTGTCAAAAGTCGTCAAAGGGAAGACCACCTTCATGATCTGAGAATCGTTTTTGAAAGGTTGCGCCGCTATGACCTAAAAATGAACCCTTTAAAATGTGCTTTCGGAGTTACTTCAGGGAATCTCTTAGGGTTTATAGTGAGACTCCGAGGTATAGAAATTGATCCTTCCAAAATAAAAGCCATCTTAGATATGCCTCCTCCTAAAAGTCTAACCCAATTAAGATCTCTTCAAGGTAGGTTGGCATATCTACGGAGATTCATTTCTAACTTATCTGGTAGGTGTCAACCATTTGCTGCTTTATGCAAGAAAGATGCCCGATTTCATTGGGATGAAAAGTGTCAAAATGCTTTTGAAAGCATAAAACAGTATTTGTTAACACCTCTAGTCTTAGCGGCTCCTATTCCAGGAAAACCTCTGATACTTTACACTGCAGCTTTAGACAACTCTCTTGGCGCCTTATTAGCCCAAACTAATGAGGAAGGAAAAGAGAACTCACTTTACTACTTGAGTAGGAGACTCTTACCAACTGAAGCTAATTACCCACCTATTGAGAAATATTGTTTAGCCTTAATTTTTGCTGCCCAGAAATTAAGGCATTACATGTTAGCTCATAAAATCAATCTCATTTCTAGAGTCAATCCACTCCAATACATGATGACTCGTCCAACATTGTCAGGATGTTTGGCAAAATGGTCAATGTTCTTACTCCAGTTTGATATCACGTTTATACCCTTACGTGCTATCAAAGGTCAAGCCGTAGCCGACTTCTTAGCAGCACACCCGATCCCTGCTGAGTCCCCTCTAAACGATGATCTCCCTGATGAACAAATTATGAGTTTAGAGGAGCAGGAAGGAAATACGTGGGAGTTATATTTTGATGGTGCCGCATCTTCACAAAAGATTGGGGAACCTCAGGAAATAATCCCAGGGAAGGCCGGTATTGGGTTGGTTTTCATAACCCCTGAAAAAGGATTGTTGCGTTATTCTTATCATTTATTAGAGCCTTGTACTAATAACGAAGCTGAATATGATGCTCTAATAACTGGTTTAGAATTAGCATTATCAATGGAAATCAGGGAAATCAAGATCTTTGGAGATTCTCAACTTATTATCAATCAAGTTGCTGGTATCTACAAAGTCTTGAAACCTAAACTTCTCCCATACTATCAGTACACTATGAAGCTTCTCGAACAAATTCCAAATGTAACTTTATATAAGGTACCCCGTGGAAGAAATTCTATGGCGGATGCCCTTGCAAAACTTGCAAAAGAGTTAGCTTGTATAGAAGAAGAGTCAATCTCTATAGAAGTTCAAGGTCGCAAAATCTTATCTCCTATAGACTTGGAATACATCAATAGAATTTTTCCTTCTAAAGGTGAGATTGTTCTTGCTGTTAATGATGAAACGGTTGACTGGAGAAAACCTTTCATTGACTACTTGCAAGAAAACAAACTCCCTCAAGAGAAATCTGCTTCAGATCAGATTAAGAGAAGGGCTCTCTCTTATACGCTGATAAATGACACTTTGTACCGCCGGTCTTTTGATCAATTGTGGTTACGTTGTCTTAACAAACAGGAAGCCCAAAAGATCGTGACCGAGGTACATGCCGGATTGTGTGGTGCTCACCAATCTGGTCCTAAAATGAAGATGAAAATTAAAAGATTAGGATATTACTGGCCCTCAATGATTGACGACTGTATGTTTATTGCACGTCGTTGTCACCAATGCCAAGTACATGGTATAGTCCTACACCAACCTCCTAATATCCTACATCCAACAATTGCTTCATGGCCTTTTGAAAGTTGGGGCACAGACATCATTGGCCCTATTGATCCTCCCTCTTCTAAAGGTCACCGGTTCATTCTAGCAGCAACAGATTACTTTTCAAAATGGGCAGAAGCTGTTCCACTACGAGAAGTCAAGACTCATAAC
The DNA here is from genome assembly GCA_019514585.1 of Dendrobium officinale. Classification (NCBI taxonomy): domain Eukaryota; kingdom Viridiplantae; phylum Streptophyta; class Magnoliopsida; order Asparagales; family Orchidaceae; genus Dendrobium; species Dendrobium officinale. The sequence goes on from CM033683.1 coordinate 26,488,541, forward strand.
GTTCTCCAGTTCTTTAGAGACCATATCGTATATCGATTCGGCATTCCTCGTCGAATTATATCCGATAATGGTCCTTCTTTCAAAAGTACCAAACTGAATAATTTTGCTAAACGTCATAATATCGATTGGAGATACTCCACAAGCTATTATCCACAGGCAAATGGATTAGCGGAGGCCTTCAATAAGACGTTGGTAGGAATTTTAAAGAAAAGCTTAGAGGACAATAAGCGACAGTGGCATGAAAAGTTGGGTGAAGCTTTGTGGGCTTATCGAACCACATATAGAACCCCAACTCAGTCTACACCGTTTGCTTTAGTCTTTGGGACAGAGGCTGTTCTCCCTTTGGAGGTACAGCTTCCCTCTTTAAGAGTTGCAATTAACAATAGTATCACAACTGAACAGAATGCCCGACTTCGACTAGAAGAACTCGAAGGTTTAGAAGAGAAGCGACTGCAGGCTCAACAGAACCTCGAGTTATATAAATCCCGTATGGCTCAAGCACATGATAAATTGGTCCGCCTTAGAACCTTTCGAGTAGGAGAGCTTGTGTTGGTCTTACGTAGACCTATCTTGACTCATAGAAGGTTTGGGGGTAAATTTGAGCCTACCTGGGAAGGTCCTTTTGTGGTGGAGAAAGTCTACCAAGGAGGATCTTACCAATTGGTGGATTGTAAGGGTGATCGTCCTATGTTACCCATCAATGGACGTTTTCTTAAAAAATACTATGTGTAATGACGTTCTTATGATGATTTTGCAATAAAATTACAAATTTCTCAGAATATATGTTGTTCTCAAGTTTTTTGAATGTCACATATTGTACTGGGTCCAAGTGATTTGTATACTCTTGAAAATCAAAATTGAAAGGTTGCAAGATTTGAAATAATTGAGATGTTCTATAATACTACTGTAGAATTGTCCTTTTATTAGTTTTCCTTTTTACATATGATGATCCAATATAAAAAAACAAAATCCCCAGCGGAGTCGCCAGAAAAACCTTGGTGGGAAAATTTATGTCACCACGCAGATTTTGATTTCTCCTATTTTGTAATCGAATACTTCATTGAGAATAAAGTACAGTCTCGAGAGGCCGACACAATATTCTACAATGGATTCAATATCAGAATAGGGTTTTGAAAATTTGATATTTCTATAATCAAACATAGTTCAAAGAATAACATATCATCTCAAAAGATGAACATGAAATCCTATAGAATATGTTTAAAAAATAGAAATACGTTTTTTGAAAAAGTTTATTCATTCTTTTATTTAGATATGGCAAGAAGAATATTATATCATTTTAAAAGACGAACATAACATTCTTCAAGATATCCAAAAGCGAAAATGAATTTTTTATAAAATTCATCATTTCTAAATTTGAATATAATAAATATAATATTATATTATCTAAAAAGATAATAATAACATTCTATAAGTCTATTCAAAATTAGAAATGAGTTTTTTAAAGATATCTACATTCCCAAAGATTCTTCCCTTGTTTTATACGAATAAAACAAGGTTTATTTTAGTCTGGGGTTCTCAAATCCCTATAGAGGCAAGCCCCTATAGTTAATTACATCCTAGGAGAGAAGCTCCTAAGAAAACTCTCGATTAAAGCAGTGATTTCATACCCTTTTGAGTACAAAGTAAAAGACAAGGAAACAGAAGTATGAAATTTTCAAGGAGAAAGCTCAATGTTGAACATTTATTAGCGAGTCAAAGGAAGAAAAGTAGGAGGAGTCAGATTCTGAGAAGCTCAGAGACAACCTCAGCCTACCCTATGTTGGGCTTTACATTTTAAGAGAAAATTTTATATTTAAGTTGACATTTTATTAGAAATTTGGGATTATATTCCCGGAGTGTGAGGACTTAAGATCTAAAAAGAATCTGCCTCAGAACCTAAATCTAATTTGGGTACTATAAAATAGTGACCCGAACCTAACTAATGAAGTGCAAATCTGGACTTACCCCGGCCTGGATTAGGGAGCCAGCTAACCACCTAAGCACTTTAAAATCATGTGTCCAGTCTCTTATGAAAGATGGATAGGGACGTTGTTTAAGTTTTAAGGAATTGGGGGCCGACATCTAAGACAGTTCCTAATTGGTCCCTTAACTTATGTAGGGTGAGAAATGTCTAAAAATGCAATTAATATTTTAGACTCTTTTTTAATTTGTATCTAATGCAATGCATGCTAATTGACTCGAATGCATAAAATGATAATGAAGCAGTTTAAAAATTAGGCTTAGAAAATAGGTTTTTTTTCCTAGAGATTGCACAACTTCCCCTTGACAGAACTGCACCCTCATAGGTCAAGTGGTCTGCCAGAACCCGCAGGCGGGGAGGTGCCTAACAAGGAAGAGAAAGTAATAATATGCTTATGTTGACTCTCGGCGGTCCCGAGCTTACTTCTTAGAACGTTAGAGTTACTATGTGAGCCTAAAAATTTTTATTTTTAATTACAAGTAGAAGAATGAATTTTAAAAACAAGGGATCATCATATGTGAAAAAGGAAAACTAATAAAAGGACAATTCTACAGTAGTATTATAGAACATCTCAATTATTTCAAATCTTGCAACCTTTCAATTTTGATTTTCAACAGTATACAAATCACTTGGACACAGTACAATATGTGACATTCATAAAATGTAAAGCCCCCAGAATGTTATTCAAGTCTATAGGAGATAACAAACATTCTATAATCCCTCTTGGTTGGCTAGTGTCGTCCCAGTAAAAAAGAAAAGTGGTCAAATTCGCGTATGCATCGATTATAGGGATCTGAATAAGGCATGTCCGAAAGATGAGTTCCCATTACCCATACCAGAACTCATGGTAGACATTGCCTCTGAGCATGAAATTTTCTCTTTTATGGACGGTTCATCCGGATATAACCAAATCAATTTTAATAATCCAAATATAATGTTCAATGTCCAATGTCCATATTACACCCAGAATTTGCAGAAAAGTAAAGTGGCCGGGCACCACTGACAACAAACCCGGATTCTAATCCTAAGAATGACGCAAGTGATTTTTGAAATGGGATATACTGTTCCTTAAATCTTCATTTCTTCATCTTCTTTCTTCAATCTTCTTGTTCTGTCTTTTCTTCTTCTACGAACTTCTCGGGTCCGTCGGGTTCTGGATATCCAAATGAAAAGAAACTCATCCCTAAGAGGGGTATTTTCTTTTCTATTCGGATATTGAATCATCCTAATTTGGCTTTCCAAATAAAAGAGAATAATCCTTTAAGGTATATTCTCCTTTCTTTGGATTCCAAATTGGATATAATATCTCACTTTCAAAAAATCACTTTCACATTTATTGACTCTTGATATATTATATTTACATTACATTTCATTTCACAGAAAGGAAAGGAAAATCTAATCCACCTGTAAGGTTATCCTAAGCAATTTATTAAAAAAAAAAATCATCCCACGCAGTTATATATATATGCAATTGAATTTAAATTATTAAGCCACACTCTTCTTCATTTGGGGGCTAAGCAGCTGAAGCACCTGTAGCATTTAGTTATTATTAATTAATTAGCCCCTCTTTCTCTGCCCTGCATGAGTGTGGCCACCTGCAGAAAATCATATTAACAATCCAGATCGCTCCTAGCTTATGGGTAATCTAATCGTCAATCAAACCAACACAGAGTGCAGTAAAAATAAATAAATAAACACACCAACATTTTACAACCAGCATGCAATAAAACTCGAGAAAAAGCCCGTCACAGTGCAATAAAGAAATAAACACCGGCCTAACCTAAAACTAGAGTCAGTTATCCTAACAAACAAATCTAAGTGTGTGCAGTAGGCTGTAAGGTTTTGAAATGTCCTAAGTCAATTATTGGCTAAAGTTTTCTAATTGATTGAATTCTAATTTAAAGATATTTACTAATTCTAAAGTGAGATGTCACTAAATTTTCTATGTTATAAGTTTCTATCCTAAAGTGTGCATGCTTCCTAAGTCTAGATTTTTTAAGACCTAGTCCTTAATTTTTGTCCTTAAGTGTCACTACTGTTATATGGGATAAAAATATTTGTTATTACTAACCCTTAGAACTTTGCGTATATGTAAAAGGGGTTTAGGGATCTCAGAGCAAACAAAAGTAAACCTAATAAAATTGATGTTACTATAGGGACCTAAAGGAAGGGTTCACGCACACCACATCAAGAGGCCCCTAAAGGTTTTCTAAGTTTAGAAATACTTACAGTCACCGGGGGCTACGACCCGGTGGTTCCGCCCGTAGCACCTCTACCCGGTTGGATAGAGGCGACTGACGCCTTTAGCTCCTTGTCCTTTTGTTCCCTCGACCGGTACCATTCCTCGCAGTTTATGCAGTAGCTAGTCATGGATAGACCAAGTAAATAGGGTTAAATGCAATGTATTGATGTAGCTAAAATGAAGAGGTTCCATCATGTTGGCTAACAAATTTGGGTGTGCAGGACAATAAATATTTTCTTAAATAAAAGTTTAATTGTATCCAAATTTTATGAAAAAATTAAATATCAAATGAAGTAAACTTTGTATGAGTTCATGAAAACCATTAGGATGTGATAAATTTCATTATAATTAAGGGAACATGATGACATTATTTTTTGGAGGTTTGAATTTTGATTATCAAAGGTATAATGTCATCTTTCTTCCAAAAAGATCTTATACTTAAAAAGAATGAAGACTGCTGGATGTGATGTTTTTTGTTCAGTGTCAGACCCTTACAAAGTTAAATCATGACATACATGTCTTAAACTTGATCCTTTTGGTTCTCATTTTGGCTTCAATTTTCTTTCTTGTAATGGTATATAAATGGAAGAATTTAAGGCTTATGTGTTTTTCGAACCCATTATGCCATACAACCTAAAACATTTAAGTTTTAGATGCAACCAATACCATATTCCTTAATTATGGGGTCATTTTACTAAATTAGGTAAACTCACATACCGATCACTTACACAACCTTAAAACACAAGAACTCAGGCTAAAACCAAAGATCCCAACCAATTGATAATTAAGAGTTATGTAATGATCAGTTATGTGATTTACATTTTTATAATTTTCTAAAATTGTTTTTTAATGTATTAATCCCTCACACGAAATAAATTTTTACTACGCCACTATCTGCATGCATCATGAATGTGTATGTTCATCCATAATTTATATATAATTCTCAAACCTTTGTTCATCGATAAAAAGAAAAAGTTCTAATCTCCAGCTCAGGCTACAATAAGTGGGGCTTAAGGCATTGACATTAAAGCCCTTTCCAATGTGTCTTAATGAAATTTTGAACTTCATTTGATTAATGATATAACTTGATATGTTACAAACACATTAAGCTTTTATAGCAAAATAAAAGGGAAAATTAAGGGGGAAGGAGCATAATAATACTCATTGTAATTACTTTTTAAAGTTTTTATATATCATATAAATTAAATTATATAAATAGAATTTTTGTATTAAAAAAATTTAATTTATGAACACTCTAAAATATTGGAATTTAAAATTTTAAATAGCTATTGAAGAAATATTGATGTTGTTTTTGTTATTGTGGTACTAATGTTTTTGTTCCATGGACATTTTCTCATCTAATACAACAAGGACTAGGAATATGTCATTGAGATCTTCTTTTAGGACTTAGAGGTTGAACCAAACAATTAGGTGAATTATCTTGCTTGCAGGTTGTGACAAGGTGGTAGTGCTTAGTGGGCACAAATTTTGCAAATGAGATACAAAGAACGGAAATGACGAATTTGGAGTTGGTATAAGATGATATAGATTTTGAGGGCTCGTTCCCTTCAAAATAATTTTGAGTAAATACTTTACCTGAAATATCAACATTTGTACAAGGGGCTCATTTTGTAAGTGAATATACGGAAGAATTCTAAAGGTTAAGTGCATGGAAAAATCTCAATGAGTCCCATATTCAAATCATTGCACAATATATTGGAGGCCTAAATGACATCTTATACAAAAATTTCGAGTTGAGCTCGGTGTGGTCAGTATCTCAGGTTGTTAATTTTTAGTTGTAAGCCAAAATATAACTCAATCATCATTCAAATTTGCAATTAACTCATCACTAGTGTTGACCTCATTTTTATCTTTATTTTCCCTCGAGCACGTTAGATCAATTTGATCGAGACTCATTGAGCTTGATTCAATTCAAATCAACGTCAATTTTAGTTTGATTTTTTGTTAAATTAGCATAGTAAAGCCGCATCGAACCAGAGTGAATACGATTTGAGTCAAATCGATTTTGATTTTAAACCCAAATCCAGTTTGATTTTAAACCTAAGTTTGACCTGAATGGAACCAATTAGTTCTATTTTAGTTTTAATCAACTTTTTAATAAACTTGAACTAATTTCTGGATTAGGCCCTTAGATCCTACGACTCCAATTTTGTTGAAATGCAATTCTGTCGTTGCTAGATGGGGCAGTCACATGATGCTCTCATTTCAGCTTAAGGTAAAAATGTTTTAGGGATGAAACAATGACAGAGTTCCATCTTGGAGTATAGAAGACAAAGAATGAACAGATGCAGCAGAAGGAGTGCTTAGAGAAGGTGCCCTAGCGGCCTTCTCTCTCGCCTGCTTTTGTCGTTCGCCACCTCCTGTCTAGCCTCCGGCCTTGCCGGACTGCCCCGACACTCCTCCTCTCATGGACGCTTTGTCCCCCAAAGTTTTCCCCCACTCAGTCACACCTCTACCTCTGTCTCCACTACGCTTTCAGCTCTAGATCGTCTGTGGTCTACGATAGCTGCATCTCCTGAACCTTTATCGGACTCCCTCCCTGTCTCTCTCATTGAGATTCCTGAGGTTATTGTTCCATTCAACAAGGACTACACTGCTGCTGCCGCTTCCGAATGGAAACTTTTGCTGGTAGGGTACTATGTCGGTAAGCGTCCCTACTACGAAGCTTTACTCTCCACTACTAAGAGAATACGGAAACTAAAAGGTACTTTCCAGCTTATTGCCCTAAGTGATGGATTCTTCCTTTTTAAATTTTACAATGCTGAAGACTATGGTATGGTTTGGAGTAAGGGTTCTTGGTTTTTTCATGGTAAGCCTTTTGTCTTTCAAAAGTGGTCTAAAACCTTTCATCCAACCCGTGAAAATTTCTCCACTGTTGTGATTTGGGTCAGGATTCAAGACCTTCCCCTGGTTTGTTGGAATTCTGAAGGAATCTCAAAAATTGCATCAAAAATTCGTACTCCTGTCGCTGTTGATGCGCTAACTGCTGCGAAAACCAGGCTGACGTATGCCAGGATTTGCATTCAAGTATCCACCACCTCTGACTTTCCCGAATTGATTCCCATCTCCATTGAAGATGTTGTTTTTAATCTCTAAATACAGTATGAATGGAAGCCTAACCCATGTACCACTTGCAAATCCATGGCTCATACCACCCCACATTGCCCATCAAATCCTCAACCCCCACAACAAGAAATTCAACCCACACGGGGTCGCAGCACTTCGCATCAATCCAGTAGGAAAAACAACTGTGAAAAGCTTGGACGGTTGATTTACATGTTTTCTATGGCTTGCGGACTTGAGATTAACTATGCGAAGAGTTCTCATCTTCTTCCCAAAAACTGTCATAATTCCAATGAAATCAGTTCCCTTCTTAAGATCCACTGCACTGCCACTTCTATTGCTTATCTTGGGGTTCCCATCTCCCCTTATAATCTCAAACTATCCGATTTCTCTAAATTAATGGAAACTATCACTCACAAACTATCTGGTTTCAAAGCAAAGGCACACTCTTTTGCTGGCAGGTTGCAATTCCTTAGATTTACTATTTGGAATACCATCGCATACTGGATTAGGGGATCTATTATACCTAAAACCATCATTAAGCAAATTGAGAAACAGTGTGCAAAATTTCATTATTTTGGTGATATTATAGCTTGTAAAATGCATCTTATATCTTCGAAGAACACTTGTAAGCCTAAAGCTTATGGGGGCCTTGGTCTACCTTCTCTTCACTATGTGCAATTTAGTTTTCATTGCTCCCTTAATAAGAGGTTATATAACAGGAGTAGCCCTCTCTCTTCTTGGGTGTTCAATAATTATGTTTCCCCTTGGAAACCCCCTCCTGTGAAGTCTACCATCTTTTCGAAGAAAGTTTGTAGTGCAGCTTAGGTTGCTAAGAGTAAATTCATCTTTATTCTTAATTGCTTGGCTCCCATCTCTCTTTACTGGGATCCTTAGTGTAAGGGATATAATCTTCAAGAATTTGTTGGTGTGCACAAAATTATTAATTTATTCCCTGAGAATTCTCGGATTTCTGTGATTTTAAATGATACTGGGTGGATGCTACCTTCTTTTTCCTCTGCTTACTTGCTGAATAAATTTTCTGAGATTACTGTTACTGATAGTAACACTGTTTGTCTTTCTTGGGATGGGGAGAAAAGAAATAAGCTTAGCAATTTTTTTAATTTCCTATACAAGGATGATTCTATGTGTAACTGGCAGCAATTCATATGGCATAAGCACCATTGCTAGCGATACTCCACCTTCAGTTGGATGGCCTTATGTGGCGGGCTTAAAACAGCAAATATTCTAAATTATAGAGGTATTATCGTTAACACCTGCTGCTCCCTTTGCCATAAAGATAATGAGACCATCTCTCACCTCTTTTTTTATTGTGATTTTTCTTTTTTGGTAATATCTAAGCTTATTCTCAGTATGACTAATAATCTTTTTAGGCCAAATATTACTCAGACTTTTGAATGCTTTAGTACTATGCAAGGAAACTTAAAGTCTTTTTACTACCTCATTATCTGTGGTGCTATTTATCACCTTTGGAGGGAAAGGAATGATAGAAAATTTGGCAATGTTTTTGCATCCTCTACTACCCTTAGCCACAAAATTAAAACTGCTGTTATTTCTAAGTTGCTGAAAAGGAAAAATGAATATGCTACGTTGGATTTGATATAATTATACTGAGAACGTGGGTCTATTTTCTTGGATTACTTATCTCTGATTCTCTCTGTTACTCTGGACTGCTTGTTATTTTGATGGGAGTTGTTTATCAATGAAGGATTTGCTGGAAGATTTTGGGGTTATTTTGTTTTTGGAAGAAGGTATTCTGGAAGGCTTTGTTTACAATTGGTTGGTATTGGGTTATATCTGAAACACACCTTGAGGGCCTCTACGGCAACCAGGATAGCTGCTTCAGTCCATAGGAGTTCTATTTTCTGGACGATGATGATCGCTGCTGGACCTGTCTCCCCTTGGAGGGTCTTTTTGGCAACCAGGGGATTACTAGAGCTACTCTCGTGCGTGCTTCCTATCGATATATCTGCTCGGCCAGCAGCCCGAGTCCTAGATGCTTTGTATCTATTACCACATTTTGGATATACAAAGGAATTTTTGATTTATTGTGTGGTATAGTTGTGGTTTTTTTATATATTTTGCCCACGTAAGTTTTTTGTTTTGTCTTATGTTTGGGCTGTCTTTCTTACATTCATTAGTTACTTATAATAGTTTTTACATTCAGTAATATATGGGTTTAGGCCCCAAAATTTCCCAAAAAAAAAAACAGATGCTCGATTGTGTAGGCTGAAGAGGAGGAAGCAGAAGACCCTTTCATTCGGCTAGGTCGGTCTGTGTCCCCCAATTCACACTCTAGCTCTCTCTCTCTCTCTCTCATGATTCTCTCTATTCACCTGGGAAGAGCCAAAGCCCCCACAATTTACCTTCTTCGTCTCCCTCGGCATTTAAAAATTCCTCATCTTCCCCTTCGAACGCCTCCCACTTACTCTCAGTTTTGCACACCCGGATGAAACCCTATGGTGCCGACTACCCCTAGCCTTGCCCCTTGCATTCCAAAAACTGACTTGTCTCCAATGATATTCATTTTCCACTAGCTCTTTTTCATTCGCAAATTCCATTAAATTATAAGTCTTGGCCCAAGCAAAGCCTTTTCCCCCTCAACGACAGGTGAGATTTATGCGCCTTTTTTCTCCATCCTTCTTATTCCCTCTACTTTAGCCTTCTTGCTATCTCTATCACTATTTCTCTCTCTATACCTCCATATTATACCCAGAACCCCTCTAATTATATGTTATTAGCCACATAAAACAATTATATCGTGTTAGTATTAATCATGTATTGTTTTCCTTGCTCCATGTCATACACGCTTGCACTTCTGTGTTAAATGAAGTAATGGTAATCTTTGTATTCCCGTAAAGAATCATCTCTGAGGATCATTTAATTACTTGAATGTAGAGATTATTTCCTGTGTAAACTAGCATGGATGAGATGTTGTACTTAGTTTCACATATTTTAATCAATTGTTCTTTTATGAAGTTTTGTAGAACATTTGTCATGTTAACTGTTTGATGAAATGCCCCAATTTTGTTGTGTTTGTATTGGGCTTTTTTTTAAGAGAATCTTAATAGTTGATGTTGCATTTCATAAGTAGGAAATCCATGTCGAACTATGTATGAGCCATTCCTATATATTTTCTTTAGAGATTTACATGAGTCATGTGAATATCTCTAGATTTATATAAGTCACTTCTCATAACACTTCATTATCAGTTTTACTTTCTTTTGAGAATATCATACTTGAGTTTTGGGTTTAAGGCATATATTCCAACAATTATGTACTTGTCGCCAAATTGGTGCTAAGAAAAAAAGTGAAATTTTGAATGTATGAGTCCCTTGTTAAAAAAAAAGTCTTTGGTAGCATGAGAGGTAAAGAAACTTTTTTTGAAAGAATTCTAGAATTTATGCTTTACGTAAGAGAGAAATTTGAAAGTGGTTTTATGTTAAAATATTTTTTATTGGAAAGTTTTAAAGCTTGCTTTCATTGGAGGGGTTTCATGATGTGGCTTTATATTGCAAAATTTTATGAGTTATAGAAAGTAGTTTGAGAAATATTGTCTTCTTCAAATCTCCCACTCAACATAAGCATCTAAATAGATTTTTTTAATGGGTCTCTTTCTCATTAATGATTATATTTGTTCTTTAGATTCCATATAGATATTTAGTTATTATTATATTCAGAGAATTTTGAATTCATGAATATGTCTTAATGCTACATGTGTTCTTAGCAATGGTGCTTCATACACTTTTGTTTGAGCCTATATCATGTCATCGCAAGTGAGATTTTGTTCTCTAAAAAAAATATGTTGGCAAGTCTGGTTTAAAAAAAAAAATTTCTTACATCTGGTATATGCTTCTTCTTGTAGATTTTGTGAAGGATTGGATGCAGATTTTTTTTTAATTTGTTTTGTGATCCAAACCTTTTTTTTTATAAATGAATTATGTATAGTTTTTCATTTTTCTTATGCTCAAAACTATTTTGCAGATGTATATCAAGGAGCATATATATATATATATATATATATATATATATATATACGGTGAACATTCATAAAATTTTTTTATTAAGTATATTTAGAGAAATGTTGGAGAACGTTTAAGTTCTTTAAACATGAGTTTGCATTGGTCCAAGTGTTATATTGTTTTATGATTGGTTAGAGTAATTCCCTTGAATTTTTAAAAATGAATTTGGCATCAAGTTATCTTTCTTTCTGCTTTCTTTCTAATAACATGAGATTGACTTTGAACTTTTTCAAAGTATTGTATTATGGCATGTGAATAAACTCATGAATTTTGGTTAAAACCTTTTTTTTTTTGGAATCATTGATGGCATGTAGCATGGAACATAGAAATTGGTTAGAAGGTTTTATGAGTAGCCTCATGTTGGGGAAAGCTTCAGTTTATTTTATTTTGGAAAGAACCTTGTTTTATTTTATGTGGGGAAGATTTGTGATTTGTTTTATGTTGGAAAATTCTATAAGTTATTTTATGTTGGAAGGATCTATGAATGGTTTGTGTTGAAAAGTATCTTGAATTCTTTGGAAAGGAGTGTGAAGAATTTCCTTATTTTCTAAACTGTAACATTGCAAGTTTCTTCTTTTTGAAAGTTTCTGCTAGCATGAAAGTGGAAAGGTTGTTGGAGAGCAATTATGGCAAGTATTCACATACCTTTCATAAAGTACTTTGGAGAAAGATTAGAGAAATTTTATAGTCTCTAAATATGGACTTGTACATGAATTTGAATGTAGTCTAGCTTTATATTAGCTGAAAGTACTTCCTTGGATACTAGAAAGAGTGAAATTGCATTGAAGGTTTGGTGGGATTAAAATAGGTTGGAAGCATGTCTAGTTTCAAAGAATTATGGGAAATGATGGAACACTTTTATTTCCTTCTTAAATATTTGTTTTCCTTTTCCTTGTTTTAGTTTTATATGGAAAGTCATTTTAGTTAGTGTGATTGGAAAAGTTTATTAATGGCTTCATGCTTGAGAGATTTATGACTCACTTTATGTTTAAGAAAGCTTTGGCTTATTTAAGGTTGGAAAGATCATGCTCATGTTTATATAGCACAAAACATTTATTTGGAGAAATTCATGCATTATGTTGTGTTCTAAAATTGGATACAAATGTGATATTCTTTTAGATATTTTGATATCATGAAACATAAAGGGTAGAAGTATATTGGAAGAGTCTTAAGAATTTCTTTAAGGTTATAAAGTTTTATGAGATGTTTTATGTTGAAAATCTTTATGATTCACCTTATGGAAAACATTCTATGGTTTATTTAATGTTGGAGGGTTTTATGAGTTGTATTCGTTGGAAAAGCTTTGTGAATCATTTTGCCTCGAAAAATTTTATTATGCGCTTTGTGAATGTTTTATAATGGAAAGCCCCATTAAACCTTATTGTTAAAATATTTTAAAGGATAAATCGCACGTCGAAGATATTCGTTTCACTTCGAAAAGGTCATAACAGATTTATGTGTTGCTTTGTTTTGATGATCCTATAAGTTGGGGATTGTGGACTATATGAATGGATTTGCATTTGAAAAACTTGATTTTTTATGACTCTTTAAGTTCTCTTTTCATAGATAAGTTTCTTTCCCTTATTCGCATTTGATTTCAAATTGGGTTGAAAGCATGTTTGGGTTTAGAGTGGAAGAACTTGTTTGAGTTTTGGGTTTCCAGATTTGTTTCTTCTTCGCTACTTTAAGTTTTATATGGGGATTTATATCAGTAGTTGTGTCAAATATTTGAGTGCTTTCATGAAATGTGGGATAAATAAATGGCATCAAAATCTTCATTCTCTTGCATGCATTTGGCTTAAATATCGAATAGGAGTGAAAGGTGAGTTAAAGTCATGTCTAGCTTTGAAAAGGTATGCCTAATAATGAGATGCTTACATACATTTTCTCTAAATGTTTCTTGAGATTTGGAAAGTATACATCAAAATTTCTTTTATAATTATATTTTGGTTTGGTTTTGATGTAAAATGCATTTGTTGGCTTGTCGCTTGGTTTGGAAAAGTATAGTTTAAATTTTCATTTCTCAAGTACATGTATGGTTTCGTTCTGATGGCTTTAGTAATATAAGAGATGTTTTGATATACACTTAGTAGTGCTTCTTATAAATTCCGAATGCATCTTTTATATGTTTCGTTAATTATGAGTTGGTTAGGAGGAAAATTGTGAACTTTTGCAAGATTTAATCTGTGCTTCAATAACCCATTGTGATGAAAGTGATTATGAGGTGATTTCTAATATTCGACTCGGTTTATATGCATACACTTTATTATTTTGTTTAGACTTGTTAGAAAGGTTTAGTATAAATCATATAAACATGAGTTGTTCATTTTAGCAAAAAAAGTTTATATATGTATGTTTATGTGATTGACATCAAATGTCATATTTGTATGCTTTTTGAAAAGCTTTTCATCTTTGTTTGATGTTGTTGTGTAGAGGATGATATCTATGTTAGCAAGTTCTCACATGCCTTATGTATAATCTTCTCATTTGTTTTACAATAGTGAATTTCCATATTTGATGTTATTAGATTTAAATATAAATCATGTATAACTCCTCTTCTTGCTTTATGTTACAAAACCTTTATATTGATTTATGTTCTAATGTTAGCATGCATGTCTTAGATAAGTGAAATGATTGAGTTGTATATTATTTAAATTAATAATTATTTGTATTTCTTCATGAATTTCCACTACGCTCACTATATGTCTGCGCTTGCTCTATTGTTTGCGAGGTACAATGTTTTTTGCATGGGTGAATAAATGGGATCATTTTCTTGGGAACTTTTGAGTGGGCACACCATGGTCAGGTATAATCTCAGCTGCTTATAAAAAAAACTCTAATTATATGTTGAAATTGTTACGAATAACACACTTTATAAACTCCTAGTTTATTATATATTCTAGAATATTTAGTTAGCTTGCCATAGGTTAGTGCACTAATGAAGCCTTGGCCTTCTAGGTCAAGGCTTGCCCTCTTCTATGAGCCTTAGAGACCATTATCTTCTCCTTAGGCCTGTAGTGTAGGCCCACCTACTAGGTCATCGTAGTTTTCTCTCACAAAGTGGGCACCATTATGATGTTCCTTTTTTTCTATTTTTGGTGTGATACCCCTCACCTTTTCTAAGCCCTAGAGACCATTAGGGTTATTTTAGGCCTGTAGTGTAGGCCACCTATATTGTGCCTTGTGCATTGCTACTTTCCCACACAAAGTTGGCGCCATTAAGATAATTTTCTATTTTTGTGTGATACGGGTACCTTGCATGGAGGGTACCCTTATTGTGTTTATTTACTTTTTGTACTCTTGATGTTATTCATGCATCTTCATATATTTTACTTCACAATGCACCCTGTCTAAATACATGCATTATATCAGGATTGCTCAAGTGAAAATGTCAATGTACAATGTATCTAGGTTGTTTGGAAAAGTGAAGATTCAATGTAGAATGTATCTAAGACTTTATATAAAGTGTTCATTATACTTTTACATGTTTTAATTTCAAAGACTTATAAAAGGATAAATGTGATTGTTTATACATATGTATAGGGCTCTAAAAGATAATTCTTCCTTCTTTAAAAGATGTTCTCTTTTGGAATTCTATAGTATAGAATTGGAGTCATAAGGTAACAAATAGTCACATTTAAGCCTGTTCCATTCATAGGTCTAAAAATTAAAAAATGCTCACTCCAGGAAAGCAAAAACCCAGAGTGTACACCCCTCAATGTGTCTCTTCTAACTTCTGATGAATTTTTAGTCCGTCATTTCTCCTAGGATAGTAAATTCAATCTTTGATCTTTTAAACTCAAAATTTTAATATCACATTTCTTCATTTAAAATAAGTTTTAATCATTACTAAGAATAAAAAGAATTGTTTATTCTCTTTGGATTAAAAATTAGGAACTTTATCTATGCACCGAATTAAGAAGAGAATAATACAACATCCTTAATCGAGAGTTTTCCTTGGTCAAAGCTTAGGATTAAATTAACCACGAGGGCTTGCACCCATGGGAAATCAATCCCCCATCAAATAAACCCTACTCAAGTTGATGTATCGAATAGGAGAAATCATGTGACTCTTGGGTCATACATATCATTATCAATCAAGGTGTGTAGGTAAAAGCCGCTATCCTCTTTGATTAATCATATGTATGGCTCCATCTACTCTTCCATTGGTCTGTTTGTGTAGTGTGCAAAGGCAAATGACCATTTTGTCCTACGGGATAGTGTGATTGTACCCTTTACAATCAATTTTCCACGAGTACAATCCTTTAGAAGACCCATAACTAGTTTGCTAAATTAGCTGTGGAAAGTAATAAGTACAATAACCACAAACTAAAATTTATGTAGCTCTATTAGAACCAAATCACCCAACCATATAAGCTATGATTAATATGGATAACAGACTGAACCCAAAACTTAAAGTACAAACATGTTAATTAATATGTTATTTGATACTTCATGTTATTTGAAATATGTTATTTTTGTTTCCATACTTTCATTTTAGACTTTGAAAGTGTATATTGCCCAATGCTACCACTCAATGTAACATTTATTAAAGCTAGATGATCATATATTTTGCTTGGTTTGGTGGCCAAAGTTACTGATACACATATTAATCCAATAACATTTATAATAATTGAACAAAAAATAATGAATCATGGATGTAAATTATGATTATATTAAGATAATTAATAATTTTGATAAAAAATTGTTTTATTTCATATCAACATAATCATCTAATGTATGCCTTAATTAGAGTATTTCTATATTATCTTCTTGGAGATAATACTTTTATTTTATGATAAATATCATTTGGCCTCAAAAGTTTATAATAAGTTATCATGATATATATTTTGTATGTCTAATATACTTTTCGAGAGAGTGGAAAGTTGCTTGGATGTTTCGTCTATGCTATTAAGTAACATTTTTATGATTAGATGGAGAAAAATATTTTATCTATTTATTTGTAGGTCTTGATTGCTCGTGTGTGATATGGATATTACAAATCAGTGCAAGAAAATGTTCAAAAATCACAAGTTGACATGCATATGTTGCAAAGTAAAATATTGGAAGAGCTACAGAAAATGAGAGGCAGTTTAGTGGAAAGAAGCCAACAACAATGAAGGAGAATGATGATACACATTTTGACTAGGCTACATGTGTTTGTAAATTTTATGTTAAATTGCTATTGTATAAGAACTAGATGTTTATTATAGAAGTATTTGAACAATTGTTTTTAATTGAATGTGTAATTACTTTAGCATTAATAATCTTGTGCCATGTTGAAATGTGATTATAGAAATGTCAAAATAAACTATTTTGATTGACTGTGACTGTACAAAGGTTATGTTCTACAAAATTTGAGGCAAGGTGATTTTTTATTTTGCTATGGTGCATGTTTTCGGTGTATTTTATGCCAGAAAACAATAAAAAATGATAATATGAAGAATTTTGTGATCTATTTTTGGCAATCATTATCTGCTAATAATACTACCAAAATTCTCAAAGAAGTTTCTATCAGATTTATTTGTGATAGTTGTCGTCAAAATTTTTGGCGGTTGGTCATCGAACAATTGAGCTGATATTACCAGTGAAATTATGATGGATAATACTGTTACCAATTCCAGAAGAAAATTTTGTCAGAATTACCAATAGAATATTTCGTAGATAATTCAGATAAAAATACAGCATTTTTCTGCAATGGTTATGTAAAAAATTTGCTGGTACATCGTCAAAAATTTTTCATTTGAAAAGTTTCCACATTAGGCCACTTTGTAATGTGCATTTCTCTAGAAAAAAGAAATTCGTGGAAAAGAAGTTTTTTTGGTGGATTAAAGACATTTTTCATTGGTAAATGGCCATTAGAAAAAGAGATTTTTTTAGTGAAACATAATATGTTATCTTGTACCAGCATCAAAAGGCTACTTGACATCTCCAATAGAGAAAATAAAAGCAACCATGAAATTTTGATCACCCTCCTCACTCACCTCAGTATTTTGAACATAAACATCAATAGCTTGAATGATGAAAGTTAATCTACATAATTTAATTTTTATCATTTTGAAGGACATTCAATAAAAAAAATATTCACTTGAATGAACAAATTGAACACATGATTACTTATATGTATTTAAGCTTGTTCCTACAAGACCAGTTTGAAAATATCCACCCTAAAGATGAAGGGAATCATAAGAGCTAGGAATTAAGTCAATAGTATTGTGAAAACTATTATTAGATAATAACTATTGTTTATCATTTCTCTAGTTTTAGAAGAAACATAAAAAAATACTAAAATTATATTTGATAACTCTTAATTTGAAGTAACATGCTACACATATTTTTATCCTCTCATCATCTTAGATTGAATAGAGGTTCCTCCTACTTATGACATAAATGTCCTATTCGATAAATATAATTATGTGGGCATAATAATTCTCCTTTTTTTTTTTGAGAAAAGCAGAAGCTGCATTAATAAATGAAAAAAAAGAAGGAAAAAAAAAAAAAAAAAAAAACAACTACTACAAGTAGATTCCTCCTTCATGATCCTACCAAATTAAGGAGGAACTTTATCCAAGCATAAGTCTTCCCAAGTAAAATTAGTAACAATAGCATAGCTAGCACACAAATCTGCTAGCTTATTCCCCTCCCTCGTTATGCATTTGAAAATAACATTATTAAACTCCTTATAGAATTCCAAATCTTCCATACCTTTGAGTTCTACGTTCATAGCACGGTGTATAGCTTTAATAACATTTGATTTGTCACTTTCTATTATTGCTCCATTATACTTGCACATCCAATCCTTGATCACCTCTTTCAAGGATTTAATAGCAAGAAGTTCCAATTGATTTATGTCCTAATGTGTATAAGATTTGCTGAATGCGAATAAGAATCTTCCTTTGCAATCTCTTACAACACCACCAACGCCTGCTCTATATGAAGAACAAAGGGAAGCATCTACATTGATTTTTAACCTACCAGGTGGAGGGGGATGCCAAGTATTAGACAGCCAATATGATTGGTTAACATCCCCATTTTCCGGACATAAGTTAAAAATCAGTTTAGAGAAAGATGACAAGCTAATTGCATTAGCAGCTATGAAGTTTACACTTTCAACAATTCCATCATGTAACAATTTGTTCCTAGCCTTCCAAGAGAGGTACACAACATCATAATAAAGGTTAATAAACATACCATTAACCTTGGATGTTGTATCTAGCCTTTTGCAACAATCTTCAAAACTTTCAAACACAGGAATATGAAATCCCCAAACATTCAGTAATGAAATCACCTCTCTTACTTTCATGCATTTGACAAGAATGTGTTTGATATCTTCTATTCCCAATGCACATCTAGGACATGTATCCTCTTATTGTAATCTCCTATGAGTAAGGAACTGATATGAAGGCAAAGCGTTCTTGAATAGCCTATAATAGAAAACCTGCACCCTTGGATTAAATTTTGCGTTCTTAATCCATTCATTCCATATGAGAACTTCTTGATGCTGATACAAGGATTCAATGATCATCCCTGTAATTGTCTTTCCCGAATTTTGATAGATTAGATCCCTCTCATCAAAAGTTTGTTCTTCGTTTATTTTGATCTTTAGAATCAGATTAGTCAAATCAATTCCAAAGACCTGCTTCAGATCAGGTACTTTCCATCTTCTATCTTCAATAAACTTGCTTAATTTAATTTCTCCATCAGCCTGTGGAACAACAAATGTTGGCCATTTGTCAATTCTTCTATCCAAAATTCATTTGTTATTGAATACATCAACAGCTGAACCATCACCTATATTCCATTTTAGCAAAGGATTAAGAACTCTTCCTCCATCACATATAATTTTCTAGGAAGAAGAGGAATTCTTCTTGACATCTTCATTACCTGCTCTCATTCTGTATTTTTGGGACATAAATTTCTGTAAAAGATAATTGCTGTTAAAGTTATATCTCCAAGTGGTTCTAGCTCTAAGTGGAGCCACTTTAGAAGTAGAAGAGAACAAGCCCCCACCACCAATGCTTTTGGGTTTGCATAACTCCTCACAGCTGATGTAATGCATTCCCATCTTGCCTCCAGATTTATTCCAAATAAACCCCTTCATAATTTTTCAACCTCTTTCAAAATTCTGATAGTGACCAATGAATGAGTGTTATAAAAATTAGGAAGAGCTAGTGTAAATGATTTGATCAGAGTAAGTTTTCCATCCAAGGATAACTCCTTACTCCCCCAAATGTTAAGCCTCTTAAGAGTCCTCTCAATAATAAATAGTAGTCACTTGCTACCAATCTTCTCAAGGCTATTTTTATACCCAAATAGAAAATCTCCTTAACTTGTTTAAAGCCCATAGTTCTTGAGATACTTATCTTCCTTCTTCTATTCAAATTCTTTCCAAAAATCATTATAGATTTTTCTGTGTTAATGGATTGGCCGATCCATTTGTTGTAGTTTGATAGAATGTTCTTGACTTCATGAGTAGCTTTTTTGGAGGCTTCCGAGAAAATGAGGATGTCATCTGCATAAAGCAGATGGGAAATATGAATACCATTCATGTTATAAGTAATTCTAACTGAAGATTGTGCAAAAGCATTTGATAAAATATGGGAACAAAGAATGAACAACAACGGAGACAATGGGCATCCCTGACGAAATCCACTATCAGCTTTAATCCAATCTGAAAATTTGCCATTTATGATGATAGAAAATCTTGGATTCAAAACACATTCCATTATCAATTTTGAGAACTTGGGCGGGAATTGAAAATAATCCAAAATTTTCATAAGAGTAACCCAACTCATTATGTCATATGCTTGCTCCATGTCTACTATGTAAGACACCATCCCTTAGGCTGTCTTTGAAAATATGAGCTTGTGAAATAACTCTTTAGCTATCGTTAAATGATCGGATATAGATCTACCTTTAATAAAGGCAGCTTGTTCATCCGAAATAAGAGGAGGAATAACCTGTATCATTCTATTCAAAATAATTTTTGCAGCCACCTTATAAACGGATTTACATAAGCTTATGGGCCTGTAGTTGGACGACAACATGGGGGTTGAAACCTTTGGAATGAGAACAATCAATGTATCCTTCCAATCCTTGTCCATATCTCCATGATATAGGAAATGGTTTATAGCTTTCATAAAATCATTTTTTATGATTTTCCACTAACTTTTGATGAGTGAATAAGTGATTCCATCGCAACCAGGTGCGATATTCCCTCCCAATTGATTGATGACAATTTAAATTTCTTCCACTGAAAAATAATTGGAAAGCAGATCTTCATTCTTCAACACAGTCCCAGGTTCCGGCCAACCATCAGTAATACATTTTCTCTATTTCCATTTTGATTTAAAGAAATGCCATATTGCCTCTTCTATCTGATTTGAATCTTCCACTACCATGCCAAGTTCATTTTTAATTTTGATAATTTGGTTTGAGCTCATCCTAGCACTTGCAAAAGAATAATATAATCTAGTATTACAATCACCGTCACACAACCATTTTGTTTTGGCTCTTTGTTTCCACCAACCATCCAGACGAGCTAACGTAACATTTAATGTATCTATTTTGTCTTTTAATAGCCATCACTCCTCATCAGTAAGCCATCCTTTATCAGATTTGGAAATCTGAAGTTTTAAAATGTCTTCCGAAAGATAATCTTTGAGCAAATTTAGGTTCTTCAATTTAGCTTTACTCCAATAAAAAAGGGATTTTAAGGATCTTTTGAATTTGGAATTCAGAACATGAGAAGGACTACCTGAATAATTCTTGCTCCATTGCTTTTTAATCACAATTAATGAAGCCGGGTAGGATGCCCATATATCCTCCAATTTCAAACTTCTTCTTAATGAAACAATTGGGGATCTGATATGTAGAATAATTGGACTATGATCTGAAGAGATTCTAGCAACGTGTCTCAAAACCAAGTTAGAGGAGAAATTCATAGCCATAGAGTTAAGGAAGCATCTGTCAAGCGTTTCCAATATCCGAGCTCCTCCAATTTTGTTGTTGCACCATGTGAACCGGGGGCCAATGAAACCAACCTCATGATAATCATTATTAGTGATGAAAGCCTCCATTTCTTTCGGACCTTGAGAAAAATGAAAAATTCTCCTTCCTCTTTTGTCTTCCATGGCAGTGAGACAATTAAAGTCTCCTCCTATCACCATTGGATAATCTTCCAAAGAGTACTTTTCCAATAATATTCAAACCTCCCTTCTTTTGAGCAAGGATTTACTTCCATATAATGAAGCCACTCTCCATTTATCTTTTCCATAAATTGATAAATCTCCTATGATACATTGAGAAATAGAACCAAGCAATGAAAAATCTGCCAACTCAAAATTCCACAAGGCAATAATTCCTCCTGAGAGTCCATTCGAAGGAACCAATATATACTTCCAACCATCTCCTAACAACTTTTTTTGCTTCTTCAATATTGAAAGAGGAAATTTTTGTTTCCAATAATCCCAAAAACACTACATTATTTAATTTAACAGACTCCTTTATGTATAGAGAAGCACCTTTTTTCCTTGCTCCTCTACTATTCTCGAACGTCAACGAATTCATGGTCGAAGACTTGTTGGGGAAGTCCCCACATTGCCTTTCGCTTCTAGATCTGATTTTCTACTTCTATTGTTGTTGCTAATATGCTCAAGATATTTTAAATGCTTAGATTTCTTCTTCTTAACAAAACTAAAATCCTCTCCTATATTTCTCTCTGTAAATACACCCTCCTTGCTCAGATTATCTTCTGTTTTCTCATACAGAGGTACCTCCTTTGCTGGATAATTGATATCATCGTCTTGAATTATTTCCCCATCTTCAATTAATTCACTAATAACATTGAATTTGTTTTTAATATATGGAATAGAAACGTTGTTACTTATGATTGCTACTTTGGGAGACTCAGCCAAAGGAGTGATGCCAGAGATAGCACATTTTACCCTGTTACAAAGTTCTTCTTTTGTAGCCATACCTAATTTCTCCTTCATAAATTCTACATTAACATTATTGATTTTTGCTTCTGATTTTCTCCACACCTTTCTCATTAAAGGATTTTGAATATCTTTTTGAAAAAACTAGTAGTTTTCTTCCTTCCACGGCTTACAACAAGCCATGGTCCGTATTTAGAATCTCCATATTTGTCTCCTTCATCTTCCTTATCTTATATATCATTTGCTGCAACTGAGACAGGAACAACATCATTCTTCTCTTGGATTTCTAAAGCAACTTTCACTTCTCTGCAAACTTCATGACCATGCCCAATTAATCCACATTTGAAACAAAAGCTTGGAATGCATTCATATTTTATTTTTTGGAAGAATTTACTAGAAATTCCTTCCAGCCAAACACCGACTGAGAGCTTCATATCAAGTTTGATTTGGACACATACCCTTCCAAATTCTCTTCTTCCCCATTGGAACATATTTCCATCCAACAATATCGGTTTCCCAACCATAGAAGAGATTCTACAAATGTTTATGTTATCCCAACTATGCAAAGGAAGATTTGGAAGTCTTATGCAAATAGGTGAATTTAAGCCTTTTAAAGATGTTGGAGAGAAGCTTTTAGACCATTTGTCCATTCCAATTATTTTACCATTAACAAACGACGGTCCGTTAGTAAGGACAGACTCCAAATTTTGAGGTTCCTGAAACGAACAGAGGATCTATCCCATGCTGATCATGATAAGATGAAACTTACCATATTGTGCCCATTGCCTCCTAAGCTCTGAACAAAAGCTGTCAATGGAGCTTCTCCTCCAAATATTTTTATTACCAAAGAGTTATTGAGTCCCTTGGCGTTCTCCATTTCATTCTTTTCATGTAACATCACAATAATTCCATCTTCTGCTATGAATTCTCCCAATTCCAATACTGAAACTTGAATGTGTTCTCTCTTCCTCCAAACATTTGACTGATTAGCATCAGTGATTCACTCAGGAATCAGAACAGCTTCCATACCACCATTATTTTCAGCTGAATCTACCTCTCTCACTTTAAGAAGATCACCATAAAGGACGGTATTCTGCTTCTCAGATTCATGAGTAGATTCTTTGGCTTTTGAAACTTCTTCATGAATCCTTGTCGTTTCTTCAATTGTAGTTGATAATTCTTTAGTGTTTTTACATCATTAATTGCTTGCTCCTTAGCATAATCCCCATCAAAAGGAATGATCTTCTGAATAGGTAGCATATTTGACAGTGATGCTTCAAAATTATCATTGATCAAGAAATATGCACCAAATTTAATTTTCTTAGTTTTCTCTTCCATACAAATGACCTTGCCTTTTCCCAAAACTTCTGGTTCCTGCTTAGCAACAAATCCGCCTTCATTAATAACCAAGCTCGTGCCTCTAACTTTAGAATTGTTCGCCTGTTTCAGATTAAACTTTCCATAACCAAAAGCTAGTGGAGAAGACTAATAAGATTTGATCGCCGTAGATGGAGGCTTAGAACTTGTTCGGCGATCAATCTAAAAACTTCCGGCCATGGGATGCCGGCGAGAATCCGCCGCCATCCGATTTCTACCAAACCCACGAAAAAACAAAATTTGAAAAATCTCGTTCCTCTCTCTTCATTTCCTCAGACTTTCTCTCTCTACTTTCTCCCTCTAACCTTGCGTGTTTAGTTGAAGATTATAATCCTCCTTATTGATCATCGTGTATCTTAAGAAGACCAGTGGTAAGCTTCATTATCATCTATATTCTATAGTTAATTTTAAGGATCAATCTACATTAACTCTCACCATGATCACCCTATTAGTCACCTTATACGAACCATTTCTACAATCAATGCCTAATCCATGGCTCACTCCTTTTACCTCCTTTTACCTCCTGTGAGATATATAATAAATCACAGGAAATAAATCATTGGCTCAATCCTTTTACCTCCTATAGTTCTAATGAGCTAATCATATCACTTTTAATGGCTAAAAAAATGACTAATCCTTTATTTCCTTAATCTAGGAAGCTAGGTAAATGTATAAGTTTATTTTAAAAGAATGTTCTATCTTTCATGGCTCTTTGACCCATTAACCTCTTATTATATTCGAACACCATAAATGGAACCACATAACAAACACAAATTAATTAGAACAATTGATAACATAATGAAATTTCACACAAATAATTCATTTATTTGTGTTAAAAATTTCAAGTTCATCAAGCAAATTAGAAATACTATAATTGCCCTCAAGACAAAAAGAAAAATGAATAACATGAGGATAAGAAAAAAGCAAAACATACTTGCTTAAACAAAAAGATTTCTTAAAGAAGGTAATAACAAACTCATAAACTAAGGATTGATTTTTGCACCAGTAACAAGACTCCTAATTGATCCTATTAATGAAGGATTTAGTTTTTTAAGCATTAGCCACATCATGAAAATACTTGGTGTTCCTGTCATATATTAAAATTGGTTTAGAAGTTGCCTTTTATCTCTAAAATTATTCTTCCATAAATAGATGATTAACCAAGCTAGCCTTGGCAAAGAAAACTTGATCAAAATTAACATCCCTAGAAGAAGCACCAAACTTAATTTCAAAGATATAAATATTCTTTTTTATCCTTAATGATATTATTAAAAATATTACAAAATTTAAATTTAGTCCACCATCTTAATTTTTTTTTATTCTCTTAGAATTTAAAGAAAATTATATCATATAATTGTTTGCCTCAGAGTAGTAACAAAAGAAGAGCAAGCCAATTCTTATTAATAGACATAACAAAATCAAGAGCTTTTAACCACATATTTCAAAAATGAAAAGGAATGAAAAAACTAGAATTAGCTAAAGAAATATTCAAAAGAAAAGGAGACCGATAAAAATTAGCCTTGCTAAGGTGAACAGCAAAAATCAATGCCAGTCATTAATGAATAAAATTCTATGTAATCTTTCCCATACTTTGTTATTATACCAAGTAAAATTCGAACAAAAAACTAATATCAGAAAGACCACATTCCAACATCACATTATTGAAATCCTCTATAGCATTAGGATTAGGAGGAGAGCCCCTCTCCTATTCATAAGAATTAGAAATAATAATAAAGTCCCCTCCAACAAACCAAGGACCCTTATAGTAACTTACAAGATCAACAAGTCTTTCCCAAAGAAGCAGTCTACCATAATGTGTCAATAAAGCTTATTTGTACGGGTTGTCTTAAAGCATATGCCAACAACCACCTAAGCGACACCTTTTCCAGTGCCTCAATAAATTATATACCTTAATAGAAATATTTTAGGGCACTTTAAGGTACCTAAACAGCTAGATTTTTTTGTAGTAATTGTGCATAACATGGTAATTTGCACTCTTTTAAGTATGATAAGCAAAAGTCTTCTCATATAAAACCCCTCGAAGAGCTTGTTTATTTGGAATCCTTTATCTTTTTAGGTAAGGTCCACACTAGAGATTCCTAATTATAAGGGCTTATAATCATACGAGCCAAAAAAGAAAATAATGCAATAAATAAAAGTAAATACTTGTCAATTCCATATATTGATGTATTAATGATACTCTATTTCATCTAAAGGTAATATCTCTCAAGGGCCTTCATCATTCTCTTTGATATTCCATGATAAGCCTCCTGAGCATAATTTGGAGATCTTACCATTACTTCAACAACCATGATAATTCAGTAAGTGCTCTACCTGCTGACTTGGTGTATTGGTTATTTGGAGAAATAAATCTTTAATAAAATCTCTTCATTTACATTAAGTGATGATGAGTATAATAACGAGAAGCACCATGTATAAGCCACCTCTAGTAAATTATTTTTTTTCCAAGACAAACAAACAAATGTGGTTCACTTTAAATTAATAAGGAAATTTTCTCAATTCATCCTAAAACTTAAAGAGGGTTTGGGGAGAGCCCTACAAGATATTTTCATATTAAATCTAAAATAATTATAAAAGGGAAGGAAAAATATAATAAAACCCTTTGCGATATAAAAATTATTGTGTAATTACTATAAATATACAATTTTTTTTTTACAAATATCCCTTTCTTTATAATTCGACGGTTTAAATTATTTTTATAATTGTTTACAAATTTTATATTTTTTCTTCACAAGAAAATAATGAGGTCTATGAAATAAAAATTCCCATAAATTTTAATTATTTATAATTAAATTTATTTATTTTTAATTGTAGAGCTGATCATCAAAGTTTATCAAAGATAAAAACAACATAATTTCAAGCATAAAAATTTTCAATTAAAAGTATCCCAAAAATTAATTTTATGTAGTTTTATTTTAAAGGAATAGGATAAATAATACATATATGGGGAGAAGACTACAAATAATAATAATTCTTAAAATAATGCTAAAAATAAAAATAATAATAATAATAATAATAATAATATTAATAATAAAATTAAGATAGAATATTTAAAAATGACAAAAATTGTATTATATATAAGACAAATAGCTCCCCTTCTCAAGAATGCAAATGGAATACAATATTTCAATTTTTTTTGTCACTAAAAAATTTTTAATTCTTGCACTAAAATAATATGTTCCGTGCTTTTCTTTTGATTTTTGTTTAAACACTTAAAGCCCATACTTGCTAAATATTCTTTAGCTTTTTACTAAGTTCTGAATTAATAAAGTTATGTGCCTTAAACTTTATTTTATTGATTTTTTATGGACATTTGTCACAGTTTATTTTCGTATAATTTCCATGGAGGACAATTTATCAATAATCTTCATGGCTAACTTTAGCAGCAATTGTATGTGTATAGACTGGTGATATATATATATATATATATATATATATATATATATATATATATATATATATATATATACATACATACATACATATACATAATAAAATATAGACATCTAGGTGTCAATTAATTTTCCAAAAATATCATATGATAATAAATTTTGCCTTCAATAAATTTAGAAATCACATGCTTAAATTGTGTTTTGCTAATTTTTAAATCCTTATCTTATAATCAAATTTTTTCTTGCAAATTTTGACCCAAGTCTTATGATTTAGATGATAATAAAAATTATTGGATTTCTCAATATGATAATTTAATTTATTGCATATCTGTTTTTACCATGCTCACTAACATTTTAGGTCCACTATTCACTTATAACCTCGATCAACTCAAGATTTGGTATATTAGGATTAAAGTCTATATTTTTATTTTTTTTATACTTTTTATCTTTCTGAAGTCAATTATATATTTTAATGTATTCTAAAGATACGGAACCTTACATGGAAACACACTCAAGATGGTGAGTTAGTGAGTTAAGAAAAATTGATGTTTACTGAACTAATCATACAATAAGATTTTTATCATATCAGATGAACAGTTAACAATGAAATACTTAAATAGGGAACCTACAATATTTAAGATTGATTAAACTAATCATATTGTATGACTCCTATCATAAAGTATGATCGATTATAATCATCAAAATAGCCACCAATCATAATTTAAGTAAAATTTTATAATACAAAATTTATGACTAATCATACTGTTTGATATGTATCATATTGTATGATATATGATACCCATGCCTAAGTTGATTCTATGTATAGGGGGGTAATTATGGTTAATTTATTAAATCAGATCATACAAGTTGATTGGTGATGATTGTACTATATGACCTGATTCTTGCATGGGTTGATACGTTTTCATCACGTATCATCCAAGACAACATGTTATAATATTTCAACTAATCATATAGGATGAACCCATATTTTATATTGTATAAATTGAGCTCAACATTGGAAAAATGTTTATCATCATATATCATACTGAATGATCATTACGAACTCTTGAACTGGTCATACAAAACAATACAATTTGTACTATCTAAAAAGGTTATTTTTTATTAATTATAATGGGCGATGCTCTCAATCATCTTGGACGATCCATTCATCTCTTTGAACTGATCATACAATTTCTATCTCTTCTTAGACTACTAACAAGATTACATTGAACTAATTGTACATGATGATCTTTAATCAGATTTGACAGGTTAAAATTTTGGCCTTTCTAAGAGGCTCTTTTTAAAAATCGTTCTGGGTCTTAATTCTGAAAAGACTTTTATTACTAATGTCCTTGAGAGAGGGCATAGAGAGGGACTTAAGCTGTGCTTTGGGAGAGAATAGAGGGAGAGTTGTTTATTAGAGAGAGTTGTTAGGCATCCCCTAGCTTACTCCAAAATAAGGCTCTTTCCTATATTCTTCAAGATCTTGCCTTGATCTTTTGGTGTCTATGAAGAGAACAACAATAGGACATGGTTCTCTGCCATAAATAGGTGGGAAAAAAAGGATTACAGTTTTTTTGTCTTCAACAAGAGGGTGAAAATATAATCCAGATTTTCCGCTTTCACTTGGAGGGTGAAAAAGGGTAAGGTCCTCTGCCACACCAGGCTGTTTGAAGAGATTTTGGAAGGGCTTCTCTGCCTTTCTGTTAGGTAAAAAACAAAGAAACTAGTTTTAGTGTAATACCTAGAAAGGAGAAATTTAGGGCGTAGACGTAGGTCAGGATGGACCAAACCACTATAAATTCTGGTGTGTTTGTTCTTATTATTCTCTAAGCTTTATTTTTCTATGACTAATTGTGTGGTTGAAAACTCTAAAGTTTTTTTTATTATAAAATTAATTTGCTTTTGCATCAACAGATAAAGTTTTCTATTCTTCAGATATTGAAAAAATTATAAAAAGATTTAATTTTTGTTAAAGAAAATATAAAATTACCAATTTATCTCCCACTTGTTTAGCCTTGAGCAAGTTGTTTGAGGTCTCACAACCTCCTCAAGCTATCATTTTATACATATTGTAACAAAACAAAAATATGACTTTCTTAAAAAAAAACAATAATTGTGATGATATTGTCTATTTCATATATATATATTGTTTCTTCATAACATACATAAAATTGAAAGAACTTTATGTTTATTAATTATTTAAATATTTATTTATTTACTGAGTCCCTCGATAAGTCGTGGGTTTTTAATAAAGGTATGAAGAGATTTTTAGTTAATAAGATTATGATTTCACCATGGTTGATTTATGAAATTGTACTATTTATGATTCTAAAGAATTTTAGATTCTTGTATTACTTCTTTTATTTTAGATATCTTTTGATCTAATACCCTTTCTGTCTTTAGCTAGTAGCTGATAGTGGAATCAACTAATTATTGTAATGTACAACTTTTTTTTGATGTTATTGCACATGGATATGATCAAAAACTTTTTTTTTTTGTTTACATAAAAAGTTGTAGTCATTGTGATAATGAATTTCCATTTACGAAAGGGGACCGATGAGAGGATTAGTTTGTATGTTATAACCTGAATTGACAAATGGATCTTATCTATATGTTTAGTTGATATAGAAAATTAATCATGATAGATTTCTCATATATTGAAATGATAGGTATTAATTTTTTGTTATCTAGTAATGTGTAATTTGGAGAAAATGATTTGTTTATTGAGATACTTTCATTTCTTAATTTTGTCTGATCATTATTACTTGCCAATTGTTGAACTATTGAATAGTCTTTCGACTCTTTCCTCTGTTAATTGTGTAAGCACATACTTATATTGTAATAGAAGGAATAAATCTTATTATCATTTCATTTCAATAAGGCCTCTATCAAGAGTAAATTTTCATTACATTGTGTCTTGTAGGCTTGTTTCTTTTGTCGATATTTTCCAAGGCTAACTTGGATATTTCCTTAGAAGATTAATTCAAGTAAAGTTGCAATTCCCTGAAATGTAGTATTTGAAAATTTAATTAGCCCTGTCCATCCTCCTTTTGTTCAAGAAAGCATTATATTATGTCTGTCCTTTGGATTATAAGAATTTGGAATAAGCTATCCCTTTTAGTGCAAATTCACTACTTTATAATTTTCAACTTGTCTCACTAACTATGATCGAGTACATAATCCATCTGTTCTCTACAATATGTTCTTTTGTCCTGCATAAAAAAAAAATCTCATTTCCTGATTAACGAGCTTTTGAATTTAAAATAGTAAGAAGAATATTTTTTTAAAAACTCTTTTGATCAACGTTAAGAAAATTTAAGAAATCTGTAAATATATATTCTCTTTTCTGAAATATTTTTCACTCATTTTTTTTTTATCAAAGTTAAAAAATATTTTACTTCACTAATATAATTAACAAAAATAATTACTTATAGGGATAAAATTAGTATTTTATCATTTTATCGTAGAAAATATAATTTAAATTTTCATAATAAGAATTCACGTGTCTTTAATGCATATGCAATAAAACTAAATATCCCAAATCTCCGCTATACTTGGTTCTATTAAAAGTGCAATAAAACTAAACATCTCAAATCTTCACTACAATTAGTTCTTTAAAATATTATCTAAAATAATTTAAACTACAATTTTGCATTAGATTTTCATATAAGTGGAAAAATCCATTTCGGTGAATTGAACTAAGTGCCATACCAATTTATATTTACAATTAGCCTTTCTCACATCACTTGGCACTTTTGTTTTAAGTGATTTTTCCCTTCACAAGATTGTGTTGGGAAAGTAACCCACACAGTGTCTACAAACAAGAAATAGAAAATGAAGCAAAAAAATGTTAAGATTTAATGTGGAAATTTTTGAAATACAAAAAAAACTCGAGCCACACAACACTAAGAAATTCACCATGCAAATTGGGAGAATTTGTACATATCTATTTCCTTCTTACTCTCTCATTGTCTTTCCTTATTCCATACGCCATTCTCTGCACATAATAGATAAAGAGAAAAAAATAAAACTAACCAAGTGACACAACACATCAAGTTAAAAAAGAGAAATGAAAAATAAAATGTCCAACCACACTTGCAACATTATATTGCAAGGTTTTGAGTTCCAGAAGACTCCACTCTATGACTCTTATCTAACTAACCAAGTAATTACCTCAAAATCTAGAGTGTTGTGACACTCATCTTTCTGTCTATCTCAAACCCGACTATACAACAACACAGTGTTGTGTGTAAAAGGAAAAAAGTTGGGTACAAAAAACTAGAACTCGAGCACAAAGAGAACAAGTGCAACCCCTCCAATGAGCTGAACCAACATAATTGAAGTCCCATACAATGATGCAACTTGATTTATCAACACAATGAGAATCTATATTGAGTTAAAAAAATTATATTTGTTAGTTAGATTTTTCTATTTTGTAAAATAAATTACCCATTTTGTAAAAAATCTAATTATTATATATAAAATATTATAATAAACAAATAATTATCTTTTTCCCTAAACTAATTTCTCACTCAGAATACTTTTGATTTTTTTTCTTTTTTTTCTTTAAAAAATAACAAGTTTTGTCATGAGAAAGATGCAAGCATATTCTAACTTTTCAACACTCTTCATTAGTTGTTAGGTTTATACTTGATCAAACATAGGTCCAAATCCAACGGCTAACACCTTTCAACAAAAGTTGATTGATAGGAATGCAAGAACTAAAATTTAAGAAATAAATCAACAAGTTGGTAATATAAGAACAAGACCAAGCAATAGACATTTGATTCCTTCTTTATAGGACAAAACATTTATTTGATCCCTTCATCTATCATCTAATATTCCCTTAACATTATGACTTATATTATAAACTAAATTCCTAATAACCCCATTATGCACAATAATTCACCGTCTATAAAGCCCCGCCTCCTCTTGGCTTACACCTTAAAGTTATGCTAAGTAGAGCTTCAAAGTTCTATTCTCATGGCGACATCTTCTTCTCTACTCTTCTATTATATTCTTCTCAATCTGTTCTTCTATTTTCTTCTAATAGAAAAGAATTTTCTAGTATCAGCGCAAAAGCTACTCGGAGAACATAATGTCATTGATGTCAAGTCACTATTGCCGAGCAACTCCTGCTTCGTGCCTAAAAAAAGTTTGTGATCAATTTCAATAGTTTCGTATTACCTTATAGGAGACTTATTTTTTTTCATAAAATAATTGGAATAATAAGAAATCATGCAGAAATTAATCTCATTTGATAAATATTTTGATCATAAGCTCATTTGATAGATATCACAAGCTTAAACGTGATAAAAAAAAACTCAATACGTACAATAATTATTTGTTTCAATTGTGACAGGCACGAGCCCTTCCAAGCTCAACATTGACACTTACATGGCCTATGCTCATCCCGGATGCACCAGGACAGGCCGTCTCATGTGGAGCTCTTCCCTCAAGACCAAGCCCGCTTAGACTACATTCACCGTCAGGCATCCCACGCCACCGCCCGCCTAAACCCTATTGGCGACTCTCTTTTAGCAAGAGTTCCGACAATCATTGATTATAATATTAGTTTTTATAGCTATATCATAGAAATAGGGCTAGGCACTCCTACCAAGTTCTTCTTTTTGACATTCGACAGGGGTACTGATCTCACTTGGACCCAATGTGAACCCTGCGTTAATTGTCATACCCAAAAAAACCCATTTTACGACCCAACCAAGTCATTCACCTTCACCAACATCCCATGCGACTCTAGTTATTGTACCCAACTTGACAAATTTGGTTGCTCCTCTAACTTCTCTTGCCTCTATGAGGAAGAATATTATGACAATTCTATTACTAACGGCTCCCTCATTGAAGATGTCTTGTACTTTAATAATGATATTATTTATAACTTTGTCTTTGGTTGTGGACATAACAACACAGGAGTTCTTGACCATGAAGATGGGTTATTAGGCCTTGGTCGTGGGCCAATTTCAATTATTAACCAAACATCTCAATTGTATAACAGAATATTCTCATATTGTCTACCATCAGGGCCAAATAAAGCTGGATATCTCGAACTAGGTAGATCAGTCCTTGGTGTGAAGTATACACCTATGCTAACCAAGCCAGAATTGCCATCCTTCTACTTCCTCAATCTCACTGCCATTTCAGTTGATGGTGAAAGGCTCACCCTTCCACCTACTATATTCAGCGAACCTGGAACTATGTTGGACTCTGGCACAACATTTAGCTACCTTCCACCCACGGCCTACTCCGCCCTTCGCAGTATTTTTCAAAAAAAAAAATGAGCAATTACCCGATGGCGCCACCAATATCAAATCTTGACACATGTTATAACTTCACTAACTACCCAACAGTGTTGTTACCAAGTATTTCATTGATCTACGATGGCGAAGTGACGACAAACTTACATTCAACAGGGAGAATTTTAATGTTCAGTGAATTTATAGGGTGCTTACCCTTCGTTGAAAATGAGGATGATAGTGAAGTTGTGATCATTGGTAATATGCAGTACCTCACGTTCAATGTAGTCTATGATGTTGGGAACTCACAAATTGGTTTTGGGCCTAATGGTTGTAGCTAGTGATGGATAGACCAAGTAAATCGAGTTAAATGCAATGTATTAATGTAGCTAAAATGAAGAGGCTCCATCATGTTGACTATAAAATTTGGGTGTGCAGGACAATAAATATAGTCTTGAATAAAAGTTCAATTGTATCCAAATTTTATGAAATAATTAAATATCAAATGAAGTAAACTTGGTATGAGTTCATTAAAACCATTAGGATGTGCTTAATTTCATTATAATTAAGGGGACATGATGACATTATTTTTTTGAGGTTTAAATTTTGATTATCAGAGGTAAAATGTCATCTTTATTCCAAAAAGATCTTATACTTAAAAAGAATGAAGACTGTTGAATGTGATGCTTTTTGTTCAGTGTCAGACCCTTACAAATTCAAATCATCACATAAATGTCTTAAACTTGATCCTTTTTGTTCTCATTTTAGCTTAAATTTTCTTTTTTGTTATGGTCTATAAGTAGAATCATTTAAGGCTTGTGAGTTTTTCCAACCCATTAGGCCATATAACCTAACACATTTATGCTCAGATGCAACCAATCCCATATTTCTTAATTATGGGATCATTTGAATAAATTAGGTAAACTCACATACCGATCACATACACAACCTTAGAACATTGGAAATTCGGCTAGAACCAAGGATCCTAACCATTTGATAATTAAGAGATATGTTAATTTTCAAGAATTGTTTTTGAAAGTATTAATCCCTCACACAAAATAAATTCTTACTACACCACTATCTGCATGCATAATGTATGTGTACGTTCATCCATATTTATTATATAATTATAAAACCTATGTTCATCCATAAAAAGAAAAAAGTTCTGATCTCCAACTCATGCTACAACAAGTAGGTCTTAAGGCATTGACATTAAAGCCCTTTCCAAAGTGTCTTAATGAAATTTTGAACTTCATTTGATTAATGATATAACTTTATATGTTACAAACACATTAAGCTTTTATAGTAAAATAAAAGAGCAAATTAAGGGGGCATGAGCATACTAATACTCAATTTAATTAATTTTTTAAGTTTTTATATATCATATAAATTAAATTATATAAATAAAATTTTTGTATAAAAAACATTTAATTTATGAACACTCTAAAATTTGAAAATTTTTAAATTTTAAATAGCTATTGAAGAAATATTGATGTTGTTGTTGTTATTGTTGTACTAATTTTTTTTTTTCCATGGACATTTTCTCATCGAATACAACTAGGACTAGGAATGTGTCATTGAGATCTTCTTTTAGGACCTAGAGGTTGAACCAAACAATTAAGTGAATTATGTTGCTTGCAGGTTGTGAGAAGGTGCTAGTGCTTAGTGGGCACAATTTTTACAAATGAGATACAAAGAATGGAAATGAAGGATTTGGACTTCGTTTAAGATGAAATAGCTTTTGAGGGCTCATTCCATTAAAAATAATTTTAAGTAAAAAATAATACCTGAAATATCAGCCTTTGTGCAAGGGGCTCATTCTGTAAGTGAATATACGAAAGAATTCTACAGGTTGAGTGCATGGAAAAATCTCAATTAGTCCCATATTCAAATCATTGCACGATATGTTGGAGGCCTAAATTACATCTTATACAAAAATTTGGAGTTTACCTCGGTTTGGTCATTATCTCAGGTTGTTAATTTTGAGTTATAAGCCAAAATGTAACTCAATGAGTATTAAAATTCGCACTTAACTCATCAATAGTGGTGACCTCATTTTTATCTTGATTTACCCTTGAGAATGTTAGATCAATTTCATCGAGCCTCATTGAGCAAGATTCAATTAAAATCGACGTCAATTTTGGTTTGATTTCTTGTTAAATTAGCATAGTCGAGCCGCATCGAACCCAAGTCAGTCCGATTCGAGTCAAATCGATTTTGATTTTAAACCCAAATCGAGTTTGATTTTAAACCCAAGTTTGACATGAAAGGACAAATTTAGTTCTATTTTAGTTTTAAACAACTTTTTAATAAACTTGAACAAATTTCTGGATTAGGCCCTTAGATCCTACGGCTCTAATTTTGTTGAAATGCAATTCTGTCGTTGTTAGTTGGGGCACTCACATGATGCTCTCATTTCAGCATAAGGTATAGATGTTTTAGGGATGAAACAACGATAGAGTTCCATCTTATTGTATAGAAGACAAAGAATGAATAGATGCTCAGATTAGCAGGCTACAAAGGAGGAAGCAGAAGACCCTTTCATTCGGCTAGGTCGGTCTGTGTCCCCCCATTCGCACTCAATCTCTCTCTCTCTCTCTCTCTCTCTCTCTCTCTCTCTCTCTCTCTTGATTCTCTTTATTCACCTGGGAAGAGCCAAAGTCCCCACACTTTCCCTTCTTCGTCTCCCTTTGCATTTAAAAACTCCTCATCTTCCCATTCGAACGCCTCCTTCTTACTCTAGGTTTTGCACACCAGGATGAAACCCTATGGTGCCGACTTGCCCTAGCTGTCACCCCTTGCATTCCAAAAATAGACTTGTCTCCAATGATATTACTTAGCCACTAGCTCTTCTTCATCATAAATTCCATTAAATTAGAAGTCTTGGCCCAACCAAAGCCTTTTCCCCCTCAACGACACGTGAGATTTCTGCGCCTTTTTTCTCCATCCTTCTTATTCCCTCTACTTTAGCCTTCTTGCTACGTCTATCACTATTTCTCTCTCTATACCTCCATATTCTACCCAGAACCCCTCTAGTTATATGTTATTTGCCATATAAAATAATTATATCGTGTTGGTATTAGTCATGTATGATTTTCCTTGCTCCATCTCATACACGCTTGCACTTGTGTGTTAAATGAAGTAATGGTAATCTTTGTATTCCCTTAAAGAATCATCTCCGAGGATCATTTAATTACTTGAATGTAGAGATTATCTCCTTTATAAACTAGCACGGATGAGATGTAGTACTTAGTTTCATATATTTTAATCAATTATGTTTTTATGAAGTTTTTGGAGAACATTTGTCATGTTAACTTTTTGATGAAATGCAACAATTTTGTTGTGATTTATATTGAGGCTTTATTTTAAGAGAATCTTAATAGTTGATGTTGCATTTCATAATTAGGAAATCCATGTCAAACTATGTATGAGCCATCCCTATATATTTTCTTTAGAGATTTAGATGAGTCATGTGAATATCTCTAGATTTATATAAGTCACTTCTCTTAACACTTCATTATCAGTTTTACTTCTTTTGAGAATATGAGACTTGAGTTTGGGGTTTAAGGCATATATTCCAACAATTATGTACTTTTTGCCAGATCGGTGCTAAGAAAAAAAAGTGAAATTTTGAATACATGAGTCCCTTGTTAAAAAAAAAGTCTTTGGTAGCATGAGAGGTAAAACAAACTTTTGTTGGAAGAATTCTAGAATTTTTTCTTTATGTAATAGAGAGATTTGAAAGTGGTTTTATGTTAAAATATTTTGTATTGGAATGTTTTAAAGCGTGCTTTCATTAGAGGGGTTTCATGATGTGGCTTTATATTGCAAAATCTTATGAGTCATAGAAAGTAAAATATTGTTTTCTTCAAATCTCCCACTCAACATAAGCATCTAAATATATTTTTTTTAATGGGTCTCTTTCTCATTCATGATTATATTTGTTCTTTTGATGTGTGGGCTCCGAAAATTCTGCCCAGGCCTCCCCGCCGCGCGATTTCTTTTTATTCGGTGAGGGGAGTTTTAACGGAATATGTTCCGAGGTAAATTTTGAAAGGCAGATGGGTTTGTAGAT
The DNA here is from genome assembly GCA_019514585.1 of Dendrobium officinale. Taxonomy (NCBI): domain Eukaryota; kingdom Viridiplantae; phylum Streptophyta; class Magnoliopsida; order Asparagales; family Orchidaceae; genus Dendrobium; species Dendrobium officinale. The sequence goes on from CM033683.1 coordinate 26,525,950, forward strand.
AAGACACTACCCAGAGATGTCGCCCTCATTTTATGAGGACTTTATGATCTGAGTTCTGGTTTCTTATAGGTGCAATCCCCTATAGTTAATTACCCCTTCTGATAACGAGAGAGAACTTTCGATTAAGGCTAGTCGTCAATCAGATACATAAAGATACATGTTATCTCGCATATAGTAGCAGCATTGAACATTTGAAGTGATTGGAGAATTTGGAAATTTGGATTTGAATGTTTGGATAGGGTTATTTGAGAAAATTTGAAATTTAAAATAGAAATTTGCACCATCTTGCGGTTAAAGCAGATGGTGGGGGATTAGATGATGGGCCCGATCAAGATCCCATGGTTCCGTCGTCTTGAGCCATCGTGACACCTGGTCTACTTAGTCAGAGGAGGTAGTCGACCCAACCTGACAGAAGGATCCTTGTCGGCAGCCATGGGTTGCTTCGTCCAAGGGGACCTTGTAGACCTAGGATGAATATTTGTCTAAGGGGATAAATTTGAATCCACCTTAGCTTACAGAGGGCTTTGTGCCCTATCGATCATATCCAACTGATTCATATCTCAAGGATTTGATGCCAATAAGGAGCGTATCGGCTCTGGCCATAACCGGTATTTTGTGGTGCCATTTGGCGGCAAAACTACTCTGTTCAGAGGGCCCCGGGTCATAACCTTTTATCCTACGGTGCCATTTGGCGGCAAACTGCCGGTTAGAGGACACGTACCACATCCTTTCTGGCAGGAGATTCTTTGAGAATGGATCCTAGTGATATTTTCGACCAGACATTAGCTCTTTGTGAGCTGAAGTATTTTTCAATTTTTCCACCTCGGCAAACTGTTGCGGAGGATGGATGAGATTTGCTTTAGTGTTTGATGGATTTATTTCAATTTTAAATATTTTTGGGATTTTGAGATTTTTTTTTTTTGGAAATTGGAGTGCCATTTTGGTCGTATTTTGAATGGACTTTTGGGAGGCATTTTGAAAATATTTGTGAACCCCACCAGTTGAGATTTGCATTCAACACGATCATCATCGGGGTGTGGGGTCATTTCTATTTTTGGATTGAACCTTGTCGACTCTATTGAGCTATCGATAGAGGATCTAGTTTCGTAGGCTTTTTGCCCTTGTAAGTGATTCTTTTGATTTTAGGCTTTGAAGGCCTAATATGAATGTGTTAAAACAAATGCACTGGTCGCCACAACCATATATTTGTTTGAAGGTTCGAACCCTGTCGACTCCTATTGAGCCGTATAGAAGGATCGGGTTTGAACTTGAATTCACTTAATAACCCGCGCAACATCCCTTGACGTCACGTTTGTACCAATAACACGCTCGCCGGGGCCATTGCGGGTGTTTGGGGGCATTTTATAATTATTGATTGAACCTTGTCGACTCCTATTTACTTGCTTAGGAGGATCGGGTTCAACTTTGATAACCCGCACAGCATCCCTAAAAGTCACTTGTGTACCAATAACACGCTCGTCGGGGCCCATGCGGGTTAAAATTATACTTTTCCCTTTAGTGTACCTATGTGTATACAATTTATAGTACACATGTAGGGGTACTTTGAAAGTATTTGTAGACGCCTTCTGTCTGCATGTACGAATGTTGCAGATCAGGTGGCATGACGTTGTAACTTGTGGACGCCTTCTGTCTGCTTGCATGTGTGTCGCAGATCTGGTCGCATGGCGTAGCAGCTTTTGAATAGACTTGTTCGCTGCTTCGTACAGGTAGACTTTCATGCACTACTCGTTCCTTTCTGCAGGTGGATCGTAGTACACAAACTAATCTCCTGCCTTAGGTTGTAGAAGCTCATTGGAACTTGTATTCTTTGTGCATTCTGCTATGATTTTGGTCTTTAAAATACATCCACTACTGCTGGAGGTAGATGTATTTATCCTTAAACTGAAGTTAACTACAGTATACTGCATTTACTGTAATCTTTTTGTATTCACAAAGTGGTGGCACGTGACATATACATTTGTCTTTGTAGAGAGATCGTATGTGTTGCAGATCTTCCGAGTTCATTTGTATGTTAGTAAAAGACTTCATTATTTGGAAGGACTATCATGTCTTCTTGTGGAATTAATATGAAGACTACCGTAAATTTCAGCATTCATTGCTTGAGGGTTTGAATGCATTTTTTTGTGTCTTGATATTGATTGTATAACATTGTTCCATTCTCTAATTGATCTTTGCTTATGGATAGATCATATGTCCTTAACCCTTGTTGATGGTTGCTTTCAAATCAAATAATGATTGAATTCTTGAACATTATAAATGTTTTTATTCATTATAGCTCTTCTAATGTTGCTCACTAACATGTTACATCCCTTGTGCATGATTGTAGGTGAACACTTTGGCATTGGTTACAACAAACCATGAATCATTATATTCATCAAGAGCCTTTCTAGTGAATCAATACATTCACTACAAGTAGATTAGGGATGAACTTGATCCAATATTATGAATCAATTGGTTTGGTCCAAAAGCTTATATTATGAGTTTATAATCAAACCAGGTTCCTTAGTCTTCTTTTATTGCTTACGAATGAACTTCATTTGCAAACTTCTTACTTTGATGATTCAATATGCATGATAAGTCTAATATCACCACTTATCAACATCTTCATCTTAATTAGGATGATCTTTGAATATTAGAAGTTATCATTCAAAAGTTCCATATCAAAGTTTGGAAAGGATTTACACATGGGTCCTTGTTTGCTTGCATGAGGTTTCAATGACTCAAATCTTTCTTAGTTAGGATTTGCATTCAAATCAAAGTGAAGATTCCATTAGAAAATTATCCCTTTAAGAAATTATTCACCTCAATCATAATTCAATCTAATTTAGATTCATATTCAAGTTCATTCAAATTTGGCTTATTGTCATTTAAGTCCCTTGCCATTGCTTGCTTGATCTTCATTTGAATGATTATGATTGTCACTTATCATTCAATGCTTGTAGAGATCACAAATCCCTTATAAATTCATCATTTTGATCATTTGTCATTTGATTGCAATCCTTTATTCTTAAAAGAAGCTCAATTTAGTGCTATTCTTTTATATTCAAATTCATTTGATCTTGATATCATTATTTGATATTCATTCAAGTTCCATTTTATTGCAATCATGAGTCTTATTCCTCTTTATTCATTCAAATTTTTATTCAAAATTTTCAAGTCATTTTTTTTTAGTCCAAGATGATTTCTTTTGTGTCCTCTGCTGTCCAAATGATGTCAAATACTTGTCCAAGTTTAAGTCTGAGTTCAAGTCCAAGTTCTATGCAGTCCCAAATTGAGTCTTCTTGCACTTTGTTCCAATGTTCATTTCATTTGATTAAACATGATTTAAGTTTTAATTTTATGCTCAAGTTATATTCAAATCAAGCTCCAAATTTGTCCAAGTCCCAAATTTCAGTGATTTTTTTGGCAGCCTCCAGGTGTCTCCCCTGTTTAGGGGAAAAACCAAGAGGCAACCTTCCCCTCGACGCTACATGAGCGCTTCAGGTAGGTGTCAAAATGACATCGCGGTCACATTTTTTATTTTATCCCCGCCCGATATGTGAGTGTTTAAGGGTGTTTTTATTATTATTATTATTATTATAAGAAGAAAACACATGTTAGAAAAAACACAGATTTTCCCCCTCTGCACCACGTAGGCGTTCGGGGGTACTTATATAAAAATAAAATAAAATAAAAACACATATTTTTTTTATCCCATTCGACGCAAACGCCGCACCGGTTTCCCGCCCTACAATGCTACTTGAGCGCCTCGGGGGTTTGCCGTCTCGTTGCTAGCATTAAAGACGGATCCTTAAATCATCTCAAGCATCGCACCGGTTTCTCGGCCTCAACGCTACATGAGTGCCTTGGGGGTTTGCCGACCCGTTGCAAGCATCGAGAAAAGAACAATTTTTTCTTCTTTTTGAAATTTTTTTTTCTCTTTTTTTTTCTCACTTTTTTTTTACATAATAGAAATAAAAAAAAAAACCTTATGCTAATATTAATACTAACCATTATATTAGTATTAATATTAATATCAATAACTAACAATAATAGTTATGAGTTGTTACAAATCTATTTTCATGTCTTATGTTTTGATGATTGACAAACACTATTTTTCTTGGACTGCTTGTTGCTTCTAACTTTTCAGGAATCGAAGATCGGACGAACAGACGAAGCCAGTTCAGGATTACATAGGATTAGGGTTGAGTCAGTCTGTACTTTTGTTTTTCACTTCTTGAGACTTATTGTAATGGTCAAAGAGACTGATGCTAAGTAACCCTACACACACACACTTGAGAGACTTAGAATTTCTGTTTTTACTCATATCGGCCAGGACGATTTTTACATCGTCCTGGACGATCAGGTTTAAAACAGAAAGTTTAAATAAGGATTCTTAATTAAGGTAGCCATCATTAATATATCGGCATGGATGATACGTATACCGGTCAGGATGATAAGCTCAAAATAGAAAGAAGTTGTCGCCATAGATAATTAAGGTATACTGTATTTTTATAATATCGGCATGGATGAAATTCTCAAATTTTGCCTTAATTGATCAGGAAATCAAGGGAGTAATTAAAGATGATTGATACGATCATATCATCCTAGTTGATCGCAGGATCGGCCAGGACGATCCAGTCAAAAAACTTAAGTTACTTCAGGATGATAAATATCGGCCAGCTCGTATCAGGGCGATGCTCTGGAAGATTTTCCCCTGATTTGAACTGATCGGCCAGGATGATATTAATATCGCCCTGGACGATCAAACCATTTTTTCAATCATCCAGAAGTGCATCCAGGGCGATGCTCTAGCTGATCTTCTGAGATTTGTTCTGATCAGCCAGGCTGATATCCATATCGGCCTGGACGATAAAGTCGGCAACTTACAATTAATGAGCTCCTTTGAAGCTTTTCTATTTAAGAGCTCTTGTTCAACATTTTTGAAGACCTTTGGCTGCTGCCTTGACCTGAGAAGGCCTTGAGGAGAGAATGAGAGACTGGGAGAGAGAGAGAGGATCTTGTGAGGGGGAGCTTGTGAGGGGATTCACAAGGGTTGCTTCAAGGATCACTTTGCTTCTTCTTCGTCTAGAGTTTCTCATCCATGGAAGAGTCGGTAGATGTAAGGAGTTAGCTTTTGGTTGTGGTTCTCTGCCAGCTTCAGGAGGAAGCAAAAGGAGATAGGTTCTCTGCCTTGCCAGGGTGGCAAAAAGGAGGTTCTTATAAAGGCTTCTCTGCCTAGTTGTGGGGGCTAAAAGAGAGTCACGTTTGTAGTGCAATACTCAGAGGGTGCCTATCGGGGAGTGGACGTAGGTCAAGTTGACCGAACCACTATAAATATCTGTATTCTTATTTCTTGCTTCCGCACTTTTAATTCCTTATTTATTTTTGTGGTGTATTTTTGGTTTATGCGATTTTTATTCTTTGTGAAAAGAAATTTTAAAATACCAATTCTCCCCCCCCCTCTTGGTTAGCTTGGGCCAGTTCTATAGGGCTTAACATCCCTAACAAACTTTCAAGTGATATCAGAGCTGTTTTTATAAAATAAGTTTTTAAAAAATTTTGAATTTTTGATCCATGGCTAACCTTGGGAATCGTAACACTACAGAAGGTTATTCAATTACACGACCTCCCTTGTTTGACAACTTACCTTTTGATTTTTGGAAAAACCCTCATGTCAACGTTTTTACAATCTACTGATTATCGCATGTGGATGCTTATTCCAGAAGGTTATTCTCCACCTTTTCATGAAATTAATGGTGTTAAAACTTAAGTTGCTTTTACTGAATGGACTTTCGATGAACGAGACTTAGCTCAATTGAATGCAAAATGTTTGAAATGTTTTTTCTGTGCTTTAAAATCTGAGGATTACATGCGTGTCTCCACTTGCAAAACTGGTAAAGAGATTTGGGATAAATTGTGCATCACCTATGAAGGTACTAATGAAGTTAAACAATCCCGTTTGAACATTCTCTTGCATGACTACGAACTTCTTCGTATGAAACCTCATGAATCGATTTCTGACATGTATACTAGGTTTACTCAAGATAGTTACTTCACTGCATGCACTAGGAAAAGAACTTTTAAACTATGAAAAAGTTAACAAGATTTTGAGATGTTTGCCTTCGTCGTATGATGCTAAAATCACTGCAATCACTGAATTTAAGGATTTGAACACCTATTCTATTGATAACTTACTTGGCTCACTCATTGCTTACGAGAAAGGGGTGAATCAAAGAAATCTTGATACAGGTGAGAAGAAAAAGGAGAAAACAATTGCACTGAAGGCGCATAAATCGGATTCTGAATCTTCCGGGTTTGAAAGCGATAAAGTTGCCTTCATCACAAGGCAATTCAAAAGCTTTCTAAGGAAGAAACAAAAGCATCATCAAAGTTGGAGAAAAGGTAAGGATCATAAACATGTTAAAAGATCTTCTGATGTTGTTTGTTTTAAATGCAGGAAAACCTGGACATGTGAGAGCCGATTGCCCGACACTTCAAGATAACACAAGCAAGAAAAAGATTGAGGAGAAACCTAAGTTTAATAAGGACAAGAAGAGAATCCAAAAGGCGTTCTGGCAGAATCTGGTACTGATTCCTCTGAGACTGAACCAGAGGAAGAGACAACAAACATGTGCTTAATAGGGGAAGATCATCTTGAGCAAAGTGATGAGGAAGAGGTATGTAAACCAACCTATAATGAATTGTTTGAAATTTGTGAAAAAATCCATGCATCATACAAAAAACTTAAGAAGACACATGCTAGCTTAAAAGTTGAACTTGTAAATTTGTAGAAAGAATATGAAGTCATTCTTAAAGATCATTCAAAGATTGATTCTAATCACATGGCTCTTCTTGATGAATTTGATGAGTTGAACAAAAAGCATTCAGAATTAATTGATGAACATAAGCCATTGAAAGTTTCACACACCTCACTTAATTCTGATCTTAAGAAATCTAAAGAGATTGAGAAAAATTTGAGGATTGAGAATGATGCATTAAAGAGAACTAACTTGAGGATTCAAAATAATTTGGATACATGTAAAAAAAATTAGATGACATCTACTTTTGATCCTAAGCCAGAACCTAGGAAGAGGCATTATAACTCAAACCATTTAAGAAACCCTTTTTCTGGAGTTATATGTTTCTCATGTGGCATGCTAGGACACATCTCACACACTTGCACCGTTCACCGTAGTACACATTGGGTGTGGAGACCTAAGATACTTGATTCACAGCATACCATATCTGCATTGCACTTTACTTTTCCTAAGAAGGGGCTCAAACCTGTTTGGGTTCCTAAATCTGACTGTTGTTGAGTTTTGCAGGTGTGCTCTCACCAAAGACCTCGTGGGAGCATAGGATAACTTGACATAAGGAGGCTGGCAGCTCAAAATTGCTTAAACTCGCTGCTTTATAACTTGCTTGAAATTTTTAGTTTCTGTGTTATTTTTTTGTGCTAGTTTTGTGCTTGCTTTGTGTTGTTATAGTTTTCTTTGTTTTCATTTCGTTTGTTTGTTTTTTTTTTTTTGTTACATATGGTGAATCTTTTCAAGCTTTTAGATTTTGGAGTTTTGGAGATAGTGTTTAGCTTTTCTAAATTGGTTAAAGGGAGAAATACCATTGATGTTTTCCCTCCTTCTAGCCTTGTTTAGTGGTATGATTTTCTTCTCTAAACAAAAGTCTAAACTCATTTTAACCAATGGTTTTTTAATTAAGATCTTTTTCTTATCTTGTTACATTAATTTATCTTATGCATAATAAGCCAAAGTTCTTATATATCTTTCAAGTTTTTTGAAATCTTGCCATTGCATTTATCACATGATTTTGATTTTGTGTTGTTGGTTGTTCTTCCCTATTTTAGAGAGAGAGCTCCTTTTCTCTAATATTTGGAGGATATGCTCACAACTAAGTTTTTTTAAGGGTATATTAAAGAGTTTCTAGCTTGCAAGAGTTAAAAAGGAAAGAGGCCAATGAAGCCAAATTGAAAAGAAAGCTATATACACAAAAGTGTATCAAAGAATCAAAAGATGCTCAAAGAGCCAATCGAAGTGACAAGAGGTATAAAATGAGCCCACTAAACACAAGCTATCCTCTCTTTTTCTAAAACTCTTAAAACTTAGAGAACTCATTGATTATGTGATGCTTTCAAAGACTTGATTTCAATTTCCATGATTGAGACAAATTACTTTGTTTTATTAATTATGAGATATTTTCTTTGTAAACAAGTCTTGAATGGATCTTTTTATCCTATTTAGTTATTCTGAGTTAGGCCTCTATTTTCCAAAAGAAATTTTGTACCCCGAAGGATGTCCGATCTAGGGTTAACAGAATCAGATGTTCTTCCTTCTTCTGATTGGGATTTATTAAACTCCTTGATCTCTTGGAACTCTAAAGTTTAAAACCATTTGAGATTTTATCATATAAAAATCCTTGCTAAAACAAAAAAAATTATAAAAATTAAAAATAATTTTTTTTTTCATTTGTTTGTTTTTTAAGTTTTTACTACTGTTCTTCTTCTTTTCTTTTACTTTTCTTTTATTTTATTTCTGAAGGCTTTGATCATCACCATCCTTCATTGTCTTTCAAATTCTAGTCACATCGTCCTGGCCGATACTTTTATCGTCCTGGATGATAAGGTAAAATCTCTTCAAATTCCATCTGCTGGTCTTTCTTTGCTTGCTGTAACTAATCGTCCTGGACGATACCATATCATTTTGGACGATCTGATTGAACTCTGTTGCAATCATGATGATAGTCCTGGCCGATAGAATATTTTGTCTGGCCGATGCATTTTATATGCATCGTCCTGGCCGATACACTGGATCGTCCTGGACGATCCACGTGTCATCACATTTGAATCTTTAAAATTGGCCCCGGACGATCCATTATTGGTTAATCAGCCGGGCCAATCCACTATTCGTCCTGGACAATACATGTGGCAGTGATTTAAAATGTTTTAACTTCGGCCGGTACGATCAATTATTGTGCATCATCCTGGACGATACACCTAATCGGCCCAGACGATCTGCTTTTTCAATGGTCGTCCGGATTGACTCCTCGGGATGATCGCCTGTGTCTAATCGGCCTGGCTGATATCTGATCAACCCGGACGATCGGACCGCCTTTTTGACCAATCGGCCTGTACGTAATTATTGAGCCATATCAGCCTGGATGATTCTGCGATCGACCAGGATGATATGGCCGTTTCTTTAAATTTTGGCCGTTCATCCCATGGTTTTTCACTTTACACCATTTCTCCTCTTGTGTTTTCTTGCTTACTCCTCTCTATGGCTGGTGGGAAACGTGTTCGACAAACTTCTGGGAGTTCTTCAAAATGTAGGATTGACCCTCGTTTCAGGGAAGCAGAAGATGAAGCCGCCTACCATCGTTATAAAGAGTGTGGGATAACTGTCTCCAGAATCATCAATCTTGCCAACATCTCATACCCGGTAATGGATCTTTTCGCTCACCTCCCTTTGCATCATTCTGTCCCTCTCTTTCCCCTTTAATACCGAGTTTCTTCGAGAAGTTCTCGCAAACCTTCGCATTACCCTACCTTCACAGCCCTGACCTCCTATGTGAATCGACACCCTGTCGAAATCACATATCAGGATTGTGTTGATCTTTTACAGCTATCCACCACCGGGGATAAGCTGCACTTAATCGCTTCTGATCCTGACTGGTCCACGGCGAATCACTTCCTTTGCCAGACCAATGCACCTTTCTTGTTGGAGAGACTAGCTCTTTAGTCAAAGATGCTAGGACAATCCAACATGTCCTTCGCACCTCCATAATTCCAAAATCCGGGGACCGAATCCATATCACCCCTCTACTTTCCCTCACTACTTTCTACATCATGGCTCATAGAGAATTTAATACTGCGGACCTAATTTTTCGATACATTGATCACTTAACCACAATCCGCGATCCAAGTCACAAGAGGAAACCCAATCTAGCCTAAGTACACATCATAGCCTATGTCGTTGAAACCAAATACCAACTTTAGTATCCTATTCCACCAAACCTCCCAACTCCCTTCTACTCAAACAGTTCCTTCAGTACACTTTACAGTACTCGTCTCCACCCTGAGGAACCTTAGGGGGCTGGAGAGGAGGAGGCTCCCGCTCCCATTCTTGACCCTGTTCCTCTACACCAGCACTCACCGGTTGATCAGTTGATAGAAAGGTTTGATCGATGGGAGACTCGCTTTGACGCATACGTTGCTGCACAGGAGCAGCAACACTCTGAGGACATTGCCTGCTACGAGCAGCACCGCACTGAGGATTTAGCCTAATTTGACAGTTACCTTACTCACCAGCAGAACCAGCATGATCAGGACATCGCCTGGTTCAATGCTCAGTTTACCACGATTGCGAGATACTTTCAGCAGCCACCTCCACCACCTCCATCTGATGATCAGGATCCTTCATTTTTCTAGTATGTATTTTTCTGCTGTTTATTTCATGTTTTCTGTAGTTTGTCTTTTTAGTCTGTTTTAGTTTCTATTTTCTCTTTTTCTTTTGTGTGTCTGGACCCTCTTTTTGTGATGACAAAAGGGGGAGTAGGATGTGGTAGGAAAAAGGGGATGTGTTTGTAACTTTGAAATTCTAATAAACTCTTTTTTTTTTAATTTTTCCTACTTGTGTTTGCCATCATCAAAAAGTGGGAGATTGTCACAAATCTATTTTCATGGCTTATGTTTTGATGATTGACAAACACTTTTTTTCTTGGACTACTTGTTTCTTCTAACTTTTCAGGAATCGAAGATCGGACGAACAGACGAAGCCAGTTCAGGATTGCATAGGATTAGGGTTGAGTCAGTCTGTACTTTTGTTTTTCACTTCTTAAGTCTTCTTGTAATGGTCAAAAAAACTGATGCTAAGTAACCCTACACACACACACACTTGAGAGACTTAGAATTTCTGTTTTTACTCATATTGGCCAGGACGATTTTTACATCGTCTTGGACGATCAGGCTTAAAACAGAAAGTCTAAATAAGGATTCTTAATTAAGGCAGCCGTCATTAATAAATCGGCCTGGACCATACGTATATCGTCCAGGACGATAAGCTCAAAACAAAAAGAAGTTGCCGCCATAAACAATTAAGGTATACTATATTTTTAAATTATCGGCCAGGACGATCATTGATCGGCCAGGACGAAATTCTCAAATTATGCCTTAATTGATTAGGAAATCAAGGGAGTAATTAAGGATGATTGATACGATCATATCGTCCTGGACGATCGCAGGATTTGCCAGGATGATCCAGTCAAAAACCTTTAGTTACTTCAGGACGATAAATATCAGCCAGCTCGTATCCAGGGCGATGCTCTGGATGATTTTCCCCTGATTTGAACTGATCGTCCATGACGATATTAATATCACCCTGGACGATCAATCCATTTTCAATCGTCCAGGAGTGCATCCAGGGAGATGCTCTGGGCAATCTTCTAAAATTTGTACTGATCGGCCAGGCCGATGTCCATATCGACATGGACGATAAAGTCGGCAACTTACAATTAATGGGCTCCTTTGAAACTCTTCTATTTAAGAGCTCTTGTTCAACGTTTTTGAAGACCTTCGGCTGCTGCCTTAACCTGAGAAGGCATTGAGGAGAGAAAGAGAGAGTGGGAGAGAGAGAGAGGATCTTGTGAGGGGGAGCTTGTGAGGGGATTCACAAGGGTTGCTTCAAGGATCGCTCTGCTTCTTCTTTGTCTAGAGTTTCTCGTCCGTGGAACGGCAGAGGTAAGGAGTTAGCTTTTAGTTGTGGTTCTCTGCCATCTTCAGGAGGAAGCAAAAGGAGATAGGTTCTCTGCTTTGCCGGGGTGGCAAAAAGGAGGTTCTTGAAAAGGCTTCTCTGCCTAGCTTGGGGGCTAAAGGAGAGTCATGTTTGTAGTGCAATACTCGTAGGGCGCCTCTAAGGAGTGGACGTAGGTCGAGTTGACTGAACCACTATAAATTTATGTGTTCTTGTTTCTTGCTTCCGCACTTTTAATTCTGCATTTATTTTTGTGGTGTGTTTTTGGTTTATGTGATTTTAATTCTTTGTGAAAAGAAATTTTAAAATACCAATTCACCCCCCCCCCCCTCTTGGTTAGCGTGGGCCAGTTCTATAGGGCTTAAAATCCCTAACGAACTTTCTTGAGTAATAACTAATAATTATAACATTAGATGAAGGGATTTGAGAGAAGAATTCTCTGCTCAGAGATGTGTGGTTTTGAGGAGTTGATGGGCTCTGAGATGGATTGCAAAGAAAACACCATTTTGGCCAACATCCCACCTTGATAGATTTTCAATTCTTCTAGTCTCACCACATTTTTCCTCTATAAAGTTCTGAAGAAGCGACATTGCATGTTACGTTCTAAAATAATTGATGCTCTTCCATTGATGTGTCCATTAGATTCCATAGTTCCAACATAGCGGTTGCAAGATCTTAAAGCTTTTGCTTTATTTGTAGTTTAATCTCCCTCAATCTTTGTATGACAGAAGCCAACTTATCAATCACCTCATTGCTAATATTCTCTAAAACTTCAGCGTCATCCAAACTAGGGTGCACTTCCATAACAATTTGTTTGAAATTTATACCAGGAATCAAGCTTACATATTTAAAGCACTTAAATGCTCCAACACCAGCTTCAGGTGATCAGCCTTCTCCTTTTGTAGTACCTCTAACTCCCTCTGAAACTCTTCAAGCTTCCAAGTGGATAGATCAAATTCTTCTACATTTAATGGCAGTGAAATGAGGTGTCAAAGCTGATTGGAGAGTGGAATTGAGATGAGCAGCTCGTGGGGCTCTCCTGCTCTTCTTGAACCCGACAGTTCTGATCAAACTGAGAACAATCACCTCCCTTCCCCATCGGGCTCACAGATGCCATGTTCCAAGCTTCCCTTAGCGTCCTCACCCTTAGTGTTTCCATAACTCTCAAAGCAATGATAGCAGCTGCTGTCAAGGTGACTATCTCCAGGAGTGCAGACGTTGACGGCGACCAGAGGTCGGAGTCACAGGCTTTTGTGGAAGATGCTAGAGGAAGATATGAATAGAAAGGCAAGAAGGCATCACCAGTGAATGGTGAACTCCGGCAAACTGATTGGCAGACAATATGGCCGTGAAACTGAAGCTGGAGAAGATCAGCAATCGGTCTAGAGATGGGTGTGTCTGCCAGCAAAAGCAGGCCTCCGATCGAGATCTGTAGCTGGGGACGAAAAGGGAACTAGGAGAGCTGGGGTCTTGGAAGGACTTCAGGTTGGCTGAGTTGTTGTTGTGGAGGTGATCTTCTTGTTTTAACGTAAAGAAGATGTAGAAATTAAAAAAAAAGGTCTGAGAAGCCATCTTCTCCATAGAAAACTCAGCGGGATTATCAGCTGGTTTCAAGGGATTTTGCAGAGATATGAAATCTGATGCTTTGACAAAAATAGATATTTTGCATTTAATTTGATTCTGATTTTGCATTTGACCTTTCCTTATTTTGATTCCAGTTCCTTATTTAAATTTTATAAGATAATGGCCATTCCAATAATATATAAATATGACATTAATTTAGAATTGCAGAACCGTGCCATCAAAAAATAAAAAAAAAATTGATTTATAAGTGTTATCTCAATTTGCATATTAATTGCTCCGTTTTGCATGTCAATTTCATCGAATATTAGAATTAGACAAATTAATAGTATATTTGGGCTATTGCCGATGTCCCGGTCGCAACGGCGTGGTCTGTCTTGCGATCGGACGTTATTTTAGCATCATCGATGTCTCATTTCCTCGGAATGTGTGTTTTGCCTCGAGATTTATGCCACCATTATGGATACTTAAAATTGAATAGACAAAATACAGTTTTTAGAGGTTGAACGTTCAGGACGCAATGGCGTTGTCCGTTTGTCCATCCGACATCATTTGGTCTCCGACGAGGCTAATTTCCCTTCTAATGCGTGCCTTCGCAACATATTTGAATCGCATTTGAAAATTATGACACCACCTCAAACGACCCAATTTAATCAAATGAAATGTATATTCCTAATGCCGACGATGTTCCGGATGCAATGGCACTGTCCGTTCTTTGATTGGACATCGTTTAATCATCGCCGAAGCTTCGTTTCCCTCGTAGCGCATGCCTTCGCAACATATCAAAATCGCCTTTGAAATTTGCGACATCACATCAAACGATCCAATTTGATCAAATAAAATGTGGACTCTTAATGCCGATAATGTTCTAGATGCAATTGCACTGTCCATTTTGTCGATCGGATGTCATCCGAGCATCTTTGAAGCCTCGTTTCCATCGTAATGCAAGCCTCTATATCATATTTTCCACTCCTAAAAATTCACCACCATATTGGATGATCCAAATTTATTAAATAAAATGTATATCCTGAATGTCGACGACATTCCGGGCGTAATGACGCTGTTCGTTTGTCGATCGGATGTCGTTAGAGCATCTTCGAGGGCTTGTTTTCATCGTAACGCAGGCCTCTATATCATATTTGCATCTCCTAGAAATTCACCACCATCTCGGATGATCCAAATTTATTAAATAAAATGTATATCTTGAATGTAGACGACATTTCAGATGTAATGGCGCTGTCCGTTTCATGATCGGACATAATGTCGTCTCCGAAGATTCAAATTTCCCTCGTAACACGTGCATTTGCATCATATTTGGATCGCCATTGAAATTTGTGACACCATATTAAACGATCCAATTTGATCAAACAAAATGTAGATTTTTAATGGCGATGACGTTCCGGACGCAATGGCGCTGTCCGTTTGTCGATCGGACATCGTTTGGTTAGCCTCGCACTTCAATTTCGGGTGTCGGTCATCCCTTTTGACCAATCTCGTCCGATTCAATTGCGAGGGGCCTCGACATAGAAGAATTCGATGTCTTGATTGCAATGGTACCATCCCTTCGGCATTCGAAGGTTATTTGACCCCTTAAGTGAGGCATTTTGCCTAGGTGCGTAATGTTTTATTCACCAATTTGGGTCCTTTCTCTCGTGGTTTAAGGTATAGGGGTCAACAAGATGCTGTGTAGAAATTTAGTTATTATTATATTCAAAGAATTTTCAATTCATGAATATGTCTTAATGCTACATGTGTTCTTAGCAATTGTGATTCATACACTATTGATGGAGCCTATATCATGTCATCGAAAGTGAGATTATATTCTCTAAAAAAAAATATGTTGGCAAGTCTGGCTTCAAAAAAAAAAAAAATCTTACATCTGGTATATGCTTCTTCTTGTAGATTTTTTTGGAGGATTGGATGCAGATTTTTTTTTACTTGTTTTGTGCTCCAAACCTCTTTTTTTTATAAATGAATTATGTATAGTTTTTTTATTTTTCTTATGCTCTAAACTATATTGCAGATGTATATCGAGGAGCATATATATATTTATGTTTAAGAGATTTATAACTCACTTTATGTTTAAGAGAGCTTTGGCTTAGGTTAGGTTAGAAAGATCATGATCATGTTTATACAACACAAAACATTTATTTGGAGAAATTCATACATTCTGTTGTGTTCTAACATTGGATACAAATGTGATATTCTTTTAGAAATTTTGATATCATGAAGCATAAAGGGTAGAAGTATGTTGGAAGAGTCTTATGAATTGCTTTATGGTTAGAAAGTTTTATGAGATGTTTTATGTCGAAAAACTTTATGGTTCACCTTATGGAAAAAATTCTATGGCTTATTTTTTGTTGGAGGTTTTTATGAGTTGCATTCGTTGGAAAAGCTATGTGAAACATTTTGACTCGACAAATTTTATTATGCACTTTGTGAATGTTTTATAATGGAAAGCCTAATTAAACTTTATTGTTAGAATATTTTCATGGATAAATCGCAAGTTGAGGATATTCGTTTCACGTTGAAAAGGTCATAACGGATTTCTTATAGGAAAGTTTTATGTGTTGCTTTGTTTGGATGATCCTATAATTTGTTTTGGGGATTGTGGAGTATATGAATGGATTTGCATTTGAAAAACTTTATTTTTGAAGACTCTTTCAGTTCTCTTTTCATAGATAAGTTTCTTTCTCTTATTTGCATTTGATTTCAAATTGGGTTGAAAGCATGTTTGGGTTTAGAGTGGAAGAACTTGCTTGAGTTTTGGGTTTCCGGATTTGTTTCTTCTTCGCCACTTTAAGTTTTATATAAATATTTATATCAGTAGTTGTGTCAAATATTTGAATGCTTTCATGAAATGTGGGATAAATAAATAGCATCGAAATCTTCATTCTCTTGCATGCATTTTGCTTAAATATCGAGTAGGAGTGAAAGGTGTGTTAAAGGCATGTCTAAGTTTGAAAAGGCATGCCTAATAATGAGATGCTTACATACATTTTCTCTAAATGTTTCTTGAGATTTGGAAAGTATACATCAAAATTTCTTTTATAATTATATTTTTGTTTGGTTTTGATGTCAAATGCATTTGTTGGCTTGTCGCTTGGTTTGGAAAAATATAGTTTGAATTTTCATTTCTCAAGTACATGTATGGTTTCGTTATGATGGCTTTAGTAATATAAGAGATGATTTGACATACACTTAGTAGTGCTTCTTATAAATTCCAAATGCATCTTTTATATGTTTCGTTAATTATGAGTTGGTTAGGAGGAAAATTGAGAACTCTTTCAAGATTTAATGTGTGCTTCAATAACCAATTGTGATGAAAATGACTATGAGGTGATTTTTAATGTGTGACTTGATTTATATGCATACACTTTATTTTGTTTAGACTTGTTAGAAAAGTTCATTATAAATCATATAAACATGAGTTGTTCATTTTACCAAAAAAAAAGTATATATATGTATGTTTATCTGATTAACATCAAATGTCATATTTGTATGCTTGTTGAAAAGCTTTTTATCTTTTTTTGATGTTATTGTGTAGAGGATGATATCTATGTTAGCAAGTTCTCACATGCCTTATATATAATCTTCTCATTTGTTTTCCAGTAGTGAATTTCCATATTTGATGTTATTAGATTTAAATATAAATCATGTATAACTCCTCTTCATGCTTTATGTTACAAAACCTTTATATTGATTTATGTTCTAATGTTAGCATGCATGTGTTAGATATGTGAAAAGATTGAATTGTATATTATTTAAATTAATAATTATTTGTATTTCTTCGTGAATTGCTGCTACGATCACTATATGTCTGCTCTTGCTCTATTGTTTGCCAGGTACAATGTTTTTTTGCATAGGTGAATAAATGGGATCATTTTCTTGGGAGCTTTTTAGTAGGCACACCATGACCAAGTATAATCTCAACTGCTTATAAAAAAAACTCTAATTATATGTTGAAATTGTTACACATCACACACTTTATTAACTCTTGTTTAAAATATATTCTAGAATATTTAGTTAGCTGACCATAGGTTAGTACACTAATAAAGCCTTGACCTTTTAGGTCAAGGCTTGTTCCCTTTATGAGCCTTAGAGACCCTTATGATCACCTTAGGCATGTAGTGTAGGCCCACCTACTTGTGCCATATGCATTGTAGTTTTCTCACACGAAGTGGGCACCATTATGATGTTCCTTTTTTTCTATTTTGGGTGTGATACCCCTCACCTTTTGTGAGCCCTAGAGACCATTACGGTCATTTTAGGCCTATAGTGTAGGCTACCTATGTTGTGGCTTGTGCATTGCTACTTTCCCACATAAAGTGGGCACCGTTAGGATAATTTTCTATTTTTGTGTAATACGGGTACTTTGCATGGAGGGTACCCTTATTGTGTTAATTTACTTTCTGTACTCTTGATCTCAATCATGCATTTTTATATATTTTACTTCAAAATGCACCCTTTCTACATACATGCATTATATTAGGATTGCTCAAATGAAAATGTCAATGTAGAATGCATCTATGTTATTTGCAAAAGTGAAGATTCAATGTAGAATGTATCTAAGAATTAATATAAAGTGTTCATTATACATATGCATGTTTTAATTTCAAAGACTTATAAAAGGTTAAATGTGATTGTTTATACATATGTATAGGGCTCTAAAAGATAATTCTTCCTTCTTTGAAAGATGTTCTCTTTTGGAATTCTATAGTTTAGACTCGCAATTAAAAGTTAACAAATAGTCACATTTAAGCCTGTTCCATTCATAGGTGTAAAAATTTAAGTATATTATTATGGAGCTTAGCCACCTTATCTTTAGTAAACCTAAGAACATTTTTATTTATACATCCATTTCATGCATCATACATGGCGTTAGATTGATTCATTTGCATATTTTATGTCTCACTGATTTAAACTTCTGAACTAAAAATCCTCGACCCCTTAGGATATAACCTTGTTTTCTTGCATATTATAGAGAGATTGATTTTATTTAGGATGTTAACCGACAACTCACTCCAGGCAAGCAAAAACCCAGAGTGTACACCCCTTAATGTGTCTCTTCTAACTGCTGATAAATTTTGAGTCTGTCATTTCTCCTTGGATAGTAAATTCAATATTTGATCTTTTAAAGTCTAAATTTTAATATCACATTTCTTCATTTAAAATAAGGTTTAATCATCACTAAGAATAAATAGAATAGTTTATTCTATTTCAATTAGAACTTATGAACTTTATCTGTGCACCGAATTAAGAAGAGAATAATACAACATCCTTAATTGAGAGTTTTCCTAGGTCAAAGCTTATGATGTAATTAACCACGAGGACTTGCACCAATAGAAAATCAATCCCCACATCAAATAAACCCTACTCGAGCTGATGTATCGAATAGGAGAAATCTTCTAACTCTTGGGTCATACATATCATTATCAATCGAGGTGTGTAGGCAAAAGCCGCTATCCTCTATGGTTAATCATATGTATGACTCCATCTACTCTTCCATTGACCTACTTGTCTAGAGTGCAAAGTCCTATGATCGTTTTGTATTACGAGATAGTGTGATCATAGCCATTACGTTCTGTTCCCCACGAGCAAAATCCTTTCGAAGGCCCCCAACTAGTTCGTTGAATTAGGTGTGGAAGGTAATAAGTACAATAACAACAAACTAAAATTTATGTAGCTTTATTAGAACCAACTCACCCAACCATCTCAGCTGTGATTAATGTGGATAATAGACTGAACCCAAAACTTAAAGTAAAAACCTGTTAATTGATATGTTATTTGATACTTCATGACATTTCAAATATGTTATTTTTTTGTATACTTTCATTTTAGACTTTGAAGGTGTATATTGCACAATGCTACCACTCAATGTAACATTTATTAAAGCTAGATGATCATATATTTTGCATGATGTGGTGGAAAAAGTTACTAATACACATATTAATCCAATAACATTTATAATATTTGAACCAAAAATAATGAATCATGAATGTAAATTATGATTATAGTAAGATAATCAATAATCTTGATAAAATAATTTGTTTTATTTCATATCAAAATAATCATATAATATATTCCTTAATTAGAGTATTCTATCTTATCTTCTTGGAGCTAATACTTTTATTTTATGATAAATATCATTTGGCCTCAAAAATTTATGATAAGTTATCATGATATATGTTTTGTATATCTAATATACTTTTTGAGAGAGTGGAAAGTTATTGGGAAGTTTCGTCTATGCTATTAAGTAACATTTTTATGATTAGATGGAGAAAAATATTTTATCAATTTATATGTAGGTCTTGATTGCTCATGTGTGATATGGATATTACAAATCACAGCAAGAAAATATTCAAAAATCACAAGTTCACATGCATATGTTGCAAAGTAAAATATTGGAAGAGCTACAAAAAATGAGAGGCAGTTTATTGGAAAGAAGCAAAGCCAACAAATGATGAAGGAGAATGATGATATAAATTTTGACTAGGCTACATGTGATTGTAAAATTTATGTTAAATTATTATTGTATAAGAACTAGATGTTTATTATAGAAGTATTTGAACAGTTATTTTTAATTGAATGTATAATTACTTTAGCATTAATATTATTGTGCAATGTTGAAATGTGATTATAGAAATGTCGAAATAAATCTGTGTGTGTGTGTGTGTGTATTTGTGTGTGTGTTTGTCCTTCTTAGTGACAATTCGATAACTATTTTTTTATAACTCTTACATACAGTTGAGCTATCTTAAGTAAATCCTGAGTATTTCAACGTTGAATTTGAATTTTACTTTTGAATCCCAAGTTAGGTTAGTTGAGATATCAAGACTTTCACCATCTCAACTAGAACTTGTTAGTTAGTAGTATTGAATGCTTAATATTTGGTTTGGAGAGGATGATGAAATAAATGTTACAGGGTGTGGCTTCATTTTGTTATGTTCAAGTAAGGATGGAAGGCATATTGTTCAAGAGACTGGAAAAGCCTGACTTTTCTAATCCAATTGTTTCCCTCTTAAAGGACTATTTTAGCTCATTCTAACCAAATTCATCTCTTAATTTGATCTTTCCCAGGTAAGAAAAATAGAAATAATTAAAGCAATATTGGTGATCATTATAAAGTTAATATAGAATCTCATAATCGTCACTATTTCTAGTAACTTCTATTTGAGGTCGCATGCAATATATATTTATTTCTAAGAATTCCAAAAATGATTAGAGAATAATGTCATAATAAGATAAGTTCTATCACGAAGATGAATAAAATGACAATAGTCATGTATTGCATTAAACTTTCTAAAAAAACCATTCATTGTGTCCTTACTGTAACCACATAGCATATATGGATTCTAAAACTCCAAAACCTAATTAACTCATGTTAAGTCTATATGAGGCTTATATATACAATAAAAGCCAAAAGGATAATAAAATATTTATGAAATTTGTAACATGCTATAATGTTTTGTTTTATAACTTATGGCAAAATTAGTAACAAGTTCTATAATTGTTTCTTTTGCTTTCTATATGAAATAAACATATTTATATTGAGTGTAATTAATTTACAACAAATGAAGCTTAAATGATTTTTTATTTCTTTCGAAATTCCATGGATGACAATTTATCATTAATCTTGATATATAACTTAAGCAGCAACTGTATGTGTATAGATTGGTGATATATATATATATATATATATATATATATATATATATATATATATATATATATATATATATATATAATAAAATATAAACATCTAGGTGTCAAATAATTTTCCAAAAATATCATATGATAATAAATTTTGCCTTCATTAAATTTAGAAATCACATGCTTAATTTGTGTTTTGTTAATTCCTAAATCCTTATCTTATAATAAATTTTTTCGTTGCAAATTTTTACCCAAGTATTATGATTTTGATGATAACAAACATTATTGGATTTCTCACTATGCTAATTTAATTTATTTTATATCTATTTTTACCTTCCTTACTAACATTTTAGGTCTACTGTTCACTTACAACTTCGATCAACTCAAAATTTGGTATATTAGGATTAAAGTCTGTATTTTTAGTCTTTTTATACATTTTATCTTCTCAAGTCAATTGTATATTTTGGTGGATCCTAAAGCTAAGGAACCTTACATGGATACACACTCAAGATGGTGAGTTAGTGAGTAAAGAAATATTTATATTTTCTTAACTAATCATACAATAAGATTTATATCATACCAGATGATTAGTTAATAATGAAATAATTAAATAGGGAACCTGCAATGATTAAGATTGATTAAACTGATCATATTGTATGACTCCTATAATAAAGTATGATCGATTATAATCATCAAACTAGCCACCAATCATAATTTAAGTAAAATTTTATAATACTAAATTTATGACTAATCATACCGTATGATATGTATCATACTGTATTATATATGATAGCCATGCTTAAGTTGATCCTAAGATTAGGGGAGTAATTATAGTTAATTTATTAAATTAGATCATACAAGATGATTAGTGATGATTGTACTGTATGACCTGATTCTTGCATGGGATGATACTTTATCATCACATATCATCCAAGACAACATGTTATAATATTTCAACTAATTGCATAAGATGACCCCATATTTTATACTGTATAAATTGACCTCAACATGGGAAAAAAAATTATCATCACATATCATATTGAATGATCAGTACGAACTCTTGAGCTGATCATACAAAACATTGCAATTTGTACTATCTTAAAAGGTAATTTTTTATTAAATAAAATGGATGATGATCTCAATCATCCTGGATGATCCATTCATCTCTTTAAACTGATAGGACAATTTCTATCTCTTCTTAGACTACTAACAAGATTACTTTGAACTAATTGTACATGATGATCTTTGATCATACTGGATAATCAGAGTTGACAGGTTAAAATTTTGGCTTTTCTAAGAGGCTCTATTTAAAAATCTTTCTGGGTCTTTTTTCCGAAAAGACTTTTATTACTATGTTCCTTGAGTGAGGGCATAGAGAGGGACTTAAGTCGTGCTTTGGGAGAGAATAGAGGGAGAGTTGTTTATAAGAGAGAGTTGTGAGGGATTCACTAGCTTGCTCCTAGCAAGGATCTTCCTTATCTTTTTCAAGATTTTCCCTTCATCTTTTGGTGGCTCTAAAGAGAACAACAATAGGGCATGGTTCTCGGCCATCAATAGGTGGGAAAAAAAGGATTACAATTTCTTTATCGTCAACAAGAGGGTTAAAATATATTCCAGGTTCTCTACTGTCACTAGGAGGGTGAAAAAGAGTAAGGTCCTCTACCACACAAGGTTGTTTGAAGAGATTTTAGAAGGGCTTCTCCACCTTTCTATGAGGTAAAAAAGAAAGAAACTAGTTTTAGTGTAATACCTAGAAAGAAAAAATTTATGGTCTAGATGTTGGTCAGGTTGGACCGAACCACTATAAATTCTGGTGTGTTTTTTTTTATTATTCTCTACGCTTTATTTTTCTATGACTAATTGTGTGGTTGAAAACTCTAACCTTTTTATTATTATGAAATTAGTTCTCTTTCGCATCAACAGATAAAGTTTTCTATTCTTTAGATATTGAAAAAATAATAAAAAGATTTTCTTTTTGTTGAAGAAAATTTAAAATTACCAATTTATCCCCCTCTTGGTTAGCTTCAAGCAAGATCTTTGAGGTCACACAACCTACTCAAACAATCATTTTATACATATTGTAACAAAACACTTCAAAAATATGTCTTTCTTAAAAAAAAAAATTAAATCATTATCTATTTCATATATGATATATATATATATATATATATATATATATATATATATATATATATATATATATATATATATATATATATATATATATATATATATATATATATATATATATATTTTTTTTTTTTTTTTTTGAATCCCTCGATAAGTCGTGGGGTTTTGAATAAAGGTATGAAGAGTTTTTTTAGTCAATTAGATTATGATTTCACCATGGTTGATTTATGAAATTGTACTATTTATGATTCTAAAGAGATTTAGATTCTTGTATTACTGCTTTTATTTTAGATATCTTTTGATCTAATACACTTTTTGTCTTTAGCTAATAGCTGATAGTGGAATCAACTCATTATTGTAACAAAAAAACTTTTTTTTTGATGTTATTTAACATGAATATGATCAAAAACTTTTTTTTTTTGTTTACATAAAAAAGTTGTAGTCATTATGATAATGATTTTCCCTTTACGAAAGGGGAACCAATGAGAGGATGGGTTTTTATGTTATAACCTGAATTGACAAATGGATCTTATCTATATGTTTAGTTGATATAGAAAATTAATGATTATAGATTTCTCATATATTGAGAAGATCAATTCTTAAGTATTAATTTTTTGTTATCTAGTAATGTGTAATCTGGAGAAAATGGTTTGTTTATTGAGATAACTTTCATTTCTTAATTTTTTTTTAACATTATTACTTGCCAATTGTTGAACTACTAAATAGTCTTTCGACTCTTTCCTCTGTTAATTGTGTAAGCACATACTTATATTGTAATAGAAGGAATAAATCTTATTATCTTTTGTTTTCAAAAAGGCCTCTATCAAGAGTAAATTTTCATTACATTGTGTCTTGTAGGCTTGTTTCTTTTGTCGATATTATCAAAGGCTAACTTGGATGTTTCCTTCGAAGAATATTTCAAGTAAAATTGCAATTCCCTAATGTAGTATTTCAAAATTTAATTAGCCCTGTCCATCCTCCTTTTATTCAATAAAGCATTATATTATGTATGTCCTTTGGATTATAAGAATATGGAATAAGCTATTTCTTTTAATGCAAATTCACTACTTTATAATTTTTCAACTTGTCAAACTAACTACGATCGAGTACACATTCCATCTGTTCTCTACAATATGTTCTTTTGTCTTCCATAAAGGAAAATCTAATTTCTTGATTAACGAGCTTTTGAATTTAAAATAGTAAGAAAATGTTTTTTTTAAAAACTCTTTTGATCAACGTTAAGAAAATTTAAGAAATCTGTAAATAAATTTTTTCTTTTATGAAATATTTTTCACTCATTTTTTTATCAAAGTTAAATAATATTTTACTTCAGTATTATAATTCATAATTATAATTACTTATAGGGATAAAATTAGTATTATGTCATTTTTGTTGAGTCTAGTAATTAGGTTGTTAAGCCTAAGTGAATGTCCCAAGGCTAACCAAGAGGGGGGGTGAATTGGATATTTAAAAAATGTAACTTCAACTCTTGGAAAGTTTAGAAAACCTTTTGAATTATTGATGCAAGTTAAAATTAAAGTTTAAAATAAACTTTTCAACCAGAGTAAACAACTTGCAATGAAATTAAATGCGGAATAAAAAATAAGAAAGAACACACCAGATTTATAGTGGTTCGGTCAAACCTTGACCTACATCCACTCCACAGAGGCACCCTCTGAGTATTGCACTAATACCACAAAGTGACTCTCCTTTTGCTCCCACAGCAAGGCGGAGAAGCCTGTACAAAATCACTTTCACCTTCCCCGGTGCGGCGGAGTAGCCGGGTTCTTTAACACCAAAGAGATCTTCTTCTTGCCAAAACTTCCCTCAAGACGACCCTTGAATCTGATGGTAATGAGGTGCAAGTTCGCCGGAGCAACTGTGTGAATATTCCCTTCACACTCCCTTAAAATCCCCTTCAAGGATCTTCTCCCTCTCAAACTCCACCCTTTCCTCTCTCCCTTTCAAGTTCTCTCTTCAAGTTTTCTCCACAAGAACGAAGACACAATGACTGTCAAAGATACACTTTATCGTCCTTTTACACTTCTCCAAGTGTCGACAGAGAACCGGACCGATGTTGTTGAACTTCACTTGAGAGCCTTCGCCGGAGCAACCGTGTGAATATCCCCTCCACACTCCCTTGAAATCCCCTCCAAGGATCTTCTCCCTCTCAATGATCCCTCTCAAGAGAAAACAACTCCAAAGGCATTTGTAATAGTTTCTAGGACTCCTTATATAGAAAGGAGAAGAAAAACCGTCCAAAAACGTGCTAAAAATATGTTTTTCTGCGCACTGGATCGTCCCGTACGAAATTTTGTTCATCTGTACGAACCAATTTCGTCCAGGACGAAATTGGTTCGTCCCGGGACGATAATATTTCGTCTGGACGAACAGTTATATCAAAAGTCGGTTCCGAAAACTCCCAGAAACTGCCATAGTCGGTTCCCATCGTCCTGGACGAACTGGACTTCGTCTGGACGAAATTTTTACATAAATAAACTTGTCCTGGGACGAAAATGATTTCGTCTGGACGATTATGACTTAGAAAATATTTCCAGTTTAGTTCTTGTCCGTTCCATTGCCTTACAAGGAGATAACTGATCTGATCGTCCCGTACGAACAATGTTCGTCCCGTACGATCAATACAAAAACTCTTTCAATATCTCCTTTAAGTTTGTGTAAATTTATTCACTCAATTACAATCACTCCCTCTCAAATTTAATTCAAATAAAAAGTACAAGCTTTAATTTCACAAAGTATCTCATGCTGAATTTGATTTGAAGTCTTCGTAGTCTGGAGTTTTTGATTTTCCTGAAATATTAGTACACACAAGAGCAAAAACAAATCTTCTAAAAAGTGTTAGGAGATAAGTACACATAAAACAATAATATTTGGAATCATCAAAATAATACAAGTTGCAAGAATGTAAAACATGCAAATAGCAACTTTCCTAACAATTTTATCATAAAAAATATAATTTAAATTTTCATAATATGAATTCACGTGCATTTAATGCATATGCAATAAAACTAAATATCCAGAATCTCCGCTACACTTGGTTCTTTTGAAAGTGTAATAAAACTAAACATCCCATATATCCACTATAATTAGTTCTTTAAAATTTTATCTAAAATAATTTAAGTTGCAATTTTGTATCAGATAAGTGCCATACCAATTTCTATTTACAATTATCCTTTCTCACATAACATGGCACTTTTATTTTAAGTGAAATTTCCCTTCACAAGATTGTGTTTGCAAAGTAACCCATACAATGTCTACAAACAAGAAATAGAAAATGCAGCAAAAAAATGTCAAGATTTAATGTGGAAAATTTTGAAATATGAAATAAACTCGAGCCACACAACACTAAGAAATTCACCATGTAAATTGGGAGAATTTGTACATATCTATTTCCTTCTAGCTCTCTGCTTTTCTCTCATTATTTCATACACCATTCTCTACATATAATACATAAAGAGAAAAAAATAAAATTAACCAAGTGACACAACACATCAAGTTAAAAAAGAGAAATGAAAAATAAAATGTCCAACCGCACTTGCAACATTAAATTGCAAGGTTTTGAGTGCCAAAAGACTCCACTCTATGTCTCTTGTCTGACAAACCAAGTAATTACCTCATAATCTAGAGTGTTGTGACATTGCTCTTTCTGTCTATTTCAAACCCGACTATACAACAACACATAGTTGTATGTAAAAAAAGAAAAAAAAAAGGGTACAAAAAACTAGAACCCGAGCACATAGAGAACAAGTGCAACCACTCCAATGAGCTCAACCAACATAATTGAAATCCCATACAATGATAGAACTTAATTTATCAACACAATTAGATTCTATATTGTGTTAAAAAAAATTATATTTGTGAGTTATATTTTTCTATTTTGTAAAATAAATTACACATTTTGTAAAAAAAACTAATTATTATATATAAAATATTCTAATAAACTAATAATTATCTTTTTCCCTAAACTAATTTCTCACTCGAAATACTTTTGATTTTTTTTTTTTTTTTTTTTCTTTAAAAAATAAAAAGTTTTGCCAGGGGAAAGATGCAAGCATATTCTAACTTTTCAACACTCTTCATTAGTTGTTATGTTTATACTTGATCAAACATAGGTCCAAATCCAACGGCTAACACCTTTCAATAAAAGTTGATTGATAGGAATGCAATTAATTTATAACTTTATCACAAACTAAAATTTAAGAAAAAATCAACAAGTTGGTAATATAAGAACAAGACCAAGCAATAGACATTTGATTCCTTCTTATAGGCCAAAACATTTATTTGATCCCTTCTTCTATCATCTAATATTCCCTTAATATAATGACTTATATTATAAACGAAATTCCTAATAACCCCATTATGCACAATAATTCACCATTTATAAAGCCCCGCCTCCACTTGGCTTACTCCTTCAAGTTATGCTAAGTAGAGCTTCAAAGTTCTATTCTCCTGGAGACATCTTCTTATCTTCTCTTTTATTATATTCTTCTCAATTTGCTCTTCTATTTTATTCTAATAGAAAAGAATTATCAAGTATCAGCACAAAAGTTAGTCAGAGAACACCATATCATTGATGTGAAGTCACTATTGCCGAGCAACTCTTGCTTCGTGCCTAAAAAAAGTATGTGATGAATTTCAATAATTTCGTATTACCTTATCGAAGACTTATTTTTTCATAAAATAATTAGAATAATAAGAAATCATGCAACAATTAAGCTCATTTGATAAATATTTCAATCATAAACTCATTTAATAGATATCACAAAGCTTAAACATAATACAAAAAAAAAAAAAAAACTCAATACATACAATAATTATTTGTTCCAATTGTGACAGGCTCGAGCCCTTCGAAGATCAACATTGTCCTCTTACATGGCCTATGCTCGTCCCGAGTGTGCCAGCACAAGCCGTCATATGTGGAGCTCTTCCGTCAAGACCAAGCTAGCGTAGACTACATCCACCGTCGGGCATCCAACGCCACCGCCCGCCTAAACCCTATTGGCGACTCTCTTTTGGCAAGAGTTACGACAATCATTGATTA
>CM033683.1:29218349-29488659 GCA_019514585.1 Dendrobium officinale
ACAATCTTCTTGGTTCACTCATTGCTTATGAGCAAGGAGTAAGTCAAAGGAAGATTGATGCAGGTGAACAACGAAGGGAGAAGAATATAGCATTAAAAGTGGAAGAGTCAGAGAGTGAATACTCACAATCTGAGGATGAAGATGATGTTGCACTAATGACTAGACAATTCAGAAGCTTTTTAAGGAGGAAGCAGAAGAAACGCCAGCAATGGAATAGAGGTAAGTTTAACAGAAATGGCAGGGTTTTCTAATGAATTAATTTGTTATGAATGCAGGAAACCTGGTCATATCAAGACTGATTGCCCAAAACTCAAAGCCACTCCTAGCAAGGAGAAGATTGAGGAGAAACCAATGGTAAAGAAGGGCAAGAAGAAGTTTCAAAGAGCTTTCTGGGCGGACTCAGCTTCAGACTCATCTGAGACAGAAAAAGAAGAAGAAGTCACTAATCTTTGCTTGATGGCAGACAATGTGGATCACTCAGATCAAGAAGAGGTATGTGACTTATCCTATGATGAATTATTTGAAGTTTCTGAACACATGCATGATGCATATAGGAAAATGAAAAGGATGCATGCTAGTGTTAGCTTAGAACTGGAAGAACTCAAAAAGGAACATGAAATCCTTAGGAAAGACCATGCTTTAATAGATGACAACCACATGAAACTACTTGATGAATATGATGACTTGAATAAAAATTTTGAAAATCTAAAATCATCCTATGCTGATCTTGAAAAGGAATTTAAAAGTTTTAAGGATGAATCTGAGAGCAAAGCATATAGAATCAATTATACCAATCAAATTTTGGAAGATATGAATTCATTTTACAAATTGACTATAAGAGCTCTCGAGGATAATAGGAAACCCCCCAGACTTGAAGATTTTACAAATCCTAAATATTATCCTAAATTCATGAAATCCCTTAGAAGACAATCACATGGAAGAAAACTTAGGAATATTTTTCCTAATGTTAAATGTAATAATTGTGGATTTTTGGGACATATAGCTCACACATGTACCTTGATGATGAAATCTAATTTGGTGTGGAGACCTAAGATGCATAAACCTAGACATATCATACATGCATCTGATTATAAATTGCTAAAAGGTGAACCCAAACTTGTTTGGGTTCCCAGGTCTAACATTTGATATTTTTGCAGGATTGCTCTCACACAAGACCTCGTGGGAGCATATGGTACCTGGATAGCGGATGTTCAAAGCATATGACTGGAGACACTACACAATTCATATCGCTAGAAGCCAGGAATGGAGGCAAGGTTACACTTGGAGATAATACCACAAAGAAGGTGGTTGGATCAGGTATGATTGGTAATTTCAAAAACTTTTTTATAGACAATGTGCTATTGGTTGAAGGCTTAAAGCATAATTTGTTAAGTATAAGTCAGCTATGTGACAAGGGTTATAATGTGAAATTTTTACCTACTAGCTGCATATTAAGCCTAAATGGGAAAGAAGTTTTAAATGGAAAAAGGGTAAACAATGTTTACATGCTAGATTTGAATTCATTTCATACTCCTATTGCTTTCTGTTTGAAAACTGTTTCTGATGAATCTTGGCTTTGGCATAGGAGACTTTGTCATTCTAGTATGAAAAATCTTAGGAGAATTACCCAAAAGAATTTAGTAAGAGGTATACCAAAACTAGACTTTACTAAGGACCATCTTTGTGATGCATGTCAATTAGAAAAACAAGTGAAGTCCTCTTTTAAGTCCAATAATGATCTTAGAACTAGTAAACCATTGGAAATTCTTCACATGGATCTTTTTGGACCAGTAGGAACTGTAAGTCTAGGAGGGAAGGTATACGGATTTGTTATTGTGGATGATTTCTCTAGGTTCACTTGGGTTAGATTTCTTTTTCATAAAAGTGAATCATTTGAGGAATTCAGAAATTTTTCAACTTGGATTCAGAGAAAACTAGGATGTGAAATAATGTCTATACAAAGTGATCATGGAGGAGAATTTGAAAATGATAGATTTGAAAACTTTTGTAAAGAAAAAGGGATTGATCACAACTTTTCTGCTCCTAGAACCCCTCAACAAAATGGGGTAGTTGAAAGGAAAAACAGAACATTAATAGAAGCCGCCAGAGCAATGTTGGCAGAATACTCTCTTCCTAAATATTTTTGGGCTGAGGCGGTTAGCACTGCATGTTATGTTCTGAATAGGGTGAATGTGAGATCAAATTTAAATAAAACACCCTATGAGTTACTAAAAGGTAGAACACCAAATTTGTCTCATTTGCATGTTTTTGGTTGCAAGGTGTTCATTCATAACAATGGAAAAATCTGCCTTAGGAAAATTTGATCCAAAATCAGATGAAGGAATTTTTGTTGGATATTCAAGTGTTGGAAAATCTTATAGGGTATTCAACAAAAGAACTTTAGTTATTGAAGAAACCACACATGTTGTATTTGATGAATCTGGAAATTTAGAAGAGCCAAATATTGTTGAAGAAGAAATTGAGGAAAACTCCCAAAAGATTGATAGATTAAATTTGGAAGAAAATGTGGAAGAAAACTTTGAAAGAGAAAACCCTTTGCCTAGAGATTTGAAAATTTTCAAAAAACCACCCAAGAGAATTGATTATAGGAGAACCTAGTGAGGGTGTTAGAACTAGGCATGGATTAAATAAGGAAGTCAATCATTCAGCCTTTATTTCAACCATAGAACCCACTAATATTGATCAGGCACTTTCTGATGAATTTTGGATATTGGCCATGCAAGAAGAGTTAAATCAATTTGTAAGAAATAAAGTTTGGGAATTAACTACAAGGCCAAAAGATCAAAGTGTTGTTGGAACAAAGTGGGTGTTCAAAAAATAAAATGAATGACTCAGGAGTAGTCATTAGAAATAAGGCTAGATTAGTTGCAAAGGGGTATAATCAAATTGAAGGAATTGATTTTGAGGAGACCTTTGCCCCTGTAGCAAGACTTGAAGCAATTAGGGTTTTACTTGCCTTTGCCTGTTTTAAAAGTTTTAAATTGTTTCAAATGGATGTCAAAAGTGCCTTTTTGAATGGTATTATTGAAGAAGATGTTTATGTAGAACAACCTCCAGGATTTGAAAATTCAAAATATACCCAAATCATGTTTTTAAGTTAAAAAAGGCATTATATGGATTGAAACAGGCACCTAGGGCTTGGTATGAGAGATTGAGCACTTTCCTACTTGAAAGATCTTTTGAAAAAGGAAATGTG
Organism: Dendrobium officinale; assembly: GCA_019514585.1. NCBI lineage: Eukaryota > Viridiplantae > Streptophyta > Magnoliopsida > Asparagales > Orchidaceae > Dendrobium > Dendrobium officinale. The sequence continues at coordinate 29,221,567 of CM033683.1, forward strand.
GATACAACTCTCTTCTTAAAGAAATTTGGAAAGGAAATACTCATTGTTCAAATTTATGTGGATGATATCATCTTTGGATCTACAAATAAAAATCTTTGTGATGATTTTTCTAATACAATGAGTAGTGAATTTGAAATGAGTCTAATGGGAGATTTAAATTACTTTCTAGGTTTTAGCATCAAGCAACTTGAGGAAGGGACATTTCTTAGTCAAACTAAATATATTAAGGATATCCTCAAGAAATATGAAATGGACAATGCTAAACATGTTAGTACACCAATGAGTTCCTCAGTTCAGTTAGATAAGGACCTTAAGGGAAAATCTGTTGATCAAAAGAAATATAGAGGGATTATTGGATCTTTGCTTTACTTGACTGCTAGCCGACCAGATATTATGTTCAGTATTTGCTTATGTGCTAGATTTTAATCAGATCCAAAAGAATCACATTTGACAGCAGTGAAAAGGATTTTGAGATACTTACTAGGAACTCAAAACTTAGGAATTTGGTATCCTAAGTTTAGCTCTTCATTTGAAATTATTGGTTATTCAGATTCTGACTTTGCAGGCTGTATAGTGGATAGGAAAAGCACTTCTAGAACATGTCAATTTATTAGAAATTCATTAGTTTCTTGGTCCAGTAGAAAACAAAATTCAGTAGCCCTATCTACTGCAGAAGCAGAATACATTGCATTAGGAAGTTGTGTGGCACAAGTACTTTGGTTAAAACAACAGTTGATTGATTTAGGATTATCTGTAGGCACTATTCCAATTTATTGTGACAATACTAGTGCTATTTACATTTCCAAAAATCCTATTCAACATTCTAGAACCAAACACATAGATATAAGACATCATTTCATAAGGGATCATGTATCCAAAAGAGAAATTGAACTCACACATGTTTCAACTGAAAATCAACTTGCAGACATTTTTACAAAACCTTTAGCCCTTAATACCTTCAGTACTTTAAGAACAAGGCTAGGTGTTATTGATTTAAATGCCTAAATAAAATGTCTTTGCAACATTGATGTTTATGTTTTTATTTTGTTTTTTATTTTTGTAAATTTTTGTGTGTTTTGAATGAATTTGTTTTTGAGTGTAAGTTTTCTGTGTTTTTGTTGTACTCGTGTTGTATTTTTTTATTTTTTTTTTGTTTTGTTTTGTTGTGTTAGTTACTCATGTTTTTATGTCTTGTTATGTTAGTGTTTATGTTAAGTGTTTGTTTGTCTTTTACTTTAAGTTGTGTTTAGATTTTGTGAAATGTGTAATCCTTTCATAAAAATCAATGCATTTCGTACTTGTTTCAATGTTGATTTGTTATTGAAATGTGGTTAATTTTTATGAATTTCATTAGTATTATTTAATCTTCATAGTGCTTAAATTAGATTGTAATTTGAGATTATCTACATTAGAAAATCTAGTCTTTCTAAATTTAAAAGTTGTTTTTATAACTTGTTGTAATTAGAACTTTTTAAATTCATGTCTATTCATTTAGACTACATAAAAGTTAAAATTATTATTGCAATTTAGATGTTTTCTTATTTTGTATTTCCTTGCTCAAATAATATTTATGCACTTAGAAATATTTGAAATTTTAGATTATTGATTTTGGAAAGAATTGGTCTCAATTACTCTTGAAAATTGTACAAAGAGTACAAAAATCAAAAGGAATGCGCAATGGTTCGCCAATATGAAAAAGAGGCACAAAATCAGCCCAATATCAAAAGATGCACAAAAATGTGCCCAAAAATTTGAAAAAGATGCGCAAAGCGCCACATGTGGTAATTCTCTTCTTTCCAAATTCTTTCAATCTCTTAATTCAAATTGATCTTATGTTCATTTATATTCTATTGAACTTTGAAATATAGAATTTTTCTTCATCTCTCTTGTAATGATTTTCTATATTGAAATGTCTAAATTGAATCATGTCTTTGCTAAATTCTTCTTACTTACAATGTTATATCATTTTTTTTTAAATTTCCTGAATTTCTATGATTGACCTAATGTTTTTAGTTTAAAATTGCATACCTTGTATCAATCACCATTTAGATTAAATGTTCAAATGAATTTTCATACAATTACTTACATTTCTTATCTATTTCTTCTTCACTTTTTGTTGTTGTCAAAAGGGGGAGAAATCATTATGTTTGTATGTTATTGTGTTTGTTTTGTGTGTTTGTTTTGTGTGTCTGAAAAATAAAAATTTTAAAATTTTTTCTTGGTTTAAATTGTCTCCTTATTTTCATGTCTTATTTTCATGTATTCATCAATTCAGGGAGAGTTTAGGAGATTTATTTAAATTGAAATCATACAAACAATAATTGTTTTGCCATCATCAAAAAGGGGGAGATTGTTAAGATAGTTGCTATTTGCATGCATTACATTTTTGCAACTTATGAAGTTTTGATGATTCCAAACAATATTGTTCAAATGTGTAGTTATCTCCTAACATTTTTTGGAAGAATTGTATTTGCTCTTGTGTGTACTAACATTTCAGGGAAAAAAAACTCCAGACTACGAAGACTTCAAATTAAAATCAGCATGAGATACCTTGAAATTTTTGAAGCTTGCACTTTGCTTAGAAATCAAATTGAAAGGGAGTGATTGTAACTTGAGTGAATAAAAACATGCACACATAAATAAGGAGATCATATTAAATTTGTATTGATCGTACTGGACGATCAGACAGTTATCTCCTATAGAGCATATGGAACGAATAGGAACTTGCTCGAAAAATTTTCTAAGTCCTATTCGTCCAGGACGAAAATAAAATATCGTACAGGACGATCCATCCTCTGTAAAATTTTCGTCCAGACGAAATAAAATATCGTACAGGACGATCAGTCCTCTGTAAAATTTTCGTCCAAACGAAATAAAATATCGTACAGGATGATCAGTCCTCTGTAAAATTTTCGTCTAGACAAAATAAAATATCATACAGGACGATCAGTCCTCTGTAAAATTTTCGTCCAGACGAATAAATTTTCGTCCAAAACGATTAACCGACTTAAGACAGTTTTCAGCAGTTTCTAGAATCGACCTTGTAATAACCGTTCGTACTGGACGAACCTAGTTCGTACAGGACGATCACATGTACGAAGACATTTCATACACATATTCAAATAGGGTCATTTCAGATCGTTTAAGTAAAATCGTCCAGGACGATCCACGATCGTACAGGACGATCCACTGCGTACAGAATTGAATACTTGCAGTTTTTGGGCAGTTTTTCTTGTCTTTTGTATAAATAGTCCAAATTAGACTGCCACCCAATCTTTTTGTCATTTGATCTTCGTGCCTCTTGAGAGGATAGCCAAGGAGAGAGTGGAAGAGAGCATTCAAGGGAGGATTCCTACCACTGGAACGAGAAGGCTTCATTTGGAGTTTAAAGGTAAGAGTCTCTACTTGTGAATTGGAATTACTTCACTCTTTTCCTTCTTCCTTCTAGATTCTTGTGAGAAGATCTATCAAGGAGATCCGGTTCTCTGCCGACACTAGGAGAGTGTGAAAGGACGAAGGGTTCTCTGCCTACACTTGGAGAGTGTGAACAGCCGAAGGGTTCTCTGCCCACACTAGTGTGAAAGGAGAAGTGCCGTGAGAGTGTGAAAGGACGAAGGTTCTCTGCCTACACTTGGAGAGTGTGAACAGCCGAATGGTTCTCTGCCCACACTAGGAGAGTGTGAAAGGACGAAGGTTCTCTGCCTACACTTGGAGTGTGTGAAAGGACGACGATTCTCTGCCAACACTGGGCTTTGTGTAAAAGGACGGACGGTTCTCTGCTGCACCGGGGAGTGGTGAAAAGAGTGTGTTGTAAAGGCTTCTCCGCCTTGCTGTGGGTGCAAAAGGAGAGTCACTATTGGTGTTAGTGCAATACTCAGAGGGTGCCTCTGGGGAGTGGATGTAGGTCTGATTATAGACCGAACCACTATAAATCTGGTGTCATTTACTTTACTGTTTTTACGTTTCCGCACTTTTTATTTCAGTTTTAAAAACTCTGTGGTTGAAAAACATTTTTCTACAAAATTTAAAAAGAGATCTTATTTCAGTTCAATAATTTTTATTTTTTTTTTTAAAAAGGGTCTTAATTTTAACTTAGTTTTTTAAACTACCAATTCACCCCCCCCCTCCTGGTAGCCTTGGGACATTCACTTAGGCTTAACAACCTAAGTATTAGACTCAACAATTACTATTATGGGTTATAATTTCTTAGACCATCTCCATAAGTTACCTATATTTTTTAAGAATTTGTGATCCCCCATTATATCTAAATACATCTAGGAAGTGCTCATCATGGCTTTATAAAATTTGGAATAATATGAGGCACTATTTGTGAGTAAAGTATGAAGTAAGTTTTATATACTAAAAGTACATTTGCAATCTCTTTTTATGATAATAATATACTCCTTGGATTTGTATAACATAATCGACCACTTAATATTACTATAAAAAGTAACACTATTCAAGCAAATATAATTATAGTTTATCTTGGCTCCTCTGTCAATCTATCGAGTCTTAAAATACTCAAGGATTAGCTCTAAATGTGAAATGCTTGAATAAAAGTATGGTATTTCTTCAAGGGTTTAATAAACAATGATAAAGAACCTAAGAATCCCTTATTTTACCCCTAAGTTTTGGAGAACATTATACATAGGAAAAAGTTTATGCGATTGACTCTTACACTTCTTATAAAGCACTCCTTGGAATATTATGGCTTCATCAATATGATCTTATGCCTTTAATACTTCATCAATGCATAAAATATAGTTGAGGTGGTGAAGAACATCAAATTAATAGTGATGAACAAACATTTTTTGTATACAAAGTTAAAATCAATGATGATATAAAATATTTCATAAAACAAAAGCCAAAGGGTGATAATCAACCAAAAGCTAGACTCTTCCACATTATAAGGCAAAGTTAAAAGAAAAAGGCAAGAGTGAATCAAAACAATCTTATTTAGTGCCTCTAGTGATGTTGAAAATTAGGAGGAAGAATTGTTCCTTTACCAACCTAAATTCCCAAGGATGCCTTAAAAAGAAGGGGATCCACAACTTAACTCTATAACAAAGAAATTAAAGAAAATATCACACTCTTTAAGGAGAGTATCTGACTCTCAAATATCCTCAAACATTGTTAAAATGATACTCATCTTAGTGGTGCATGTCAAAACCTTGACGGCCCCATCAAGCACAAGTGCAAAAAGGTTAAAAACTTTCTATGTTACCTAAGTGGAGGTCGCAATGAATGTGGAAACCTCTTTTATAAGTCAAATAGAATGTCAAATCACCACCCTGTTGGATTATAATGGGAGAATGATAATTGTGAAGACAAAGATATACTATTTGTTATCCCTCTATATTTTGCACCCTCTCTAAGAAAGCATATTGAAAGAAATGTCATTTTAGGGAAAATAAGTAAACAAGCTTGCTATTTTAGAAGTTTTTGGAATGTAAAATATGCTCAAACATTTGATGGGTATGTAAAATTTAAAACTTGGTGTCTTGGATATGTTCAATCTTCATACACTACATAAGCATTTCATGATAATGCAGAAGAGCTAAAAATGTTACTTCTTTAGTTTAAAGACTGCTTCACATAAAATTATTATGAAATGCTTGGATTATCACTATAGTTAGCAGTTCACAAACTCTCCATTGATACTAGAATGCCACCTATCAAGAAGGCACCAAGACAAATGCAACTTGAGATTAAAGAACAAGTTATTACTGAAACAATAAAAACTCATTTTGGTTGGATTAATTCAAGAAGAGAACTACACTAATTGGATCACTAAGATTGTTCTAATGAGGAAAAAGAACAACCAAATCCATGTTGGTATAGACTACTGAGATTAAAATAAGGCATACACAAATGATGACTTTCCACTAGCCAATATAGAACTCACATTCAATAATATATTAATATGTTTTAATTTATGGATGGATCATTAGGCTACAATCAAATTAAGATAGATCCAAAAGGTAAGAAACACACTTCATTATGAATTCCTATTGGTATATCATGTATAAAGTGATTTCTTTTGGCTTGAAAAATGTTGAGGCCACATAAAGTGATGTCTTTGAGGAGAGTATCTTCGATGATCTTATACATAAATATGTTGAGTGTTATATTGATTACATGGTTATAAAATGTAAAGCTCAATATGATCATGTAAATAATCTTAGAATTATATTTGAAATAATTCAAATTTTTAATTTGAAAATGTATCCACCAAAATGTGCTTTTGGTCTTTCTCCTAAAAAATTTCATGAATTTATTGTGTGCCATAGAAGAATCAAAATTGATCCCTCTAAGATTAAAGAAATTATAGAAATGCCACCACCAAAAAATTTAAGACAACTTTGTTCAATCTAAGGAAGATTTTCATATATTCAAAGATTTATATCTAACCTCTCAAGTAGATTTCAACCCTTCCCTTGCGCGATGAAGAAAAATATCCCTTTTATATGGGACAACACTTGTTAGGAGGCATTTAATAGCATAAAATAATATTTGCAAAATCTTTCAATTTTTGTTACCCCTATTTAAGGAAAATCATTAATTTTATCTACAGTGGCGCTTGAGGAATGACTAGGGGCATTATTAGCATAAAATAATAAAAATGGTAAAAAAATGCACTTTATTATATTAGTCAAAGACTAATGCAAACATAATCAAGATATTTATCAATAGAAAAATAAAATTTAGCATTAATCTTTACCACACAAAAACTATAACATTATATGCTAACTCATAAAATAACTTTAATATCTAAAGTTGACACTCTAAACTTTCTAATGATCAGACCAGCTCTCACACTAAAGGAAAACAGCTCATTTCCGGCAGAATTTTTGGCGGAAGTAAATTTCATCACAAATTCCGACGGATTTTCGACGAAAAAGTTTTCCAACATATTTTTTGACTGGCTTTCTGACGGATTTTTTTTTTCGATGAAATTTCCGGCAAAATTTCCGATAGATTTCTGACAAAAATTAAAAAATTTAAGTTATATTTTAATAACTTATTATGAAATTAAATTATTTAAATTAAATATTTTATATTTTAAAAAATAACTTAAATTATTGAATTTAATTTGACATCATATATACTCCACAAAGGGCTATAAAAGGAAAGGCCCTAGCCAACATCCTAGCTTCCTATCCTTTACATGCATACTTTCCACTTAATAATGATTTATGAAATGATCAAACTCTCAAAGTAGAAGAAGAATCACTTTTGTAGGAATGGAGTTATATTTTTATGAAGCTTCATCAATAAAATTAGCCAAGCCACCTAACCTTATAATAGTTTAGGTTGGTATGGCCTCATATTCGTTACCCTGCAAAAGAGGTATATTCTGATATTCTTATAGCCTAATAGAATCTTACACCAAAAATGAAGATGAATATGAAGCTTTAATAGTAGGTCTTGAGCTTACAATCAACATGAAAATCCAAAAACTTGACAAATATGGAGATTCTCAACTCATAGTCAAACAAATAATAGGTGCTTTAAAATCAACAAGCTTGAGTTAATCTCATATAATGAGTATGCTCTGAAACTCTTATACTATATTCTTGATGTTAGTCATACTAGATTTACACATAGTGAAAATATCAAAGCAGATGCACTGACAAAGCTAGCTAAAGAACTAGTAGATTTCAAAGAGGTTCTAATCATTATAATAATCCAAACCTGACATGTATTGGCTCCAGCCTTATTATTAGACAATGAAGGAAAAGAAATATAAGAGAACAAGCTATATCTGATGAAAATAATTGAAGGGATCCATTCATTAAATACTTCAAAGAAGGAAGATTACTTGAGGATAAGTTTATTGCCTCATAAATATAAAAATGGACACTAAGATATGCTTTTATAAATGATACATTATATCAAAAATTATTTGATTAAATATGATTATAATGTTTGGGTCTTGATGAATCCAAAAATATTATAACAGAAGGTCAGGAAGGATTGTGTGGTGTATAACAATTTGGTCAAAAAATGAAAATCAAAATCAAATGTATGGGATATTATTAGCCTAGTACGATTCAAAATTGTATTAAATATACTAAAAAATGCTTTCAATGGTGAGAACATGCTTACATCATACATTAACTATCTAACCCACTACATTTGACAGTAACATCATAGCCATTTGAGAGCTGGGGCATCTATATAATTGGTCCTATAAAGCCACCCTCTTATTGAGGACATCGATTTATCTTTGCTTCACTTATTACTTCTCAAAATGGGCTAAAGTAATTCGGTTGAGAGAAGTTAAAGCAGAAGATGTAATAAAATTTACTGAGATAATATTATAAATCAGTTTGGTGTGATACATCACATTATATCTAACAACAACATGACCTTTAATAGCATTAAAATTTATCAATTTATTGAATGATATAAAATAGATTGGCGTTATTCCTTAATATATAATCAAAGAGCTAATGGCTTGGCTGGAGCTTTTAATAAAACTTTGATAAATTTACTCAAGAAAATTATCTCTAAAAATAAGAGAGATCGACATAATAAACTAATAGAAGCTATGTGGACATATCACACCATTTATAAAACTATAACATAGGCTACCCCATATTCACTGATTTTTGGAATATAATAAAAATTTCCCCTCGAAGTTGAGTTACCATCACTTCATAATGTTATACAATATTGAATCACAAAAGAAGAAAAAGATCACCTACAACTTAATGAATTTGAAGCCCTTGATAATGTTCAACTTCAAGCTCAACAGAATCTTGAAACTCATAAAGTAAGAATGACTAGGGTACATGATCAAATGATTCATCCAAGAAGTTAAATTAGGTAAACTTATCCTCATTCGTCAAAGACCAATAATACCCCACCATCACATCAGCATTAAATTTGATCGAATTTGGGAAAGACCTTTCATTGTTTAAAAATTATATGAAGGATGATCCTATCAACTCATAGACCTAATAGGTCAAAGGCCTATGTCCCCAATCAATGTCAATTACTTGAAAAATATCATACATTATAATCTAACCAAAGGGTTGTTATATTTGAAATTTCTTTTCTAAGATAGGAGGCATGTTATATTTGAAACTCCTCCTACAAGATAGTAGGCAATTTATATATCCTCCTACAAGTCATGAGGTAATTTATATATTCTCTTGCAAGGTAGGAGACAAATTTTATATACTCCTATAAGACATGAAGTAATTTATATATACTTGTGCAAGATGGAGGTAATTTATATATCCTCCTATAAAATAGGTGGTAATTTATAAATCCTTGTGTAAAGGAGGTATTTTCCATGTATTCCTACAAGACAATAGATAAATTATACATATTCCTGCAAAGCATAAAGTATTTGCCATATACTCTTGTAAGGTAAAAGAAAATTTTTTTTATATTTTTGTAAGAGAGGAATAAAATTATATATATTCCTACAAAGCTAGAAGCATTTGTGATATAGTCCTACGTGATAAGAGGCAGTTTTTTTTTAATAATATACCCTATCTGATTAGGGGATGTAATTATATATCAAATTGTACATTTATTAAATAATCTACCTATAATAGTCAACTAAAATCTTTCATGCTCACAAACCTAAGGGTTAAGCTAAGCTTGATCAATATAAGGGATTGAGACTAAAATGTTAAAATATAGGTTCAATAAGTCTAAAGATCGGACCTCTAAATTTTTTTTGTGCTCAAAAGCCTTAGGGCCGAGCTAATTTTAATCGATAAAAAGAATTGAGAATAAAAGAAAACCTTATCCAGAGAATTATGCAAGTTAAAATTAAAGTTAAAATAAAAACTTTTCAACCAGAGTAAACAACTTGCAATGAAATTAAATGCGGAATAAAAAATAAGAAAGAACACACCAGATTTATAGTGGTTCGGTCAAACCTTGACCTACATCCACTCCCCAGAGGCACCCTCTGAGTATTGCACTAATACCACAAAGTGACTCTCCTTTTGCTCCCACAGCAAGGCGGAGAAGCCTGTACAAAATCACTTTCACCTTCCCCGGTGCGGCGGAGTAGCCGGGTTCTTTAACACCAAAGAGATCTTCTTCTTGCCAAAACTTCCCTCAAGACGACCCTTGAATCCGATGGTAATGAGGTGCAAGTTCGCCGGAGCAACTGTGTGAATATCCCCTTCACACTCCCTTGAAATCCCCTTCAAGGATCTTCTCCCTCTCAAACTCCACCCTTTCCTCTCTCCCTTTCAAGTTCTCTCTTCAAGTTTTCTCCACAAGAACGAAGACACAATGACTGTCAAAAAGATACACTTTGTCGTCCTTTTACACTTCTCCAAGTGTCGGCAGAGAACCGGACCGATGTTGTTGAACTTCACTTGAGAGCCTTCGCCGGAGCAACCGTGTGAATATCCCCTCCACACTCCCTTGAAATCCCCTCCAAGGATCTTCTCCCTCTCAATGATCCCTCTCAAGAGAAAACAACTCCAAAGGCATTTGTAATAGTTTCTAGGACTCCTTATATAGAAAGGAGAAGAAAAACCGTCCAAAAACTGCAAATTTCCAATTCTGTACGCAGTGGATCGTCCTGTACGATCCTGGATCGTCCTGGACGATTTTACTTAAACGTTCTGAAACGACCCAATTTGTATATGTGTACGAAATGACTTCGTACAGCTGATCGTCCTGTACGAACTAGGTTCGTCCAGTACGAATGGTTATTACAAGGTCGGTTCTAGAAACTGCTGAAAACTGTTCTAAGTCGGTTTATCGTTTGGACGAAAATATGTTCGTCTGGACGAAAATTTTCCAGAGAGCCGATCGTCCTGGACGATTATTTATTTCGTCTGGACAAAAATTTTCCAGAGAACCAATCGCCGCGGACGATAATTTGTTTTCGTCTAGACGACAATTTTCCAGAGAGCTGATCGTCCTGTACGATATTTAGTTTCGTCTGGACGAAAATTTTCCAGAGGACTGGTCGCCTCGTACGATGATAAAATTCGTCTTGGAACGAAAATGATTTCGTCTGGACGATTAGGACTTAGAAAATATTTCCAGTTCAGTTCTTTTCCGTTCCATTGCTCTTACAAGGAGATAACTGATCTGATCGTCCCGTACGAACAATGTTCGTCCCGTACGATCAGTATAAAAACTTTTTCAAGATCTCCTTTAAGTTTGTGTAAATTTATTCACTCAATTACAATCACTCCCTCTCAAATTTAATTCAAATAAAAAGTACAAGCTTCAATTTCACAAAGTATCTCATGCTGAATTTGATTTGAAGTCTTCGTAGTCTGGAGTTTGATTTTCCTGAAATATTAGTACACACAAGAGCAAAAACAAATCTTCCAAAAAGTGTTAGGAGATAACTACACATAAAACAATAATATTTGGAATCATCAAAATAATACAAGTTGCAAGAATGTAAAACATGCAAATAGCAACTTTCCTAACAATCTCCCCCTTTTTGATGATGGCAAAACAATTATTGTTAGTAAAATTTCAAACCATTTTAAAATCTCCTAAACTCCCCCTGAATTGATGAATACATTAAAATAAGGAGGCATTTTAAAAAAGAATTTTTGTTTTAAAATTTTACATACACACATACACAAAAACAATACATAAAAAAACATTACAAGACACACACACAAAATTTAAAAAAAAAATTCTCCCCCTAAACAATACAAACAATAATCTCTCCCCCTTTTTGACAAACAAAAAAAGTGAAGAAAAAATAGACTAGTATTGTAGAAAATCTTATGAAAAATTCATATGTAAATTTAATCTAAAAAGTGATTGACATAAGAATGCAACTAAGAATTAAGAACATTAGTCAAATCATAGAATTTCATAAATTTAAAAAATTGATATAACATTGTAATAAGTAAGAATTTATGAAAAACATGATTCAATTTAGACATTTATGATATGAAAAATCATTGTAATAAAGATGAGTAAAAAATTGCATATTTCAAAAATCAATTGAAATATAAATGAACATTAGATCTACTTGAATTAATAGACTAAAAAGAATCTGGAAAAAAAAAATCACCACAAGTGGCGCTTTGCGCATCTTTTTCATATAGGTGGCACATTTTTGTGCATCTTTTTCATATAGGTGGCACATTTTTGTGCATCTTTCTTTATTGGGCTTATTTTGTGCCTCTTTTTCACATTTGCAACTTTGTTGCACATTCCTTTTGATTTTGTACATTTGTACAATTTTCAAGAGTAATTGAATTCTTTCCAAAGACAATAATCTAGAATCTCAAAATTTTTCTAAGTGTGCATAAATATTAATTGAAAAATGAAATACAAAATAAGATAGACATCTAAGATACAATAATAATAATTAAGATTTTGTAGTCTAAAATGAAAGACATGAAATTAAAAAAAAATTCTAACTAAAACAAGTTATAGGCAAAAAATTAAATTTAGATAAACTAGATTTTCTAATGAAATTAATTTCTAATTACAATTTTAGTTTAGGCACAATAGAGATTAAAAGTACTAAATGAATTTCATAAAGATTAAGAACATTAACATCGATCTAAAACATGAAATCAAATGAGAAAATATTTCAAAATCATTCAAAACACTAAAAATAAAAACACAAAAACACACAAAACAAACAAAAATAAAAATACAACAAAAAACAAATAAACAAAGGGTTTTAAACATCATTTTTCTCCTGGTCTGATGATTCAGACGCTAGATCCGCCCAGGAGATTTTTTGCTTTTCATTATTTTCCCATTTTATAATTTGCTTAGCTTTGCCCTTTTCTTTAGCAGGAAGAGTTCTCAAATTAGGGCACTGACTTTTCAGATGTCCAGATTTCCTACATCCAAAGCAAATAATATTTGAAGAAATCAGAACATTCTTACCATTTTTACCTTTATTCCACTTTTGTTGATGCTTATTCTTGTGCTTTAGTGGACTTTTCAATTTGCTTGTTAAGTCATCGCTTTTCTCACCAACTAAGCCATTTTTCTCCATGTCTTCCGCTTTTAGCATTATTATTTCACCTGCATCCAAAAGTCTTTGACCCAAACATTCCTCGTAGGCAATGAGTGAGCCAATCAAATTATCAATAGAATATTCATTCAAATTTTTCGATTCACAAATAGCAACAACTTTGGCATCAAACTTGTCAAGTAAACAACGTAGAATTTTATTGACTATTTCAAAGTTTGAAAACTCTTTACCTAAAGCATGTAATGATGTTACAATTTGAATAAACCTAGTATACATGTCTAAGATCGACTCATAAGGTTTCATGCTAAAGAGTTCATAGTCATTCATCAAAAAATTCAACTTAGATTGCTTGACTTCACTAGTACCTTCATATGTAATGCATAAATTGTCCCAAATTTCCTTACCTGTAGTACATGTAGAGACTCTCATATAATCTTCAGAATTTAAAGCACAGAACAAACAATTCATACATTTAGCATTTAATTGTGCATAAATTTGTTCTACTCTACTCCATTCAGAAAAAGGGATATCAGTTTTGATTCCATCTATAATACGTGACGGTACAGAATAACCACTTTGAATCATATGCCACATGCGATAATCTATTGATTGCAAGAAAGTAGACATTCGAATTTTCCAAAAATCAAAAGAAATACTTTCAAATAAAGGTGGTCTAACAATCGAACATCCATCTAACAATTTATGGTTTCTAAAATTAGCCATATTCGTTTTTTCAAAAAGTAGTCTAAACTTATGATTTTGAAACAAAGCTCTGATACCACTTGTTGAGTCTAGTAATTAGGTTGTTAAGCCTAAGTGAATGTCCCAAGGCTAACCAAGAGGGGGGGTGAATTGGCAATTTAAAAAATGTAACTTCAACTCTTGGAATTTTAGAAAACCTTTTGAATTATTGATGCAAGTTAAAATTAAAGTTTAAAATAAACTTTTCAACCAGAGTAAACAACTTGCAATGAAATTAAATGCGGAATAAAAAAATAAGAAAGAACACACCAGATTTATAGTGGTTCGGTCAAACCTTGACCTACATCCACTCCCCAGAGGCACCCTCTGAGTATTGCACTAATACCACAAAGTGACTCTCCTTTTGCTCCCACAGCAAGGCGGAGAAGCCTGTACAAAATCACTTTCACCTTCCCCGGTGCGGCGGAGTAGCCGGGTTCTTTAACACCAAAGAGATCTTCTTCTTGCCAAAACTTCCCTCAAGACGACCCTTGAATCCGATGGTAATGAGGTGCAAGTTCGCCGGAGCAACTGTGTGAATATCCCCTTCACACTCCCTTGAAATCCCCTTCAAGGATCTTCTCCCTCTCAAACTCCACCCTTTCCTCTCTCCCTTTCAAGTTCTCTCTTCAAGTTTTCTCCACAAGAACGAAGACACAATGACTGTCAAAGATACACTTTGTCGTCCTTTTACACTTCTCCAAGTGTCGGCAGAGAACCGGACCGATGTTGTTGAACTTCACTTGAGAGCCTTCGCCGGAGCAACCGTGTGAATATCCCCTCCACACTCCCTTGAAATCCCCTCCAAGGATCTTCTCCCTCTCAATGATCCCTCTCAAGAGAAAACAACTCCAAAGGCATTTGTAATAGTTTCTAGGACTCCTTATATAGAAAGGAGAAGAAAAACCGTCCAAAAACTGCAAATTTCCAATTCTGTACGCAGTGGATCGTCCTGTACGATCCTGGATCGTCCTGGACGATTTTACTTAAACGTTCTGAAACGACCCAATTTGTATATGTGTACGAAATGACTTCGTACAGCTGATCGTCCTGTACGAACTAGGTTCGTCCAGTACGAACGGTTATTACAAGGTCGGTTCTAGAAACTGCTGAAAACTGTTCTAAGTCGGTTTATCGTTTGGACGAAAATATGTTCGTCTGGACGAAAATTTTCCAGAGAGCCGATCGTCCTGGACGATTATTTATTTCGTCTGGACGAAAAATTTTCCAGAGAACCAATCGCCGCGGACGATAATTTGTTTTCGTCTAGACGACAATTTTCCAGAGAGCTGATCGTCCTGTACGATATTTAGTTTCGTCTGGACGAAAATTTTCCAGAGGACTGGTCGCCTCGTACGATGATAAAATTCGTCTTGGGACGAAAATGATTTCGTCTGGACGATTAGGACTTAGAAAATATTTCCAGTTCAGTTCTTTTCCGTTCCATTGCTCTTACAAGGAGATAACTGATCTGATCGTCCCGTACGAACAATGTTCGTCCCGTACGATCAGTATAAAAACTTTTTCAAGATCTCCTTTAAGTTTGTGTAAATTTATTCACTCAATTACAATCACTCCCTCTCAAATTTAATTCAAATAAAAAGTACAAGCTTCAATTTCACAAAGTATCTCATGCTGAATTTGATTTGAAGTCTTCGTAGTCTGGAGTTTGATTTTCCTGAAATATTAAATACACACAAGAGCAAAAACAAATCTTCAAAAAGTGTTAGGAGATAACTACACATAAAACAATAATATTTGGAATCATCAAAATAATACAAGTTGCAAGAATGTAAAACATGCAAATAGCAACTTTCCTAACAGTAACTCTTGAGAAATGAAATGCAATTAGAACAATCAAAATGTAATGGATTAGTAAAGGGACTCCCATTTCTGTAAACTATTGTCCTGAGAGTCAACAATCTAAAAGAGAACTAGCCTCCACACAGAAGCTGGCTATGTCAGGAAAATCATCATGGCATACTCCAAGTAACAAGTTTCACAGTGCAAAAAAAAATGTAGAAAATACTACTCAATAATCGTCGATCAAAATAACTGCGGGCTTGGGAAGATACCATTGATACGAAACATGTTAGATTCAAACCTGAATAGAATGGTGAATGAAAAGAGGATTGCTAATAAAAATAGAAATAAGAGAGAGAAAAAGAAGTGTATTACTATAAGTAAATAAAAGAAAGACAACAAATACTAGGGGAACATATCTCTTTTAAACCTTTAGGTGGTGGTTATTTAAATGATAAGTAAAACCTAGTGAGGATCCTCATAATAAACCGCCTAGAATCACCCATGATGAATATGAAAGGGCAGAATGAGGTGAAGTAATCAACACTGTAATAGTATAATAAGAATCACTCCCAGATAATATGTACATGGAACCACTATGGGCATGCTAAGGAAATGATGGCCATTCACCTATATGTACATACATAAAAAATGGTGAAAAGGGAAAATTATGATGAATGAAATGGTAATAAATGAGTAGGTGGATAAAAATATTTACCTTTAACATCACAAGAAGGAGCAACAGTAATGGGTGTGTACTCAATAGCCAATTGGCTTTCTGCACCCAAGCCACTTAATGATAATATTTATGTTGAGCCACCATTGATTCGGGTTTTATGTCCAACATGAACACATTAAGGGAATAAAGAAACAAATAGCTTAAAATAAAATTCATATATAGTAGTACCTAGTGCTAAGCTCATAATGGTATCATGATTTGATCAAGTTAGTATGAACTTCCTATAATGTACCTCAGGGGAAGGTCTACTACCTGAGTAAGAAAAAAAAGCAAAGGGATGCATTCTTGAATAAAATAAAATGATGAATGAATTGATAAAATATGATATCCATTAGTACCTTCATCATTGAAGTAAAATTCACATAAGCTTAAAGTAGTATGTGAAGTAGCCAAACTTATTGGATCCAACATGGGCAAGCTCATTAGGTCATGAGAAGTATGTTTGGATATTGAAATAGAAAGAAAAAATATATCATAAAAATTTTGAATACATAAATTAAAATTAATATATCTTAATCAAAGGGGAAAGGTGATATAACCTGGTATTTCATACTATGTCCTACTTATGGAGTAACCTCTGCCAAAAGAGGGGGAGATCAATCTATCTAAAAAGATGTTGCAAAATTTACATATTATTATGCATAAATAAAAAAGGGGAGAGAATAATAAATGAAAAAAGAAAGAAAAAGGAAAATAATATAAATTACATACAAGGGCCACCAAGTCTAGAAGCATGCTTGGGACTTCTTTTCCTTCTCTTATCATGAGCTTTGGAGGACTCTCTATACACAGTAATATGATCTGAGGCACTGAAGGATTCCTCAAACATCTTAGTCTTAGGATTATTCTGTTATAAGCTCAAATCCATAATTCAAAGAAACATGAGAATGCATGCTTAATCTAAGATAGTAACATATGGGTGAAACTAGTGGGGGAATCCACATGTGCAATGTATAAATGGGATCCTAACCCAAGACAGAGAATAAATGCTTATGTCATAGAAGCTTCCTCAAGACAAACTAATAATGAAAGGGAGCCTAAGTAATGTGTATCAATCACCCCATGAATCCCTAGCAGTCCATCTAAAGGGGCGGCCTAAATAAATATGAATAGCCTGACGACTCTATTGGGATTATATCCATCCAAAATCACATATCAATATAATTTATAGTAAAGCCAATTGGCCCTCATGTTAATGAACTATGAAGCAATATGTACATAATAGGCTCTAAAAAGAAAAGTGGGTCAACCCCTCTCAGTTTGAGAGTCATAAAAGTATTATACCTAAAATTTAGGGTGATAAAAACCCAACTAGAGATCTATAAATAAGTTTGAAGTTACCAATCATACGTAAAGGAAAAAACATAAATAGTCTAATTTGATCTTGGTCTGTAGACAAAGTTGCTCTAGCAAGCTGAATAATAGAAGGGAAATGACGATTTGCAAAGTAACATGGTAGCTCAAGATAACTAAAATCATCAACAACATGAATATGAACCCATTTGTGAAAGCAATGTAAAGGGATCTCTATGCTGTGATGATCATGATCATATAAAATAAAAACTTGCCAAAGTTATGGTATATCTATACAATAACTACTGAAGCTAGTGAAACCCTCCTCCCACTTATAATTAGGCTAGTTATCAAAAGAGTATAGGGATGTATAATCTTGCCTTGTATAGAAAAAATAAAATAACATAACCAAGTGGATAGAAAGGATACTATAAGTATCTCCTCTATACCCCCTAGCAAAAATTGACTACACCACCCTGCTAATCCAGGCTCAAATAACTCTATTGAATGCTACTTGGTATAATAAAATCCCCTCCCCAAAAGGGTCATAAAGCTAAGCAAACTAAGCAACATGTGTTGTCTGACATAATAAACTCTTAGTCTAAGAATCTAAGTAAATAGTCACCTTGCAACCGCATTTCCTCTTCTTCTATTGATAGAGGTGAAAATATTGTGTCAAACACTAATGAAGACCTATAAAATATATAAATTTCCTCTCCTCTGCTTCCTAGCCACCTGACAACTAAAGAGAGCATAATATGAAGGAATACACTCCTCATAGGGAGTGCCCAAGATAGGTAGGCCAGAGATAATCTATAAATCTGAAAGCATGATAGTCATCTCATTTGGGCCAATTTAATAGATATTTGTAGTACTATCCCATCACTCAATTATACCCTATAGCCCAGAAGATGACAAGTGACTATAATATAATAAAAAAATATAAATAGCCTCTTAAACTCCTACATGTTTGAGTACTCTCTAATATACTATAAATATATAATGTGTCCACCAAGTGCAACCACTCAAAGCTTGAAGGGGGCTACCAAATATAGGATCATAATGCTACTCCTTCGAAGGGTCAGTTCTGGGTAGTGAATGAGATCTACTCTAGTCAAACATCTTAATTTGAAAGAAAAGTAACATATAATGCAAATAAGCATTAAAATATTACAAAATGCTATGACAAATTCATTATGTGAAAGTCACACAATGAATTAGTTGGAAGATAATTTATTTAAATATTTAAAAAAATCAGAAAATCAAGTAAGCACAATACTTCACAAAGCAACACATCCATTCGATACAACACGCTGATTTGATCAATAAAATACAGCAAAATGGAACAAAAAACACACTCACACTGTGCTCATTCTCTTCATTCCATGATCTCTATCTCACATGATCTCCTGCATGCTTCTTGGCCTATGTGTTTTTGACCCAATTGCTTGCATCCACTCCTGCCCTGAAGGCCATACTACTGTTGTCGCTCGTAAAAAACACACCCGTTACATCTGTTACCTAACCCCATTGCCTGGATTGATCTATCGCCAGCCTCTTGCTCACTTCTATGAGCACCCACACCCAACCCGTACTTTAGTCATATTGCTGCAGGACCCACCTCTATTTCTAAATACGAGCATCGAGGCCTGCCTGATCTCATTTCCTTCAAGCCTAGTGTGATCTCATACACAACCTGGTTGCCTACTATCTATGAGTATACAAGGGATTATTTTATTGCTTTTGCTCGATTCCTGTTTCGCCTACTATTTAAAAAGCTTGGCACAAAAAGGTTTATGTAAATACAAAAAAGAATAGAAAGAGATAATACCAATCTCCTCTCGTGGGAAGGCGATGTCGGGGGGATGCCGAATTTTTTAGAAAAATGAAGAGAAACATTTTTATTACTTAAATTAAATAAAAAGGGAGTTATTTTAAAAGAATAATTTTAGAGCACTTTTCAAAAATAATTTGATAATTATTTATTTACATAATTTGAGAGTACTTGAAACATTTAAGTGTGTTTTTTCGTAGTAATTTCAATTAAATTAAATGATAATTAATTAATTTAACTAAATAATCATGAAAATATTTTAATTAATTAATTATTAATTTGAAACTAAACACATTTTGAATTAATTTTTTTCTAAAATAATTTTAAAAATACAATCAAGTAAAAGAAGAAGAGAAAGAAAAATGATATAAATAAATGTTTACACTAAAACTCTATCAGATACAACAGTCCCACTGACTCCAATACCAAATTAACTCAAACTGAAACTTTTAAAACTCAACTCAACTCAAACTCGAACAAATTCTGAACAATATTCCACACAAACTTCAATAGTGCGGGCTCCAAACACTTATAGATAGATAAACAAGAGAATATTCAGTATTGTAAGCAAAGCAATAGTGCTAAAGGAAATGTCAAAATGCTGAAACTAAAGCAGTAATATTGGATTGAAAAGGAAGTTACTGAAACAAGAGGAAAGTGTAAACAAAAAAATAACTATTCCTAAATGCAACAAACCTAAATGATTACGCTGCTTCTAAATATAATAAATAAGACCTATTTCTATTCAAAATGAACATTCTATCCAAGGGAAGTAGTAAGACCTACTCTAACCAATTTGCTAGGGAACTTCTAATAAAAATAGTAAGACCTATCTAAAATAAAATTCTACAGACAACTTCTAATAGAACCAATAAACCTATAAAAAACTTAACTACTAGCCACTTCTAATAGAAGTAGTAAGACCTATCATAAAGTTAAACTACATACAATTTCTAATAGAAGTAATAAGATCCATTTCAAATAAAAATCATTAGGGGGATTTCAATGGAAGTGGTAATACCTACTATTTGGGAAGTTTCTAAGTGAAGTAATAATCCCCAAATAATATCTAAGGGCAACTCCTATGTGGAATTGTAAGCCCCATTCTAAACTAAATCAATATAAAACTCCTAAGTCGAGCCAAAAGCCTCACCCATATTAAAATAACAGGTAACTTGTAAGTGGAGTTGTAAGCCCCATCCTAAATTAAATCAACATGCAATTCCTAAGTGGAGTCATAAGTCTCATCCCAAATTAAATAACAAACAACTCTTGGATGAAGTCGTAAGCCCCATCCTAAACCAAACTATCGGGCAACTCCTAAATAGAGACGTAGGCCCCATCCGAAACTAATTATTGAGCAACTCCTAAGTGGAGTTATAAGCCCCATTATAAGCTAAATCAATGGGCAACTCCTAAGTAGAGTCATAAGCCTTGTCCCAAATTAAAATAATAGGCAACTCCTAAGTAGAGTCGTAAGCCTCATCTTAAACCAAACTATTGGGAAACTCCTAAAAAATCCATAACCCCAAACTAAATAAAATAATGGGCATTCTAATAGATATAAGCTCCAAACTTAAATTATAACCAAACCATCTCAATCTATTTAGGATCTCTAAGATGAGGCAACCAATGATTGCTAATTAGATTTCGAGGATATTATAACCAATGGTTTTTTAGCATAGACATATTGAGATTTATGATACTCCTGGGATGACAGAACCATAGGATCTTAATCAGTTCCATCTCCATCCCTCAAGAACAAGACTAAAACCTAAGATTCCTAAGCTATGTTAAAGTGATTTATCCTGAATCGATAATTCTCTTGATAATTAACTATGAGAGCTTATGCTCATAAGAAGTAATGACTAAGAATTAAATAAGGCCGGATACAATCCTCAGGGAAAATCTAGTTAACAAGATGCCTATAAAACGGGGTTCGTGCCTATAGCCAATTTTCTCTAGCAAACATTCATCCTAATTTCTTCATTGACCATACCCTTTACCCTTTCCCTTTATTGGAAGTGGCTCAAAAGGTGTCATCTTCTCTTCCTCCTCCAAAATTTGCACCTCCTGATCGTCACTCATCGTCCTTATAATAAATTTTCCCTGCTTCCCTATCCGGTCAACGATTCCCTTGCCTCCGATGATGTCGTTTTGGCTTGAAACTCTAACTTCCTTTTCATCATCTTTTCTAGATTAATTTTTTTTTCCTCATTTATTGAAATTCACACTTCAAATTCAGATTTTAGGTTTCAAATTTCAAACTTCCCCATTAAGCCTCTCCTCGAACGCATTAACCTTCTTAAGTTATCATAGGTAAAAAAAGATGCTCTAATACCAATTTGATAGAAATCCAATATCCACACAACAAAAAATAGCAATACAAAGAGAATTCACAACTGAAATTTGTTAAGATAGTTGTTATTAGCATGCTTTACATTTTTTCAACTTATGTAATTTTGATGATTCCAAACATTATTGTTCCAAATGTGTAGTTCTCTCCTAACAATTTTTAGAAGAATTGTATATGCTCTTGTGTGTACTAACATTTCAGGAAAAATAAACTCCAGACTACGAAGACTTCAAATTAAATTCAGCATGAGATACTTTGTAAAATTTGAAGCTTGCACTTTTCTTAGAAATCAAATTGAAAGGGAGTGATTGTAATTTGAGTGAATAAAAACATACACACATACATAAGGAGATCATATAAAAATTATACTGATCGTACGGGACGATATCAATTCGTACTGGACGATCAGACAGTTATCTCCTTTTGAGCACATGAAACGAATAGGAACTTGCTTCAAAAATTTTTCTATGTCCTATTCGTCCAGGATGAATTTACAATCGTCCAGGACGATTGGTTCTCTGTAAAATTTTTCGTCTAGACGAAATTAAATTATCGTCAATGGCGATTGGTCCTCTGGAAAATTTTTGTCCAGACGAAATTAATAATCGTCCAGGACGATCTGGTCTCTGGAAAATTTTCGTCCATACAAAATTAAATTATCGTCAATGGCGATTGGTCCTCTGGAAAATTTTCATCCAGACGAAATAAATAATCGTCCAGGACGATCAGTCCTCTGTAAAAATTTCGTCCAGACGAATATATTTTCGTCCAAACGATTAACCGACTTAGAACGGTTTTCAACAGTTTCTAGAACCGACCTAGTTTTAACCGTTCGTACCGGACGAACCTAGTTCTTACGGGACGATCAGTTGTACGAAGTCATTTTGTACACATATACAAATAAGGTCATTTCAAGTCGTTTAAGTAAAATCGTCCAGGACGATCCACGATCGTACGGGACGATCCACTGCGTACAGAATTGAATACTTGCAGTTTTTGGGCGATTTTTCTTGTCTTTGGTATAAATAGTCCAAATTAGACTGCCACCCAATCTTTTTGTCATTTGATCTTCGTGCCTCTTGAGAGAATAGCCAAGGAGAGAGTGGAAGAGAGCATTCAAGGGAGGATTCCTACCACTGGAGCGAGAAGGATTCACTTGGATTTCAAAGGTAAGAATCTCTACTTGTGAATTGGGATTACTTCACTCTTTTCCTTCTTCCTTCTAGATTCTTGTGAGAAGATCTGTCAAGGAGATCCGGTTCTCTGCCGACACTTGGAGAGTGTGAACAGCCGAAGGGTTCTCTGCCTACACTTGGAGAGTGTGAACAGCCGAAGGGTTCTCTGCTTATACTTGGAGAGTGTGAACAGCCGAAGGGTTCTCTGCCCACACTAGGAGAGTGTAAAAGGACGACGGTTCTCTGCCAACACTGGGGATAGTATGAAAGGACGGACGGTTCTCTGCCAACACTGGGGATTGTGTAAAAGGACGACGGTTCTCTACCGCACCGGGGAGTGGTGAAAAGAGTGTGTTGTAAAGGCTTCTCCGCCTTGTTGTGGGTGCAAAAGGAGAGTCACTATTGGTATTAGTGCAATACTCAGAGGGTGCCTCTGGGGAGTGGATGTAGGTCTGGTTTTAAACCGAACCACTATAAATCTGGTGTCATTTACTTTACTGTTTTTACATTTTCGCATTTTAATTTTCAGTTTTAAAAACTATGTGGTTGAAAAACATTTTCTAGAAAAACTTAAAAGAAAATTTTTCATTTCGGTTAAACTTAAATTCAAAGGGGAATTAAATTTTTTTAAAGTACCAATTCACCCCCCCTCTTGGTAGCCTTGGGACATTCACTTAGGCTTAACAACCTAATTACAAGACTCAACAAAATTAGCGATAAAGAATGAGATATCATCAGAACAAACCAAAATACTAGTTGATATATTATTCGAGAGGTAGAGTAACTCTCCACAAACTGTAGGTGCCGCAAGGAACAACTCTAAAGAAAACAACAACAAAACATAATTCATATAATGCACATAAAACAACCTAATTAATCATAAATATCCCTTCCTAATTCCCTCTAAATTTTGAATTCAAATCAACCATCTTTCCCTAAATAAACTTTCCTAATTCCCTTCCAAATTTGAATTCAAATCAACCCTCTTTCTCTAAATAAACATTTCTAATTCCCTTCAAATATTAGTTTTCTATGATAAGTAATTAAATGTAGAATTAATCCCCTTTGAGCCCCCTCTCTACTTGCCTGTCACCCACACTAATGGGGCCCACAAGCTCAACCGATCCATCAATTTTCTTATGATCTTGTCCTTGAAATGAACAATGAATTAAACTCCTCAGTAATCTCAAACGCTGAGGTTGTCGGTTTAACTAGTTATTTGAAATAATTATAATCATCATTAGACTAGTTTCACAGACATGTACAAAATTTTCTTTTATGATTCATTTCATTATAGCAAGTGTATTATTCACATTGTAAGTTGTGCCTACAATGAATATGACCATGTTTGATACCTTTGATGCTAATATACAAGGTTTTGAAAATAGAACTGGACAACGAACTGGAAGAAGGAGAGGTTCACGGTTCGACAGGTCGAACCGGGATCGAACCAGATGATGCAATAAATAATAATATTATTATTATAAATATTTAATAAAATTAACAAAATAAAGAAAGATAATAACCATATAATTTAATATAAATTATTGCTAATTTATATTACATATTTAAATTTAATTTATAAATATAAATTATTTAAAAATTCATAAATATAAAATTGTAAATATAATATAATTAAATATTTTAATATAAAAATATTTCATTTAGTAACATAAAAAATTTTTAGAGATGAAAAACTAAAACTTTGCAAATTTTTAACATAATTGTATTTCATTTGGTAAAAATTAAATATTATTAATAAAAAAATAAAATAAAAATTTTCCAAAAAAAACTAGAAAAATTAAATATTATTCAAATTCTAAAATTTAATTATTTATATTATAATTTATATCATATAATTTTTACTCATAACAAGAGCTATTAATGTAGAATCCACATAAACATATAAAAAATAAATAGATAAAAAATAAATATTATCAACTAAAAAAATAAATATTATCAACTAAAAAAAATAAATATGATTCATATTACAAAAATTAATTTCAAATCATTAAAAAAAAACTAAATTGTATAGTGTGAATATGGAACTAAATGTAACTCTTTCCTTTGTATGTTTAGTCCCACATAACTTAATAGTTTTGCTTTGTATAGTGTATATACCTTATTGATTTCTCTCATGACAATAGCTCTTTGGAAGACATGAGGTTGATGAAATTATAATTAATATTATTATCTTTAATTTAATTTAAGAGTTTTATAATAATATTTATATTAATTATGATTAAGTTTAATATTTATTTAATATTAAATAATTTATTTAACAAATATTATTCTAAAACTTGAACCGGCCGGTTTTAAAAAATCGGGACCTTTTGAACTGGCGGTTCATACCAAAACTGCCAAGTTTAAAGCAAAGCCGGTTTTCAGACTGGACCAGATCGTCCCTCAAACCGGTCCACGGTTGAACTGGTCCGATTTTTAAAGCACTACTAATATAGCACCTGCTGAATAATGATGAAATTTGCAAAATTCTTTAATCCAGCAATTTTCCATTGCTCTATTCACATTCATTTAGTTTGCACATGTGCACAAAGCAGGAAAAATAGATGATAGATCAATAGTTCAGTAATATAATGAGTTGTATAGCTACTATATAAGAGGTTAATTTGCCACCTAAAACTTATTTCACGTTGCCCATCCTTTTCAACTAATTGCAGCAATCAAATGAATTAGGCGATAGCGATGGCGATGGCGACGGCGACGGCGACGGCGGAAGGGTGCTCAGTGTGACCGAAGTCGGGGATTGGGCTTACGGGAGAGGAGAGAGCATGTTCGCTCACTGGAGATTTCAGTTGCGATTCTACGTGGTAACGTGGAGAGGTAAACTGAGTAAAAAAATTTGAAAATTTGAATTTTTGGTGATAAATGAATAAATATAATATTTTAATTTTGTAGATATGTAAATTGAGTTGTATGCGTGTAATAAATCCTCGTTAAAAATTCTAAAACCTTGCGGCCTAGCCGGGAATGGCGACGGAGGCCTTTCGGTCGAGCACGAGAAGATCTACATTCGTCGACGACGCTGCCGGCGATGCATCCTCTTCCAACCGTGGCGCTACTGTTCGCCGCTCAAGGAGCCTTAGTCGCTTCTCCGACCGCCTCCCACCTCCATCGGTAGGGTTGGAGCAGGACGAGCCCCCGAGATTAGAGATTCGGCCTAGTAACAACTCAAGTGGGTTCGTGTTCCCTGAGATTAGCCTTGATGACCTTGCCCATGAGTTCTTTCTCGGGAGATATAAGGATGTTGACATCATCAAGGGCGATGCTCACCGGAGGCGAGGAAGGTCAGTGTCGAGGTGCGCTGAGCCGCAAGCAGCTGGGGAGAGTAATACTTTTTCGGAGAATGGTAGGAAAAACAGGGGAACTTCGTGTTCGAGATTGAGGAGGCAGCGATCACTTTCGATGGCTCGGCAGCGTTTTACCGACTCGGAGGTACTTCAATTTACTCAAATTGATCTGATGAGCATGTTGTTCTTGCGATATAGTGCATCTTTTTCTGCCTAATTTTTTCGAGTTCCGTTTGGATACAAATTTCCGTTTTATTTTCTACGATATAAAAGACTAGGAATTGTAAATATTTGAAATATGCACTACTCTTCTATTTTGACTGATTTTGAGTTGTAGGAATTGAAATATGCTTCAGATTCCATGCATCCTTATTCACTAGTCACTACATTCATAGGATTTCTCTTCCACATTTGCGGATGTTGAAGTAAGGAATGCACCACCTAGGAGAAAAGTCTCTGAGAAGATAAATGGAGCTGTGTCTGCCAGTGGCAAGGTTGGTAACAAATAAAGGAGTGTAGTAGCTTAGTTGAACTCACCTGTATCTCTTATCTAGAAAAAAACAGAATTGACAGAGCTAATAATAATCTCAGTTCCGTTATCAGACAAAAATCTTCAAATCGAATGGGCATAGAAGTGGATTGCGTGAAGCCATGACCAACGAAGAAAGGCTTTCAGTAGAAGAGATTCAAACAAAACTTGAACAGGTTCACTTTTAATACACTGCTTATTTCTCTGTCCATTTTCAGTATATGCCATTATAGTAGTCATTTCTTCCTTCTTTGTTCTTTTTCTGTGGCCAGTGTTAATACTTCATTGTACTTTGTTAATTATTGGTGCACAGTTCTCCAAGACTAAGCCCATATACTAGAATATGCTTCAGTCGCTGTTGCATTCAGAGCCAGATTCAAATTGAATTTAGTTATCATTTTTTGCTTATTTTTATGCTGTTTATCTGCTTAGTTTAGATCTTATCTTGTTATCTATGCATTTATATAATTCTGCTTTTTTTAGATCTTCTTTGTGTTACCCTTATTCTCTTCCACTCACTCCTACCTCACGGCCTCTATTAACCCAATTCTTTTCCCATCTCTCCTATTTGGTTTCCTCCCTTGCCCATCAGTTGCTCTTCTTTCTTCTCTGATTGGCATCAGCTCACCTTCGGCTAGGCACACACTTTAAGGTAAGTTTGATCCACAACCCATGGAGTCAAATAACAAAGAATGATCACATTATCCTAGATTTTCATAAGTGAGTGACATGGAGTTGTGGACAAGCCCGTTAGTAATTCTTCCCTTTCATTTCTCCTCCCTACTCAAAGTTCCTCTCCAAACAACTATGGTTTGCTGTCCATTCAATTATCCATTATTTTTGATAGATTTGTGCATGCATGTATATGGCGCAAATGGCGTGTGCCATGGTGCATGACATGGCGTGGCGCGTTAATTCAAAATAGTGCTATTTGTGCCATATAGGACCAATAGAGCATGGCGCAAATAGCATGCACCATTGTTTTTTAGGATTTTAAATTTAAAATTATAATTTATGTTAGTATTTATTAGGTTTAGCTTAGTTTTCTTGAATTATTGCATTTCTTATAAAACAAATAGACTTGAAAAAATAATTATAATATTTTGAATTTTTTATTATTGAGGTATTTTTTACTTGAACTTAAGTGTCACTTTGGTTATTTTTATTATCATAATGGTATATTTTTTAATTTAATTAGTACTTCATAGTAATAAATATTTTTATTTATAACTTATTTATAATATTTCCCATGTTTAAAATAGCATGCATTGTGAACTTTTGCATTATGGCTCAATAGGGAACGTTTGCGCCATGGTGCTCCATTCTCCGTTGACAATTCTGAATTTATTTAAATTGAATGCTTCAATATTGAACCCAGATGTGTGATGGCTTTCACCAACCCTTTTTTGTCTTTCTGTTCAATACTAAGAGAGGAAAGGTGTGACTAGCCTCCTCTTGTAGTTCAACGGCTACTCCTGTAGTTCAAGACAAAGATGGTTATAAAATCTAATTTTTGAAAAAAAAATTTCTTGCTTTGATTTTAATATATTTGTAATTTATATAACAATAACAATAATATCAAGCATTTATCCCACTACATTAGCTATATATTTATAATTTATAAAGAAAATAAAAATTCTAACCAATTGCAAGAATCAAGGAAAGAATATCTCATTAAAGTTTAGAAGTCTAAACTAGCTTCTTTATATCAAAGAGAGAACATCCTCTTGAAATTTGATAATAGACTAACTTTTTGAAAAAATATTTGGTTGGTTGTAGTTGATAAATCAACTCGATCTATACTAATGGATAGTGGTTCTTGATGGTAATCTTGTTTAATGCTATGTAATCAATGCACATCCACTATTCGCTATCCTTCTTCAAATAAGTATCATTTGGGTTCCACATGGTGTACTTCTCATCAAATCACTCACTCTTCCTGTTAAATCTATCATGTGGCATCTAATCTACTTATACTCCAGTATAGATTGGTGGTATATTTGTTGATTTGGTAGATGGTTGTCTGAATCACTAGCATTTTATGCCCTATAGCTCCTTTAGGTAATAAACAATTCACCTCTTTCATAAGGGTGGTAAATTCTTTTAGGAGCCATCTTCCCTGATTGTTTTGGGAAGGGTTGAGCGTAGAGGAAACAAAGCAGTTTTAAGTGGCTATACTATCATCTCATGCAAGAAAAATAAAATAAAATCATTATTGACACCAACTATTTTTTCTTTTGCTTGATTGAGGGAACAAGTTTAGGACAAAAAAAGGAATAGTTCTAGAAAATGGTACATATAGCATCTTTTACTAGTTTGAATTGTTGTCATCAGTGGTGGTAGATGGTGTCACTATCTTAGAATGCCAAAGATTATGTGGTACACGTCAAGAAGCATGTCCTCGTAGATAACCTCATCAATTTATTACTCTTTGATTGTAAACTTGAATAGGCACTGTCAATTCACCTTATGCTCTGTTCCTTTTAGAACCACCCGAAGGAATAGGATTTGCATGGCGTGTGATCTTCAACTTCAGTTTGTTGAACAGCTCCTTTGAAATTTAGGTATTTTGACTTGTTTTATCAAAGATAGAAGAAGCAATGATCATCTTGACCTATATATTTAATTTGAAAAGCTCTTCTTTAGCCTAATCTTATTGTGGCCATGGGCTACAAGAGTAGACTTTTGCTATCCCTTTCTTTTGGAATGCTTCTGGAACTATCTTTATTGTTGTACAGGCTATATCAATAATTGTTCTTTTTGTAAAGCCAATTAATCTTGTTCTGTTGCTATTTGGAGAGCTAAAAGTGCTATTTTGGAAGTGCTGGTTGTTTTTTTTTTTCAAGTTGCTTTTCCTTCCTTTGGGCAAGTTTTGACAATAATTTGGAAGGTTGTGAAGGGCTGGTTGATGGCTATAATTACTAACCAGCCCTTCTGTTTGCAGTTTTATGTAACATTTTCCTTCTAGATGGCTGTTGTTAGCTATCAAAGTGCATGCGCGGTTTTCTTGTTACACCTCACCAATCAGCACTCTTTTTGTATATGCTATGATCACATGCTTTGCCTTTCCTCCATCTTTTGTCATTAATTTGTTTTACTTTTTTTTCTTCTTGTCACCAATCCTTGGTTGATTTTTGGTTTACATAGCCATATGGTATCAACTTCATAAATTGAGGCTATCAGAGTTACTAATGAAGGTTGTTTGGAACATTGAGATAAAATTTATTAGGGTTTAGGTTTCCTCTAGAAGTATGGCTAGAGAAATTGCATGCTTCTCAAATTTGGTAATGCAGTCCTCAATTCTTCTTCTAACTTTTTGCTGATGATATTCTTCTTGTTGATAAGACTAGAAAGGGAGCTAAAGATAAACTTGAATTATGGAGGTCAACTTTAGAGTCTAAAGGTTTTCATTTGAGTAGATCTAAAACTGAATATATAGAGTGTAATTTTAGATGATAATTAGTAGAATTCAAGTTGGTTGATTTAAGTGTAGGGATGCATCACGCCTGTTGTGTTATAGAAAAGTACCACTCAAACTTAAGGGAAATTTTTATAAGATGGTGGTGATACCTACAATGCTTTATGGTGCAAAATGCTAACCATTAAAAGAGAAGCATGTTGTAGATATGAAGATGATCTGGTGGATGAGTGGCTTTACTCATAGAGACAGAATGCGAAACAAGTATATACGAAAAAGGTTAGAGTATCACTAGTGACAGATAAGATTAGATAGAGTTGTCTTAGATGGTTTGGTCACCTATTTCGTTGACATTTCAATGACTCAGTTAGGCTAGTAGATGCATTAGATTTGGCCTATATTAAGAAAGATAGAGGTAGACCTAAAAAGACTTGGTCAGAAAATATTAAAAGACTTTTTATCAGATGTAAATGAGAATTTGACTCTTAACAGGACACAATGGAGTAAAAAGAATTCTTGTAGCCGATCCCATGTAGTGGGATAAAGGCTTGTTGTTGTTGTTGCTGTTGTACTGAAAGAGAACTATTAATAGCCTAGTACAATTATCTCTATCTCTAATAGAAAAAAAAATGAAAATTATAAAAAAGTGGGAAGGGGTGGCCGTATTAATTGAAGCATTAAATTACCTCTACGTTCTTCTAAACACCCTAACTTCACAATTCTAAATCCCCCACTGATGATGCACTACATAAAATGTTGAATTCAAAATATTAAGTTTCAAAACCCAGAGTTTTCTGGAAATTTTAAAATTACATGAAGTAAAATTCGAAACAAAATGGGCTTTGGTGGGCAAAGCATTTGTCTTTCTTAAATTGACTTGTGCTTTGGCTTTATATTTAGCGAATAGTCTTTATGTGGATGACATTATGAGTATGATGAGTCTAAAAATTACGTTGCCGTTGTGCATTGTTTCATAAATTTTCCCCTCTAGAAGTGAGGATATAAAGAGAATTCATATTTTTAATGCTTATATCACTTTTCGTAGCAATAGGTCTACTTGGTCATTAAAGGTGGGAATACACTAATGTGGTATTTGATTCTACTCTCACTAAATGAATTGTTGACTATTGAGCTACATGTAAGGCCTTATTCTATCATTTAATTCAACAAAATATCATATCAGGCTCCATAAAAAATAAAATAAGAAATTTTTCATATGGAAAGACAATTAAAAGTTTTTAACACATTAAAAGTAATGACTAAAAAATTGAAATCTAGGTGAATTTGGCTTAGACTCAGTTTTAAATGTATTTGATTTGACCATATTTTCTAAGCTTGTTATCAATTCTTTGGATTTGCTCTCTTTTTATCTCTTCCTTGTGAGTTATGTCTATTTCTTTATTATATACTTATATTCATCTTTTTCTTAAGAATATTGCAAAAAGATGTGCTTTGAGTATCAAAGAGAAAATCTATTAATATTAAAAATAGTTGGTGATGGAATCAAAATGTGAAAGAAAAGATAAAAAATAAGAAAATTTATTATAAAAATTAGTTTAGCTATAAAAACTTTAATAATTGTGAAAGATATAAAAAGGTCCGTGAGTTTAAAAAAGCAATTTGCAATGCAAAGATTTTAGCTTTTAATGATTTATATAACAGATTAGATTCTAAGGATGATGAAAGATATATATATATATATATATATATATATATATATATATATATATATATATATATATGCTATTTAATTGATGGGGACATCGTCAGAGATTGCGACACATGTACCATCAGGAGATGCCGGAGATCGACGACCACGATCATGACCTTTATTTTCATCATTTTATGTAGTAGTTTATTTGATTTTTATGTTTTTCCATTTTTGCCCTTATGGGTAGTTGGTTGTTATTGTAGCCCGAGGGGCATTTTAGTCTTTTGTTGTCTTGTCATTTTGAGGCCTATTTATGTGGCCATTTTCTCATGTAATTTTAGTTTTTGATGAAATGAAAATTTACTCTTGTTCTCTTAGTGAGTTCATTTTCTCCCACGATCTCTTAGTGAGTTCACCGGAGGAAACTAGATCTCTTAGTGAGTTCTAGTTCACCGGAGAAGACTAGATCTCTTTGTGAGTTCTAGTTTTCGAATTATCTCATCTTGTGGAAAATCAACGTGGAGACAATCGAGGTTAGTAAATCCGTAGTCGTCGAAGCCTTGAAATCTCCATTTCTTCCTCTTTTCCCTTGCCCTTGCCACCGTCCAATCCAAGGAGCAAAGCCGCCGGCCACCTTGTGTTTTCCCCCCTGTTTTCGCCGGCCATAAATTCTGCAGCCGCCGGCCAGCCTCCCACAAGCCAGCAGCCGGCCACCCGCCGGCCAGCCTCCCACCGGCCGGCCCAGCAGCCTATTCCCGCTGCCTCTCCCTCTTGAAGCCTCCCACCATTTGAATTTCAAATCTCTTGAGTTATTAACCTCCTTAATTGGTGCTTATGCAATTAAGCCACCCATTAAAGAGATTAAATCCAAATTTGAAATTCAAATTTGATCTCCCTCTCTTTTTAAATTTTGGGAAGTTACTTAAGCTCTAATTAAATCTGAAATTAAAATTCATATTTAATTGAATTTCTTACTTAAACTTGGGCCCCACCCTCATAACTCCTAAATCTCTCTCTCCTCCTTATTGGGCCGGCCACTCTTAGTGGGCCTCTTTCTCCTTCCAAATGACATAATAACACCACAAATTCAGCCCAATTCCCCCTTTTTACCGCCCCCCCTTCCCTCCTTGATTTAATTTGAATGTCAAATTAAATTCCTCCATCAAACCTCCCAAATTCTGAAATTAATCCAAAATTCCTGCACACGTCCATGTGGATCCCACCATAACCAAGCTCCCATCTTCTCCCGGATGCTCCATCAACTCCCGGCAAGAATGCATGGACGTTGGATCATTAACGGCCGCCCACCGCTCCTCCAAATCCGGCTTCCTTCCCGGCCACGAGTCCTCTCGGGATTACTTGTCTATTAGTGTTATCGTTGAGTTTACTTACAATCCTCCTCCGCTAGCCCCTATTTTCGAGAGCACTGAAAGGACCTCAAGGTGAATGATCTAAATTTTAAACGTGTGGCTTTAGTCGTAGCTATTTGCGTTATCAAGTTTATTTTGGTTATATTTTGTAAGACTCATGTAATTCTTAAATGTAATCACCGCCGTTAACATAATCTATCACGAAGTTTCTTGAATCCAAATTGAGAAAGCTAGATTTTAGCGTTAACATTGCAAAGTTAAACTCTCATTAATCTCTAACGTGCAATTCATGTTCACCGCATGTGGTTTCACATCATCTTGGTATCAGAGCATGGCTAGCATGCTTTACTTGTGCTAGATGCATCCTAGGAGTCTACTTTAGCTTGCTTTAATCGTTTGCATGCATAACATCACCTAGGTAGTTTTATTTTATGTTTTCATTTTGCTGTCCTAAAATTTCTGCAGCAGTTTCTGCATGTTACATGAGCATATTTCAGTATTTAGTTGCTGCCATCGTTACATTTACATCCATAATAGTCTAGGCCACTTAGACATTTGCTGCCCACGAATTTTCTGCACTTAGTATAGCCTTTAGGGTGAATTCTAGGTAGTGTCAAGTTGCTGTCCACTCATTCCTGCAGCTGTTAGTGAGCCTAGAGTCACTGTTTAGGTGCTGTCCACGCCTTGGAACCTTGCCGACACCCTTAGGTAACTTCACCCCTCATTTGTGCTTGCTGTCCTGAACTTTCCAGCTGCTGTAGGTTGCTGTCCACAGCACTCCTGCACTCATTTAGTGGACTTTTAGGCTAGTTTCTTAAGTGTTTAGACGCTGTCCTCAACCTAACAATCTTCCTAAGTGCCTAGGTTACTTAACCCACTAGTGTAGCCTGTTGTCCGAACATTTTTGGCATCTTGTAGTAAGTATAAGTGAGCCTAACTTAGTGTCTAGATGACGTCCCTTACACCCACTCATCTTTGAGCTTTACTTGACACTTTTCAATGGATCCGATAAGACTCCAAAAGAGTTTAGATGACATCGTTAACCTAGTGGGCAATATGACTAGAATTATGACAGAGAAACCCGTTGACTATCCCCACTCTAAATACAGGTCCCACTCAGCTTATCACCCGAGACCTGAGCCTAAGCCTCCACGACCTCACTTTGAGCCACCTTATCGTTTGCCTACCTTTGATGGTTCTTTGGACCCTTACTATTTTAGGGAATGGGTTAGACAATTAGAGGACTATTTTAATTCGCGTGAAATCCCTAACTCTCGCCAGTTTAGCATTGCTAGGTCACACCTAAGCGGTGATGCTCTCCAATTTTGGATGAGGTTGGAAGATCATAAAGAGTCTCGTGGCGAATACCCCACCTCTGATTGGAAAAACATGAAACGAGAACTTGGATTAAAGTACACTTCCCCTACTAGTGGTCACCCATCCTTTAGTAACATCAGGGTTGCTGCCCCACCCTATAGGTCCTCTCCAAAACTTAAAGGCCAACCCTCTATTGGGTCTTCTGAGAGATCAATCTCTTATAGCTCCCCACTTGGACCCACTTCTAACCATCCCAGTCAACCTTTAGACTCCCCATTCCTTGACCCTGCAGGTGTGATTGTAATAAAGGAATGCATTAAAAAGAAGAGATCTCCTGAACCTGAGAATGAGTGCATTCATTTCGTGGATGCTAATGATATTAATGATAACGAAGACTTCTTTGAGGATGAAACTGAAGTGATTGAATTAGACCCCCTGCCGGACTTAAACCCTGATTTAGGAGGTCTAGAACCTTTTAACCTCGAGACCTTAGCCCCTCTTGAGACTAATATCATTAACGATATCCCTTTGGATAAGGTCTGCCTGGACAATATTGATTTGATCCCGAAAGAGATTGATCTGACCTTGGACACAATGAAATTAAAATTGGGAGAATCTAATTTAATTACTGAGATGAATTCGGATAACTCTGATTTAATTTTGGATAGTTCTGATGGCGACTTAGCTAGTCTCAAGTTGAATGTAAGTCAATCGAATTTGTCACATGATTCAAGTGAAACGGAATCTACGGATCTTAGGATTGAAACCAAACCTGATTTTACTTTGGAAGACAGTACCTTGAGTCTGAAATCCTTTTAGCCTAATTTGAATAATGAGCCTCCTTTTGTTTCATTAGAATCTAACTTTGGAGCTGCTCCTTTGGATTTAGATTTGACTACGTGTGTCATTCCAGACTTCTCTCTTACTGTTGCACCCACAGATGTCCTGGGAACTTTTTCCCATCTTATAAGTCCCATGCCGGTCGACGAATCTTTGGGATATCCCCTTATGGATGTGAGTCAGGACCAATCATCCTATTTTATTCCTGATTCCTACTTTTTGCCCGTTATAGCCTCACCCTACCTTGATGAGGACCATCCCTGTCCTAGTTGGATTAATCTGGTCAATTACACTACCCCCACTAGGAGACTACCTACGACTCTAACTGAGACTTCCCATAGAAGTACCCTGGTACCTAAGGATGTCTTCATCACTCCTCCTACACCAGTTCCCTTAGACTGAACACTTTAGACCCCCTCTTTTGTGACCCATCCCTGTTCGAGCAACGTGTCGTGTGAGTTAGTATGTTGTGTGTGTGTTGTAGTCTATTGTCTTCCTTTTGTCTATGCTTTAAACTTTTGTAAGCATGAGTCTTATCATTCGATCTCTTGCATTTGCATCCCATTTACATGAATTGCACAAAGAAATTAATGAAAGAATTAAACAGAGCAATGCTGACTATAAACTTAACGCAGACCTCAAGAAAAGATTTAAAGAATTTGAAGTGGGAGATTATGTGATGGTTCGGATTCGTCCGGAGCGGTTCCCACTAGGAACCGTTAGGAAATTACACGCGAGAAGCGCGGGGCCTTCCTAAATAATTTCCAAAATTAACAGAAAAGCTTATGTGCTAGACCTTCCCGAAGGTTAACTTTAGCCCCACTTTTAACGTTGAAGACCTTGTAACCTATGAGGGACCCGAGTTTAACCCCACCAATCCATTACATGATGAGCCTTGTGAGTCCCCACCTGGTGAGATCCCCCAGCCTACCTCCACTCCCAAAACTCCCCACATGACCTACCGCGGAGAGGATTAAAGCAATACTTAGCGATGACATATTTTCCATTAAGGACGGTGGTCGTTAGAGGTATCTGGCTCAATGGGCAGGAAAGCCGGAGATGGAAGACGTGTGAATCGACCGAGATGAGCTACAGAGACTAGACCCTGACTTACTAGAGTGGTACGAGAGCTCTATAGATGCTTACTCGACGGGGTCGAGTTTTCTCCCACCTGGGGAGAATGATGGGGACATCGTCAGAGATTGCGACACATGTACCATCAGGAGATGCCGGAGATCGATGGCCACGATCATGACCTTTATTTTCATCATTTTATGTAGTAGTTTATTTGATTTTTATGTTTTTCCGTTTTTGCCCTTATGGGTAATTGGTCGTTATTGTAGCCCGAGGGGCATTTTAGTCTTTTGTTGTCTTGTCATTTTGAGGCCTATTTATATGGTCATTTTCTCATGTAATTTTAGTTTTTGATGAAATGAAAATTTATTCTTGTTCTCTTCGTGAGTTCATCTTCTCCCACGATCTCTTAGTG
This sequence comes from Dendrobium officinale, assembly GCA_019514585.1. NCBI lineage: Eukaryota > Viridiplantae > Streptophyta > Magnoliopsida > Asparagales > Orchidaceae > Dendrobium > Dendrobium officinale. The sequence continues at coordinate 29,258,385 of CM033683.1, forward strand.
AGTTCACCGGAGGAAACTAGATCTCTTAGTGAGTTCTAGTTCGCCGGAGAAGACTAGATCTCTTTGTGAGTTCTAGTTTTCGAATTATCTCATCTTGTGGAAAATCAACGTGGAGACAATCGAGGTTAGTAAATTCGTAGTCGTCGAAGCCTTGAAATCTCCATTTCTTTCTCTTTTCCCTTGCCCTTGCCACCGTCCAATCCAAGGAGCAAAGCCGCCGGCCACCTTGTGTTTTCCCCCCTGTTTTGCCGGCCATAAATTCTGCAGCCGCCGGCCAGCCTCCCACCGGCCAGCCACCCGCCGGCCAGCCTCCCACCGGCCGGCCCAGCAGCCTATTCCCGCTGCCTCTCCCTCTTGAAGCCTCCCACCATTTGAATTTCAAATCTCTTGAGTTATTAATCTCCTTAATTGGTGCTTATGCAATTAAGCCACCCATTAAAGATATTAAATCCAAATTTGAAATTCAAATTTGATCTCCCTCTCTTTTTAAATTTTGGGAAGTTACTTAAGCTCTAATTAAATCTGAAATTAAAATTCAGATTTAATTGAATTTCTTACTTAAACTTGGGCCCCACCCTCATAACTCCTAAATCTCTCTCTCTCCTCCTTATTGGACCGGCCACTCTTAGTGGGCCTTTTTCTCCTTCCAAATGACATAATAACACCACAAATTCAGCCCAATTCCCCCTCTTTACCGCCCCCCCTTCCCTCCTTGATTTAATTTGAATGTCAAATTAAATTCCTCCATCAAACCTCCCAAATTCTGAAATTAATCCAAAATTCCTGCACACGTCCATGTGGATCCCACCATAACCAAGCTCCCATCTTCTCCCGGATGCTCCATCAACTCCCGGCAAGAATGCATGGACGTTGGATTATTAACGGCCGCCCATCGCTCCTCCAAATCCGACTTCCTCCCCGGCGACGAGTCCTCTCGGGATTACTTATCTATTAGTGGCATCGTTGAGTTTACTTACAATCCTCCTCCGCTAGCCCCTATTTTCGAGAGCACTGAAAGGACCTCAAGGTGAATGATCTAAATTTTAAACATGTGGCTTTAGTCGTAGCTATTTGCGTTATCAAGTTTATTTTGGTTATATTTTGTAAGACTCATGTAATTCTTAAATGTAATCACCGCCGTTAACATAATCTATCACGAAGTTTCTTGAATCCAAATTGAGAAAGCTAGATTTTATCGTTAACATTGCAAAGTTAAACTCTCATTAATCTCTAACGTGCAATTCATGTTCACCGCATGTGGTTTCACATCATTAATGATCTTAGCATCCTAAATAAAAATAAAGATTTTTGTTTTTATCGGTGTATTAGTAAAACCGAAGTTAGAGAGGCTTTAAAGAAAATGAAGTGTGAAAAAGCTGTTGGACCTGATGATATTCTAATAGAGGTGTGAAAATGCTTAGGAGTGGAATGAATTTTTTTTATTATTATACCTTTTAATATTATTTTGAAGACTAAAAAGATGTCATATGAGTGAAGGATAAGTGTGTTGATTTCTATTTTTAAGAATAAAAGTCATACACAAGATTGTGTGAATTATAGAGGAATCAAGTTAATGTGTCATACTTTAAAACTATGGGAGAGAGTTATGGAGCATAGGTTGCGGCATGATACTAATGTTTCTCAAAATCAATTTGGATTCATGCCGGGTAGGTCGACTATGGAAGCCATACATTTATTAAGAGGTTTGATGGAGAAATATAGAGAAAATAAGGAGGATCTACATATGATATTTATTGATTTAGAAAAAGCATATGATAAAGTTCCAAGAGAAGTGCTATGGAGAGTTCTTGAAAAGAAAGGAGTCAATAATGCTTATATTCAAATCATTAAAGATATGTATGCAGGAGCTATTACTTGTGTTCAAACACAAGGTGGATTGACCAAGTATTTCCCTATTTCGGTTGGGTTACATCAAGGATCAGCCTTAAGCCCATATCTTTTTGCTTTAGTCTTGGATGTTCTCACTAGACATTTGCAAGAGGATGTACCTTGGTGTATGCTTTTTGCTGATGATATTCTTCTTGTTGATAAGACTAGAGAGGGAGTTGAAGGTAAACTTGAATTATGGAGGTCAACCTTAGAGTCTAAAGGTTTTCGCTTGAGTAGATCTAAAACGGAATATATGGAGTGTAATTTTAGTAGTAATAGACCTACTGAAGGGATTGTGACTTTGGGCGATCAAGTCATTAATAAGAGTACACGTTTTAGATATCTTGGATCAATTGTTCAAAGTGATGGTGAAATAGATGGGGATATTATCAGCAGAATTCAAGTTGGATGGTTGAAGTGGAGGAATGCATCGGGCTTGTTATGTGATAGAAATGTACCCCTCAAACTTAAGGAAAAATTCTATAAGATGGTAGTGAGGCCTGCAATGCTTTATGGTGCCGAATGTTGGCCATTAAAAGAGAAGCATAATACTAAGTTAAGTGTGGCAGAGATGAGAATGCTCAGGTGGATGAGTGGCTTTACCCTTAGAGATAGGATACGAAATGAGCATATACGTGAAAAGGTTGGAGTAGCTCCAGTAGAAGATAAAATTAGAGAGAGTCGCCTTAGATGGTTTGGTCACATAAAACGACGGCCTTTCGATGACCCGGTTAGGAGAGTAGAGGTATTAGATTTGACTTATGTTAAGAAAGGTAGGGGTAGACCTAAAAAGACTTGGTTAGAAAATATTAGGAATGACCTTTCTTTATTAGGTTTAAATGAGAATTTGAGTTTTAATAGAACACAATGGAGAAAAAGGATTCATGTAGCCGACCCCACGTAGTGGGATAAAGGCTTGATGTTGTTGTTGTTGTTGTTGTACAATTACTTACAATTAATTACAATTAATTATAATTAATTATAATATAATTATTTTTAATTATAATTAATTAATAATGATTATAATTAATTAAATTAATAAAAAATAATTATTTTAATTAATTATTATTGATGATAACTAATTAAAATTAATTATAATTAATAAAAAAAGATTCCCTTGCCTCTATCTACACGCCAACCCCACGAAGGTACGAATTTTCCTAAACTTAGATTCTCACCCTCGAAGTTTGCGGCTTACTAGAAAATCGCCTATACACGCCTTTATTGTGCGTGGTGGGATGGGACCCTGGTGCGACGCCTACGACAAGACGGGTAATCACGTAAAAGCCCCATTTCAAAGTTCATGGTGCACCGGAAAATCGCCTATATACGCCTTTATTGCACGTGGTGGGATGGGACCCCAATGCGGCGCCTACGGCGAAACAGGGTTATTCATAAGTACCCTTGAGCAAAGGGAAAGCAAACTGTTTTTTTAAACTGGTACTATCAAAGACCCCATACTTGCCTTTATTGGGTGTGGTGGGAGTGAAGTTCACGCCCGCGGTGTCCTTGTTCGAGGACACCTATCATACACGCCTTTATTGCGCGTGGTGGGAAGGCTCAGTCTCTCGTAGTTTTCCCCTAAATGGGGGAGACGTTGGGAGGCTGCCGAAATTTCAGATGAACATAAGATCGTACCTGGATTTGATTGAACTCAAAAGACAACGAGGACTTGTGATCTCGGACTTGAACCAAATGGACCTAAATGAACTTAAACTCAAATGAATTTGAAAAATATAAGACTTGAATTTGATTGAAGTCAAAGTATCGCTGGGGACTTGACTTGAACAATTTGAGCAAGGACTTGAGCTTGCAAGTTGAACACTTGGACTTGATTTTGACCAAAATGGCATTAACTTGAACTTGGACTTAAATTCAAAAGAAATAAATACGGAGAACTTTGAACTACACTTGAACTCAATTTGAAAATAAAATGAATTAAACAAGACCACTTGAACTTGTACTATGGACTCGAACATTAACAACTTGAATAATTTAAACTCAAGCGAGTACTTGAGTTGGACTATAGGGGACATAGAATTGAGCTTGCACATTGAGCTTATGAACTTGATTTGAACTGGACTTGAAAGGACTCAGACTTGAGTCTGATTTGAACATCATTGCCCTCTCACATTCGATACCAATCAAACTACAACACCTTTTACATATGTATTCAGTGAAGCATACAGCGAATACAAATGCCCGTTAGTATCAACAATCATCCAATTGAAGATAAATACATATATCCCTTGCAACTGAAAGGTAGTTGATTAGCACATCAAGTGCAAATACCTATGAATATGAAATGACCACATCAAAGCATAAATCCCTTTACAAATAAATGTGGGGTACATACGAGTATGCATGAATGGCAGTGATATGCATCTAAATGAATATCAAGACAAGGATGATTGATGCATGTATCAATCATACAAACAAGAGTATTGCCCTTTTATTGCCTTGAAAGACAACAAGGAACCTATCTTCAAATGTGGATTTGTAAGATAATGTGCAATACTCCTACAACCACCCACAGAGAACAAATATGCAAGTCCCTGTATGCAAAAGGGGAGTAATTGAAGAAAAAATGTCCCTACAAACAAATACAATCGCCAAACCACCTGAGATTGGCGAAAGGTGGATATGATGTAGGAACACTGGCTCTTCTACGAATATCTCCAAGAGGTCATGGCGGATACAGCTGTCCCCCGCAAATGTACACGAGCTGCTTGTGAATAACAACAGTGGGTATATCGTAAGCATAGCGAACCAATGTGGACACAAGTACAAGTATCACCTACAACAGCGGTGATTGAGATTTGTGAGTACGTCGGGTATGAAGATAACTCGATGTACGAAAAAGGATACCTCTGGGTAGAATAGAAGAGATGTTTGAGCAAATTTGAACTAAACTTCCTGGTGTTCCAAAACCTCTTTTTGATTCTATACTTAAGAAGAAAACAGTTTCAACATCCACAACCATCGGAAATGACAAATCTTTGAAAGAGACCTCCCAGTGAATGAGAAAAGGGAGTCTGTATCAAAATAATGAAATATCTTGTGAGATTCAGGTGATAATGCTACGATTTACTTATATCCAAAAGCAAGAGATTCGTTAGTGCAATGCAATCTACCTATACAACTCATGCAAGAATTGCAAGACGGTCTACCTGTATAAAGAAACGAACAATTCAATTCAGATGTTGCTACACCACGCCACCGGATCTATAACCTTCGTACAAGCAGATAGAAGACGGCAACGAAATTTGAAATAAATACCCCTCGTATATGCATAATAATTTGTATACACATAGGTACATAAAAATAGGAGGGGTATATAATTACCAAACCTGCATGGTCCCCGGCGAGCGTGTTGTAGGAACACACGTGACGTCTAGGGATGTTGCGCGGGTCAATAAATTTGAACCCGATCCTCCTAAGAGGATAAATAGGAGTCGACAAAATTCAGCAAATAATTATAAAATGCCCCCAAACACCCGCATGGGCCCCGACGAGCATATATAAGTATACACGTGACGTCTAGGGATATTGCGCGGGTAAATAAGTGAATTCAAGTTTGAACTCGATCCTTCTACGCAGATCAATAGGAGTCGACAGGATTCGAACCTTCAAAACAAATACACGGTTGTGGCGATCGGTGTATTTGTTTTAATACATTCATATTAAGCCTTCAAGACCTATAATCAATAGAATTTACTAATAAAGACATAAAGCCTACAAAACCCGATCCTCCTAAGCAGGTAAATAGGAGTAGACAGAGTTCGAATCATCAGATAAATATGCGGTCACGAAGTTGACCGAATATTTATTTTATACATTTATATTAGGCAATCAAGGCCTTTAACAAATGAGAATTCACTAACAAAGACATGAAGCCCGAGAAACCTGATCCTCTGTCGACAGCTCGATAGAGTTGACAAGGTTCATTTATAAAATATAAATATTTTCAAATGATAATGACCCCATATTCACCACCTCGATGATGGCCGCGTTGATAGAAAATCTCAACCGGTGGGGTTAATTCCAATATTTCAAAATGTCATATCAAAACCCTAAAAATTCAAAATCCCAAAGATTATCCAAATCTAAAAAAAATATTTAAAATTGAAATAATCTATCAAACCATTTAAAGCAAAATTCATCCATCCTCCGTAATAGTTTGCCGAGGCAGACAAATTAAAATTTACTTCAGCTCACATAGAGCTAATGCCTAGTCGAAAATATTACTAGGATTCATTCTCAAACAATCTCCTGCCAATAAGGACGTGGTACGTGCCCTCTAACCGGTGGTTTTGCCACCAAATTGCACCGCAAGATAAACGGTTATGACCTAGGGCCCTCTGAACCTAGTGGTTTTGACGCCAAATGGCTCCACGAAATACCGATTATGGCCAGAGCCAATACGCACCTTAATGATATCAAATTCTTGAGATATGAATCAATAGAATATGATCGATAGGGAATAAATCCCTCTTTTAGCTAAGGTGAATTCAAATTTATCCCCTTAGACAAACACTCACCCCAGGTCTACGAGGTCTCCTTGGACGAAGCAACCCATGGCTGCCAACAAGGATCCTTCTATCAGGTTGGGTCGACTACCTCCTCTGACTAAGTAGACCAGGGATCATGATGCGGGACAACGAAACCATGGGATCTTGATCGGGTCCATCATCCATTCCCCCACCATCCGCTTTAAGTGCAAGATGGTGAAATTTTTAATTTTAAATATCCCAATCAATATCTTCATATTCCAAATTCAAATTCATGCTTCTACTATATGCTAGATAACATGTATTCTCTACATATCTGATTGACGACTAGCCTTAATTGAAAGTTTTCTCTTGTGACCAGGAGGGGTAATTAACAATAGGGGCTTGCGCCTATAGGAAACCAAAACTCATATAATAAAGTCCTTGCAAAATGAAAGCAAAATCTCTGGGTAGTGTCTTATCTACAAACACATCTGTCTTCCAAAATTTATCCCGTAACTTATTCCGTTAAAACTCCCCCGAAGAAAAAAGCAATCAGCGGGTGGAGACCGGTTCCGAATTTTCGGAGCCCACTATTAATTAGATAAATTATTGTTTAGCCGGCCTGGTATGGTTTCATCAAATTTGGTTAGGCAAATTTTAAGATTGATCATTTAGTTTACAATATTCATATGAACAGAATATTCATATGAGGAGTCATTTGCTATTTAAAGAAGAATTTCCATGAGGTTCTTTTTTGCTAGAACCAGATTACCTGATGGTACTTGCGTTTCACTGGGGCTTTACACAGGACTACGCATGATTTGATCTTCTGCGGATTATTCCTCTTGTTATATTCCCAATTTGTTTGTTTTAGTTTAACTGCTATTGGCAGTATCTGCTACACTTCCGTTATAGAAGAATGAACTAGCGGCTCTGTTGCTTTCTGAGAGAAGTTTTGGAAAAGGCTTTACTTGATTGATTTTAAGGCAAAAACCGAGGATTGAATTTTGGATATAGTTTGAACTTTAGTAGAGCTGATTTTATGCTACTCACATCTATTAACGTAGGGATAAAAAATTTGTAAATAGATATCGAGTATATAAGGAATAACATTTGGCTTAGATAAATTTCTCTTTCTCATTTTAATCTTGTGATTGTAAATTAGATGTGGTTTTTTTTTTTAGTATTGTACAAGTGATTTTTTACCTAATTCTAGGGGAGTCTTCCTCTTATACCTAAGTGAGATATGACTTTTTCTTACTTTAATATTTTTATTTCTTGATCTATTTCATTTGTATTACTTGTAAGTTGTAACTTACCTTTTTAATATTCTTGATTTTGATAAAAAAGTGGCACGTTAGAAATTTAATTTATGGAAATAAATTCAATATGCTCTCTGATTTAATATCCAGCTATTGCTTAAATTTTCATATTATTTTTATTTTTATTATATTTTAATTTAAAATTTATGTACTGTTTGTTTATATTAAAAAAATTAAATCCTTGGCTTGATAGATTATTTGTGATGTCTAAATCTTTAGTTTTTTTTTTTTGCATTGAAACATAGGATGCATCACATTAGCTGCATTAGAAAAATCCAATCCTTGAGCCGTCCTGTATCATTTTTGCAGTCTGACAAACGTAAGGAGGTCTTGTTGGCTAAGTTAGCAGTCGAGCAACAACGTAATCAAGAACTATCTAAGATTGTGAAAAATTTGCATCCCGGGCAAAAATCAGCTTGCATGGCAAGAACGCATTCATGCGTGAGAAGAGTACGCTTCCTCTTTTTTATCTGCTTTGGTCTCTTTATGCTCTTTCTTTTTTCAGCAAATGACTTTTTTTTTTCTGACCGACTTCTTCTCAGAGAAGCAAAGACAAGCTGAGCATTTCTAAGCATTTAATGGAGGAGGCTGAGAAGCATATTGATGAATTCCTTTCTAATATTGAAGATGCAGATATATCATCCTTTGACGGTGATCGAAGTGATACAAGCTCAACAATTGGGGGAAATTCAAAGTGTAGGGATCCTGTAACATATAATACCATAGAAGAAATACATGAGAATCTAGTGAGCCCTGCTGCTTCTCCTGTTGACTCTGAAGGGATTCTACTCCCCTGGTTGCACTTGGAAACTAGTAACGAAGGTTCTTCGTCTCCTTGCAAAAACAACTCCAGCTTAACAATGAATACTGTGAGTATGTTAGTTTGCACATTATCCGGAATTAACCATCTTCTTGTTTATATTATTTAAATAATTAGTTGCTTTGAGTTGATTCCATATTCTAATAGGACTGTTGGGTTATCCACAATGCACAGAAATATAGGTACTATTGTGTAGGATATCAGCTGCTTTAAAATTATAATCGAGGCAATTCTATGTGAATTAAAATGTTTGTTAGTAAAGAAGTCATTTTAAATGAGGTTAAGTGTGCTTAAAATGAGATTATTAAAATTGACATGATGAAATTAGAAAGGGTAGACTGAGTAATTATTTTGAAAGATTGCATTCAAGATAAGGTTTTGTAAAATCAAATTTAGTTGGTTGAGCATGTATAATAAATGATAGAAGATTCATCAATTAGGTCAGTCGATTCAATCAATGTAAAAGAATTCAAAAAATAGTTAGACTAAGGATAATATAGGTAATTTTTTCAAAAAAATTGTTTACACAAATTAAATCTAACATCTCGTGTAACTCAAGTAGAATGAACGAAGAGTTTATAAAGCTGACCACAAATAGCTATGATAAAGTTAATGATGATGATGTAATAACTATGATTTGAATTGGCGAGGCTGAAATAGCATGCTTTATTACAAACATAATTTCCTTGTGGCTCATATTTTGTTTCTTTTATATTTTTAATTTTATTCCTATTTTTCAGGTATGTTTTTGAGTCGATAACATTATATATCAAACGTATGTTATATAAGAAAAACTCATAAAAGGCGGAGAAATATTATATTTTTTGCTAAGAGATATTGCTAGAAAAATTACAAGAAATTTGATTGCAATTAGTAACAAAGCTTTATCACCTCAAAATTAGTACAATATGAAATTAGAAAGCACATGAAATTTATTTATTAAAATATGACTGTAACTAGAGACCATGTAAACACAAAAAACTCTTTGAGTTCATTACACAATGTAGATGCAGTCATGACAGAACAAAAGCATTGACAAAAATGTACAATTAGTATAAAATGATAAAGGAAAATCAATATTATCCATTTGAATTAAATAAAACTCAGCAGTGACTTTCTAGCTGTTTAATGTTGAAAGGTTCAAGTTCAAACCTGTAAATCAGTCATTCCTATAAATGTTAACATAAAAAAAAAAATCATTATAATATTCTATAAGATAATAAGGTCAATGAGGATAACAAGAGTATAACCCATACCTGTTAATGGCGAAAGGCGCACCATGGCGCAAAGGTCCATTTGGAGCCATGGCGCATAGCGCACGGCGCGGCACGCGCTATTTTGAACATGGCGCAAGCTATATAAAAATTATAAAATAATAAGCATGAATATGAAATATTATTAAAAATGAAAGACAATCTATCATAATAATAAAATACAACTATAACATATATAAGTTCGATTAAGTAACATTCAAATATCTTATAATTCAAATACTACAATCTTTTTTTTAAAAGATCAAATAAGAATTTTATCTACTCTTCTTGAGAATCATCATCATCAGCAAATGTTAAAAAAGCTTCATTATCTTCTTCAACATTGTCTCCTACTTCATAATCCTCTTCATCACCCTCGATACCACTACTTCATAATCCTATAAGAACGGAATCTGACTTTTTATGATCACCTAAAACCAAACAAATTTAGATAAAAGAAACATAATATTGTCCAAGAAACATAATATGGGGGCTGCCGGGGGTCCAAGGGGGCGCTGCCCCCTGGCGGGGTTCGACCTAGTTATACTGAGCTGTACCGAGTGGTACAAAGCATGTAACTAGCGGTACCGAGCATGTACCGAGCGGTACAAAGCATGTAACTAGCGGTACCGAGCATGTACCGAGCATTTACATAGCGGTACCGAGCGGTATCATGCATGTACTTAGCAATACCGAGCGTGTACCTAGTTGTACCGAGCTATACCGAGTTGTACAAAGCATGTACCGAGCGGTACCGAGCATGTACCGAGCGTGTACCTAGTTGTGCCGAGCTGTACCGAGCGTCTACCTAGTTGTACCGAGCTGTACCGAGCGGTACAGAGCATGTAACTAGCGGTACCGAGCGGTATAAAAAAAATTCATAAGTATACCAAAATTTAAAAATAATTTGGCGCGCTATTTTGCGCCTTGCGCAATGCGCCATGGCTCACATGTGGCGCAAATAGCGCGCGCTATTTTAAACACATGCGCCTCGCCATAAACATGGCGCCGTAGATGCGCCGCGCAGCGCCGTGCGCCATGGCGCACGCTTTTTTGCGCCATTGACAGCTATGGTATAACCTATGATGCATCGACACTTCTCCTGAAAGAAGCGTGCAGTATCCGACACGTATCCGACACTACACGCGTCCGACACTCCTCCGACACGTGTCGGACACGCCGAAAATGTGTCCGATTAAAAAAAATATTAAAAACAAATTGGACACGCGTGTCCGACACATATCTTAAATTTTTATGAATTTTTTTTTAAATATAATTTCTTGTATGTAAAATTTTTACTTATTTAAAATATAAAACGAAATTTCTTATTTCCTATTCCCAACATCAAATCAATCGCCCGCACTTAATACCCCTTTTATTGAATATTCTCATTTTCATTTCTCTTTAGCAATGAATGTATTTTCATCTTTTCTTTGGATGACGGATAAACAACATCGACGCCTGACTCTCAACATCCTAATATTAATTATTTTAAGCACAAATTCTAGTTAAATGACTTATTTTTTCTAAATTATTTTTAAAATTATACTTATTTAATATTTATAGACTATTTTTAAAATATAAAAACTATAATACCGTGTCCAACCCGTGTCCGTGTCCTATATTTTTAATAATTGACATGTCGCGTGTCCGTGTCGTGTCGTATCCGTGTCGCCGTGTCCATGTCTATGCATCATAGAGTATAACTCTAATAATTTTGAAGTAAATAGAAGCCTATTAGTTCTTTGATTACTTAGACACCAGCGTAGAAGGAAACAAAAATATAACAAAACACAGAAGAAATAACATAGAATGACGAGTCCCAAAATAAGTTTAGTTCTGTACTCATTATTGAACTTAGTATAGTTCTGCTGTTAAATAAAGCAGAAAATTGACAGGTTACATAATAGGTGAAAGACATAAATTGATAATTATATTTCAAACTGCATTGTAAATTATATGATTATTGCCTTCAGAGTTCTACCGCACTATACATAATGTTCATTTATTTTCGCAATGAGCTCATGTGCTAAAAGATTTGTCCTCAGATAAAAGTAATGAATTCATTGATGCTTATCCAATGATAACTGATATCATAGTAGGAATCAAAATTAAGCATCAGGACAATAACGTCTAGTTGAGTACAGTGGCACATAGGTAAAATATCTATGAAATTAGACAAATAACAATAAACCAAGTATAATATTTGTAAAAAAGATCTATGAGATCAGCATGATAGCAATCAAGCATTGGTATTTGCGAAATACAGCAGATAAGCCTAAACCAAGAAGAATCTGTGAACTGAAATCGTAAGAAATAGTCCAGTAACTCTAAAATTGAAATTTATTCAAGTCGCTCTTAGTTTTGGAGATTCAACTCAAACCTAAACAAGCTGGTTTTTTCTGTAATTGAAGTGCTAAGCTGCATTTTCATGAAAATATTTACGTATAAATGAATGGCTTTAGATTGAATGAGAAAATTCAGATAACTATATCAGATACAATGTCTCTTTGTTTCACCGTGCAAGTGTTAATAGCATTCAGTGAGTAAAACTTCGCCTTCCCGCATGAAAAAAAAAAAACAATTTGCTCTATCATACATACTTAGAGCTTTGTTTAATAAAGTCTGCAACTTTATATTCAAGGAATCAAGCTTCATATCAGTTGAAAGCGAGGATTTTACAAGAGAGCAGTTGAATGACAACCCTCATGAGGATAGAAGCTACTTTGCAGCTTCTAGAGACATTAGAGGGATTACATGTGGGAAGTTCGAGTCAGCTTCAGAACAATCTACTGGTAGTCCATGCAATTCATCATTCTTCATGGATGAACTAAATTATCAATCATTTAACGAAGACATTGTCATTGCAAGGTATCTGCACAGGCAGAGAATAGAGTCGGGAAACTTAGTGATCTGTGGAAGATCTGTCTTGTAGATCTTATTTGGCCTTTTTTATGGGCTCTCTTTGTACCAGAGGTAAAATTATCATTTATTTGTACTTCATATTACATAATTTATGAAATCTAAAAGCATATACTCATTGGAAGCATATAAAGTAAACATTTAGATGGAACTATGAGTTTATGTTGCATTTTATTTATTTATTTTTAAAATATTCCTATGATGATGATCCTATTGAGAACTAATTGTATTGTCCAATGTGCTGATTATCATTTTGGATTTGGCTTATTGCAATTACTCTCATATAGGGCATTTTTCATTTAACATTGTTTTGTTAGTTGAGACATTGGTGGTGTTTTTAAGATCTTAGCTTGTGTGGTGTGTTAATTCTTTCAACACTATTGTTCACTTGAATAACTATTATAAGTTGAGTTTGTTGATTAGAGCTTGTGATAATTTGGTGATATAGGTTTCATTTGAGATAGCTTTTGATCATTGCTCGTATGTGAGGAATAATTCCTTGTTAGCAAGCAATGATTAACGTTGGTGTTATGAAATTGGCTACATAATATAATTACCCGAACAATGCGTAGATCAAAATCAATATAGCTAGTTAAATAGTGGATGAATTAGATTTGTAGTTAGTTTATAGTTAGAAACTTTGTGCTAGTTGTATATTATGGTCAAGTATAATAAGTAAGTTATAGTGAGATCCCTTATTAAGCTATTGAGTACTTTGATGAGTTGTTAAGGTCTTTAGATTAATATCCTTGATTGTTAGGCGGCATCGTAAGTCCCTCGAGCAAGTTTAGTAGTTCAATATTGAGGTTCGAATTAGAGTTATCTCTTAGTTGACTTGATATAATTTGATTTCGAGCTACTATAAGTTTGTCAAGTTTCAAATTATGTACAACTCAAACATGTTCACAATGATTTATTGAACTTGATTCATGTTCTCATAATAACATGATTGATCCAACATAAATAATCATGGTTGAACCTCTAACATTCAACAATTATCAATACATGGAATAAAACTACCAAGCTTATTCTCATAAACAATAATTTCATATTTCAATAAAAAAATATAGAACGAAATTCTATTAAAAAAAATTAAATAGATAGCATTGAAAGAAATTGACCATTAATGTTAAATTGTCAAAATAAAATGATTGCATAATTTTCTATTAATAATATAGATAGACTTGTTCTCAAATAACATAAACCACCTTATTACAATTTCAATTACAATTATTACTCATCTCTTAAGAATTTTAAGAGGAATTTCCCTATAAATTTTACAATGTCATATCTCCCATCATCATTTCCTATTCAAGCAAACAACCCAAAAGCCCCATATTCAACCGCCGGAATCACCGCCGCCTCTCATCCACAGCCACCGGCGGCGAAACCAATCCTCCCCTCGCCCACATCATACACAATATCAAACGTTTTCTGCTGCCAATTCCCAATAATCGTCGCCCCTCTCGCCGACGCAAACGCCAAACACGTCACCCCGCTATCCACATCAATCATCACATTGCTCCTCGGCAGCCTCACCACCGCTCCTCCGCCAAACACAAACGCTACTTCCGGCGTCGGCACCTCAGCTGCACTCCCTTTATAACACGTATCCAATATCGAATACGCCGGAGCCCGAGCCACCTTCGCCCCGATCGCCCTCACCACCGCTGCACTCACCGCACCATACACCTCCTCCGGCAGCCTCGTGATCACCGTCCCTGAATCAATGATCGACGGTGATTCTTCGGATACCGCGATGCTCTGCCTCGCCACTGCGATACTCGACAGTTTCAAAGAATAGAGACTCTCGTCAGCCGAACTCTTTGCCATGGGTGTGAAGACGAATTTGCCAGGATTGTAGCTGCCGAATGAGAGGTAGCCGGTGGCGGACGAGGAAGAAAGGCAGTATGAGAAGGAGCTACCGAATTTGGGGCTTAGTTGAGAGAAGAGAGAAATGCTGTTCTTGGCGAGGCCAATGATGCCAGCCGACTCTCCATACAGACCTTCGTTGTCTTGGCCGCATCCGAAGATGAAATTGGGGATGGCTGCGACGCTACGGGAGAGCGAGAGGGTGTCTTGTGATAGGTAGCCGATGGAGAAGGAGGCGTCCCCGTAGCTGGCTTCGTAGATGCAGGTGCCGGAACTATCGCAGACGGAGGGGTTGAGGGTGGCGGCGGAGAGGGTGGAGCAGTAAGAGGCGGAGCACGGGATGGTGCGGTAGGTGGATGAGGCGGCCGGGTTGAAGATGGGGTCGAGTTGGCGGTGACAGTAGCGCTTGCAGGGGAGACATTGGAGCCAAGAAAGGGAGCTTCCGGTGTCGGTGACAACCGTGTAAGTGGTTGGTGGGGTGCCGACGTTGATGCGGGTGACGTAATTGCCGACGCCCAGGGCTGTGCCCTTGAAGAGAGGGACGGAGGCGGCGGAGGTGGTGACGCGGTGGAGGAGAGAGTTGACGCGGGTGGAATCGTGGTGGAGGATGTCGGAGAAGGGAAGGTAGCTGGAGAGGGGAGCCGGGGAGCAGGGGCTATGAGGATGGTGAAGGGGGAGGCGGATGCCAGAGGAGTTGTGCTGCAGCTGCAGGCTGATGATGCCTGGATGGGGGAGAAACATAAATTAGGAAAATTGGAAAAAAAAAACAGTATTTTTTAATTTTAATTTTTAAATTTTTATAGATTTAAATATTTTATCTTTTATTTCCTGTAATAAATTATATTAGACTGTTTATACAAGTTTTTCCAAAAAATCTCTCGAAAGACAAATAAATAAAATACATTTATTTTTATAAAATATAATATAGGAAATTAATATGCCATCAAAAATCTCTTTAATCAGACATGAATCTTCAAATATATTTAAATTTAAACTCCTAAAATAAATTTGGGACCATCTAAACTTTAATTTCAATAAACTTCTAGTCTAATTTAATATTTTGACGAGACGCACTAAATAAACTAAAATCGGTTCATTTAGAGCCCAAATCAAGAGCTTAAAGCATATTTGAAAGCTTCAATATATTAATTGGATGATCAAATAATATCCCAATATAATATGCTTATAGTAGAATCGTGTGGCTCGACGAGACAAATCCAATGAGTCCAAAATCGCTTGATTTAGGCACCATTTAGACACATAAATGTTCAAGAAACGCTTTTATGATTGGGAAATCAATATGAGTCGATGGTGCACTCAAAATTTGCTCTACATCATCACTATATTTATGGGGCATGCCACTCTAAAAAACCTATAAATAGACCACCCCTCCCTACATGAAGAGGAAGCTTGGACTTGAGGGTTGGATCTTGGAGGTTTTGGACCTAGGGCTAGAGGTTCGAGAGAGCTTTAGGACTTAAATAATTTCAGAGATACACCCGAGCACCACAGCTGGCAAACCCACTCCTTCTGGCCATCACTGCTAAAATTTCACTTTATGGTTCACCATTAGACATCCACCCAATTGTCACCATCAAACCTCCGTTTGGCCATTTCCATAAGACCTCTATCTGGCGTCCACCACTGGGTCTCCTCACGAATGCTGCCATCCAACTTTTGCTCGACCACCACCATCTGATTTCCACTTAGCCACTGTTATTACCAGACTTTTGTTCAACCTCCACCATTGAACTTTTGCAGACCAACCATTACCGATCATCGTCATTGGATATCTGTTACACCGTTGATAATGATCCTTAAAACTATTGTCACTCGACTACTACCTTTCTTACCTCAGTCTAGTAACAACTCAAAAAAATGCTTAGAATGAATTTATTTGAAAAATCAAAATTTTCTGAACTATAGTGCTTGACACTATGCCTTTGGGTGCAATGGCATCGGGGTGCTCAAATTTTGCATATCAGGGCTAATGCTCTTTGCCCTATAGTAACGCTATAATCACAGCAGTGACGCTGTGTTAGGCAAGCATAATAGCATTGAGCACTAAAACGAGTTTATATATATATATATATATATATATATATATATATATATATATATATATATATATATATATATGTATCTTTGCCATCATCCCACTGTCCATTCTATTTTTGTTGGCTAGGCCTGGAAAGAAATAAAGGAGAAGAAGAAGAGAAAGGAGAGAGGAGGAGGAGGAGAGAGAGAGAGCTCTTCAAATCATCAATGTTTGTCATACCTGATACATCATGCAAAATTATCTTGATCGGGCACGAATCTCGAGGCAAAAGCTAGTTGAAAACTTCAAAAATTAATTTCGGGAGCATATGAACTCCAATTTCAGCGAGCTTACAGTCAAACTGAGCGTCTCAGAAATACAAACCCAACGACACCAAGATCAACCCAATCCGAGCCCAAATGAGTCCGAATCAAAGGTTCGAAGCGCTGTTGGGAGGTTCAAACCGCAATTTGAGTTACCAAACGGTCTCCGATTTTGACGAGCTTATAATCGAATCGAACGGCTCGACGAGACGAATCCAACGAGCCCAAGATCATCAAATTCCAAAATCATTAAGGCCTTCAAATGTCCAACGAACGGTGCATGATCGAAGGATTCGATATCGGCCGTCCATTCGGGATCACTCCCAATTCGCCCTTGATCTCACGCCTATTTACGGGCTGTGCCACTCCCGAAAAACTATAAATAGAGCCCTCATTCTACACCAAGGGGCTCAAGGGAAGAGAGAGAGAAGAAGAGAGAAGGAGAAGGAGAAAAAAGGGGAATAGGAGATTCCCTCACCTCCTCGACCACCGCCGCCGCCGGAGCTTTTCCTGACGCCGGAACTCTGCCGGATTTTCAGGAAACGCAGGATTCGCAGGATTTTGTGAATTTCGTGGGAAGAAACAAGTTGTATTTGGATTATCCCGACTTGTGGGACGAAATCCGCCATTTGTAATCTACGAAAACACTAGTGGAATTTTGCAACTAGGCGAGGCCCCGTGGTTTTTTCCCTTTTTGGGTTTTCCACGTAAAAACTCTTGGTGTTCACTCCCCTTTTCTGTTTGTGTGCGAAATACTCATGCAACGTTAGGACGCGAATTTACAAACTCTACCGCCGCGGATATTCTCGCACGCAACAGTTTGGCGCCGTCTGTGGGAAAGTGGTTCCCGACTGGGGGGCAACTTTTGCTCCAATCTCAAAAGTTCACACATAGCATCAATATCATAAGAAGCATATGCGGACTGGGGGGGCAACTTTGACTCAAACCATGGTCAAATAGATCCTCCAATACCTTCAGCATCAAGTTGATATTTCAGGAATATCCGAGCAAATGTAAGGATACTTCAAATCAATTGCAAGCTTTATACAGTCCCTTGTTGGACTTCTACTCCTCGGGCAAGGTCTTAACCTCGACCTCAAAAAGGCAGTAACGGTCTAAAGATAGACCTTCTTCACTTTCGATTCGGGATATACGCGGCGTTCGCCCCCTCCCAATCAAAGCAAAATCAATCCCAGGGGGATTCGATTCGACCTCTTCCACACAGGTTAACGCCGTCGAGCAAAGGCTCCGACATACAACCTCGGAAAGGTCTCACATCCTTGGTGGATTTTCTCGACCTCTTCCGCACAGGTTAACGTCGTCGAGCAAGGCTCCGACATACAACCTCGGATAGGTCTCACATCCTTGGTGGATTCTCCCGACCTCTTTCACAAAGGTTAATGTCGTCGAGCAAAGGCTCCGGCATACAACCTCGGAAAGGTCTTACATCCTTGGCGGATTCTCCCGACCTCTTCCACACAGGTTAACGTCGTCGAGCAAAGGCTCCAATATACAACCTCGGAAAGGTCTTACATCCTTGGCGGATTCTCCCGACTTCTTCCATATCGGTTAACGTCGTCGAGCAAAGGCTCCGACATACAACCTCGGAAAGGTCTCACATCCTTGGTGGATTTTCTCGACCTCTTCTGCACAGGTTAACGTCGCCGAGCAAGGCTCCGACATACAACCTCAGATAGGTCTCACATCCTTGGTGGATTCTCCCGACCTCTTCCACACAGGTTAATGTCGTCGAGCAAAGGCTCCGACATACAACCTCGGAAAGGTCTTACATCCTTGGCGGATTCTCCCGACCTCTTCCACACAGGTTAACGTCGTCGAGAAAAGGCTCTGATATACAACCTCGGAAAGGTCTTACATCCTTGGCGGATTCTCCCGACCTCTTCCACACAAGTTAACGTCGTCGAGCAAAGGCTCCGATATACAACCTCGGAAAGGTCTTACATCCTTGGCGGATTCTCCCGACTTCTTCCATATCGGTTAACGTCGTCGAGCAAAGGCTCCGACATACAACCTCGGAAAGGTCTCACATCCTTGGTGGATTTTCTCGACCTCTTCCGCACAGGTTAACGTCGTCGAGCAAAGGCTCCGACATACAACCTCGAAAAGGTCTTACATCCTTGGCAGATTCTCCCGACCTCTTCCACACAGGTTAACGTCGTCGAGCAAAGGCTCCGATATACAACCTCGGAAAGGTCTTACATCCTTGGCGGATTCTCCCGACTTCTTCCATATCGGTTAACGTCGTCGAGCAAAGGCTCCGACATACAACCTCGGAAAGGTCTCACATCCTTGGTGGATTTTCTCGACCTCTTCTGCACAGGTTAACGTAGCCGAGCAAGGCTCCAACATACAACCTCAGATAGGTCTCACATCCTTGGTGGATTCTCCCGACCTCTTCCACACAGGTTAATGTCGTCGAGCAAAGGCTCCGACATACAACCTCGGAAAGGTCTTACATCCTTGGTGGATTCTCCCGACCTCTTCCACACAGGTTAACGTCGTCGAGAAAAGGCTCCGATATACAACCTCGGAAAGGTCTTACATCCTTGGCGGATTCTCCCGACCTCTTCCACACAAATTAACGTCGTCGAGCAAAGGCTCCGATATACAACCTCGGAAAGGTCTTACATCCTTGGCGGATTCTCCCGACTTCTTCCATATCGGTTAACGTCGTCGAGCAAAGGCTCCGACATACAACCTCGGAAAGGTCTCACATCCTTGGTGGATTTTCTCGACCTCTTCCGCACAGGTTAACGTCGTCGAGCAAGGCTCCGACATACAACCTCGGATAGGTCTCACATCCTTGGTGGATTCTCCCGACCTCTTCCACACAGGTTAATGTCGTCGAGCAAAGGCTCCGACATACAACCTCGGAAAGGTCTTACATCCTTGGCAGATTCTCCCGACCTCTTCCATACAGGTTAACGTTGTCAAGCAAAGGCTCTGACATGCAAACTCATATAGGTCTTACATCATTGGTGGGATCCAATATCGGTTAACATCGTCGAGCAAATGCTCTAACATACAACATTGGATTGTTCTTACATCCTTGGTTAACGTCGCCAGAATGACGTCAAGGGACTTCCATTTAACTTCTTCATAAAGTTAAATTTTTACCCGATGTTGAATTTCCTCTTGTTGCTGAATTTTTGCATTGCAGGACTTTCTTTGAACTTCTGCTCGTCGACGAATTCCCGTCGGTCTTCCACCCGACGTTAAACTTCTACCCGATGTCGGACTTCTGCTCGTCAGCGAACTTCTACCCGACGTCGGACTTCTGCTCGTTACCGGACTCCTCCTCGTCGCAGGACTTCTGCTCGTCGTCGACGAACTTTCGTCGGTCTTCTTCCCGACGTTAAACTTCTACCCGACGTCGGACTTCTCCCTGTCGTCGGACTTCTGCTCATCAGCGGACTCCTACTCATCGTCGAACTTCTGCTTGTCGACGAATTCTCGTCAGTCTTCTACCCGACGTCGGACTCCTCCCTGTCGTCAGACTTCTGCTCGTAGGAAGACTCCTACGCATCGTCGGACTTCTGCTCGCCAGCAGACTCCTACCCGTCGTCGGACTTCTGCTCGTCAGCGGACTCCTACTCGTCGTCGGACTTCTGCTCGTCAGCGGACTCCTACCCCGACGTCGGACTTCTGCTCGTCAGCAGACTTCTACTCGTCGTCGGACTCCTCCTTGTCGCCAGACTCCTGCTCGTAGGAAGACTCCTACGCATCGTCGGACTTCTGCTCGCCAGCAGACTTCTACTCGTCGTCGGACTTCTGCTCGTCGACGAATCTTCGTCGGTCTTCTACCCGAAGTTGAACTTCTACCCGACGTCGGACTCCTCCCTGTCGTCAGACTTCTGCTCGTAGGAAGACTCCTACGCATCGTCGGACTTCTGCTCGCCAGCAGACTCCTACTCGTCGTCGGACTTCTGCTCGTCAGCGGACTCCTACTCGTCGTCGGACTTCTGCTCGTCAGCGGACTCCTACCCGACGTCGGACTTCTGCTCATCAGCGGACTCCTACCCGACGTCAGACTTCTGCTCGCCAGCAGACTTCTACTCGATGTTGGACTCCTCCTTGTCGTCAGACTCCTGCTCGTAGGAAGACTCCTACGCATCGTCAGACTTCTGCTCGCCAGCAGACTTCTACTCGTCGTCAGACTTCTGCTCGTCGACGAATCTTCGTCGGTCTTCTACCCGAAGTTGAACTTCTACCTGACGTCAGACTTCTCCTTGTCATCGAATTTCTGCTCGTCAGCGGACTTCTACTCGTCGTCGGACTTCTGCTCGTCGACGAATCTTCGTCGGTCTTCTACCCGACGTTGAACTTCTACCCGACGTCGGACTTCTGCTCTTCAGCGAACTTCTGCTCGTCGTCAGACTTCTGCTTGTCGACGAATTCTCGTCGGTCTTCCACCCGACGTTGGACTTCTACTCGTCGTCGGACTTCTGCTCGTCGACGAATCTTCGTCGGTCTTCTACCCGAAGTTGAACTTCTACCCGACGTCGGACTCCTCCTTGTCGTCAGACTTCTGCTCGTAGGAAGACTCCTACGCATCGTCAGACTTCTGCTCGCCAGCAGACTTCTACTCGTCGTCGGACTTCTGCTCGTCGACGAATCTTCGTCGGTCTTCCACCCGACGTTGGACTTCTACTTGTCGTCGGACTTCTGCTCGTCGACGAATCTTCGTCGGTCTTCTACCCGAAGTTGAACTTCTACCCGTCGTCGGACTCCTCCATGTCGTCAGACTCCTGCTCGTAGGAAGACTCCTACGCATCGTCAGACTTCTCCTCGTCAGCGGACTCTTACTCGTCGTTGGACTTCTGCTCGTCGGCGGACTACTACTCGCCAGCAAACCTCCGCCCAAATGGCATTCAAATCCCGTAGGTTTCTACCGCCAGTAAGCCGGAGGGAGAGGAAGAAATCCCGTAGGTTTCTATCGCCAGTAAACCGGAGGGGGAGGAAGAAATCCCGTAGGTTTCTATCGCCAGTAAACCGGAGGGACAAAGAAAGAGGAGTTGCAAGTTTCCTAAGGGCTTAGGAGGCCTATTTATAGGTTTTTGAGAGAATGAATGGAAGTTACAATCATTTTCAAAATTTTCTATTTTTAGAAAATTTTCCTGAATTTTTTCGGATTTTTTGAAATTTTTTGGGAATTTTTTGGACCCAAAAATGACAAAAAATAACTATTTTCGTGCATGTGAGGCCCACAATGACGGTGCAGCCAACCGGCCGCGCGAAACGGCGCGGCCAGCTCACCAATCCGCGGCCAGAAGCGCGAATTGCGGCCGGCCACGGCAGCCAGCGCGGCAGACCAGGCGCGGCAAGCCCAATCGCGCGCGGGTGCAGCCCGGTTCGGGCGCGGGAGACCAATCGCAGGCGCGGTGCAGCCAGGTGCGGCCGCATGACCGGTGTTCCGCGCGGCAGGCCCCTGGCGCCGGTGTTCCGCGCGGCAAGCCCAGGCAGCCGGTGTTCCGCGCGGCAGGCCCCAGGCGCGCGGCCACTGTTTCGCGCCGCCGGCGGCAGCCGGCCGGCCGGTCCGGCCGGTTCGGCAGCCCAGACCATTCCGAGTCCGTTTTTCTCGCCCGACAAGTCCAAATTCGACATTTTTGGGGTCCCTGGACCGTTTTTTTTTTGACGTTCCAGACTCAATTTTGCAACTTTCGGAACTCAACGGGGCCTCTACAATCAAGTTTGAGCAAGAACTTAGTTTTCGGAACACAATTTTTTGCGATTCGGCCAATGTAAAATTTCGGAACTAGTATTTTCGGACTTCTGGAGCTTCGACGTCCGAAAATAGGGGGGCAACTGATACATCATGCAAAATTATCTTGATCGGGCACGAATCTCGAGGCAAAAGCTAGTTGAAAACTTCAAAAATTAATTTCGGGAGCATATGAACTCCGATTTCAGCGAGCTTACAGTCAAACTGAGCGTCTCAGAAATACAAACCCAACGACACCAAGATCAACCCAATCCGAGCCCAAATGAGTCCGAATCAAAGGTTCGAAGCGCTGTTGGGAGGTTCAAACCGCAATTTGAGTTACCAAACGGTCTCCGATTTTGACGAGCTTATACTCGAATCGAACGGCTCGACGAGACGAATCCAACGAGCCCAAGATCATCAAATTCCAAAATCATTAAGGCCTTCAAATGTCCAACGAACGGTGCATGATCGAAGGATTCGATATCGGCCGTCCATTTGGATCACTCCCAATTCGCCCTTGATCTCACGCCTATTTACGGGCTGTGCCACTCCCGTAAAACTATAAATAGAGCCCTCATTCTACACCAGGGGGGCTCAAGAGAGAGAAGAGAGAGAGAGAAGAAGAGAAGGAGAAGGAGAAAGGGGAATAGGAGATTCCTCACCTCCTCGACCACCGCCGCCGGAGCTTTTCCTGACGCCGGAACTCTGCCGGATTTTCAGGAAACGCAGGGAATTCGCAGGATTTTGTGAATTTCGTGGAAGAAACAAGTTGTATTTGGATTATCCCGACTTGTGGGACGAAATCCGCCATTTGTAATCTACGAAAACACTAGTGGAATTTTGCAACTGGGCGAGGCCCCGTGGTTTTTTCCCTTTTTGGGTTTTCCACGTAAAAACTCTTGGTGTTCACTCCCCTTTTCTGTTTGTGTGCGAAATACTCGTGCAACGTTAGGACGCGAATTTACAAACTCTACCGCCGCGGATATTCTCGCACGCAACAATACCTATTATAAAAGTTACGCTAACAGTAGTAAATAATCTTTACTTTGCATTTGTTTTCAATGATTCTAAATTTGATATGCTTTTTGTCTCCTAAAAGTGATAGAAAGCTTATATTTCTCATTTTTTTAACTTTTATCTCATAACTTTTGATATGTGATAGAGATCGTTATTATGAGCATTTTGACTGAAATATTATTAAATTTTATTGAACAAATTGAGAGTTATGATTTTGTGAAGTTAATGCATATTTTATAGATTTTCATGCATTCATAAATTATTGCATTTCATATATGAAAATGATACTACTGCTGTGTGATGATGTGGTAATTGCATGTAGGCAAGGAAGGCTCGCTATCATTACTATAAATAATAAGGGTTGGATCTTAAAATGTTAATACACTTTATATGAGGGTGGGCCGACGGGCTTTTCTTTAATGATAGTTTGTAGTGTTTTCTTAGTTCTAGCATGTAATTTATGACTTATTATGCCAAAGGGCAGAGAGTGACGACTCTTTAAGATTATTGAAAGCCACCTATAATGATAATAATGATGACTAATGATATAACGATTTAATGATAAGATTGATCAATGAGAGATAAAATACCGCATTAAAGCTAAATGTCCTGTCTTGCTAAGTCATAAGTTGATGCATATATACATTGATAATATGGTTACAATATACACAACTCTCCTTGGCCTATTGGTTGAGAGCTTAGGCTTTCAACTAAGAGGTCCAAGGTTCGAGTCTTTGTGTTTGCGTTGTGTGTGTGAGTTTGTCTTAAATGGCCTAAATGTCCCAAAAAAAAAATGGTTACAATATATGGCATTGGGATACATGTACTGATAAGATGGATAAGATTGATGATGACTAATTTATATGATATGGTAGAGGAGAAAGATGATAGAAGATAAATAAGATTAACTACTACTGACTAATAATTAATAATAATTATATTTATTGAATGATATCAATAACATGAATGATAAGTAGCAAGACTCGTATGACAATATTATGCCACTAAGATAATATAATATGATGCATGTTGTGTAACTGATGATAAATGACTATTTATCTAATATGATATGACTGGTTTATATTTGCATTGATTTCAGCTTCAAATATTGGCGCTTATTGGGCTTTTATGCTTATTGTATAATTTTTATATATTTTCATGTAATGATAAGAAAACTTGAGGATGTTTTGAGTTGCTAACACCTTGGCAGTTTATTTATTTATCTATTTATTTTTCATTTTGCAGCCATGTATTCATTAAGACAAGATAGTTCATTGAACAGTATTATTATTGTATATATATATTATTTTAGGCTTGTATTAAAATTTAAATATTGATGAATATAAATGTAATTTTAAATAATAAACATATACAAATCTTCCAATTTTAAATTATGGGGTATGACAAGTTATCCGTCAACTAAGGTCCTCAAACCATTGTCACTAGACTATGGGCCTCATACGACTATCACCTGACTACGGTCCCTCTAACCTTACTCACCAAACTATGATCCATTTGACCTCGGTTACCCACTAACTATTGTCTTTTTGACCTCCATCATTTGCTGACTATAGTCTCTCCTACCTATGTCGTTTGTTTACTATAGTCCTCACACCATCATCGCTCGACGACTATGGTCTTCAGTCCATGTCACCCAGTATTGCCCCTCCAATCTTAGTCACCTAAATACGAACCCACATACCTCCGCCCCCCACCAACTATTGTTCTCGAGCCATCATCGTCTGATTATGATCCTCAAACCACTGTTGCCCACCTACTAAGGTCCTTGGACCACCACGACTACTGACTATGGGCATAGACCACCATCATCCGTCAATTGCGGTTCTCGGTCCATTATCACTTACTCCAGTCATGATGACCTCTATCACTAGACTATGGTTTCTCCGATCACCATCTCCTAATTACATTTCCTTCAACCACCGTCTCCTAATTATGGTTCCTCTAAGCTCAGTTGCCTACAATCCCTTTAACCACCATCCCTGACCGTGGTTCTCCTGACCAAACAAACATGCCAACGATCTCTTCAGAACAATTCTCATGCCAATGGATTCTTCCAACTCTAACCATATAATATGCCTATATGACATATATTTACTACATTGTGTCAACAACTTGCCCCAAGGATGGACATCATTTGTAATTAATAATAAATATTAGTATAATCATTTCAATTGAGTCGAAACCTGTAGTTTTACCATTTTCTAGATTTTTCACGTAAAAAATCAAGTGTCTCATATTACTCTTGCACCTCCTCTTTTATTTGTGCATGTATTTGAACTTTGTACAAAGCTATGATGTTAAACTTTATATATCTCTCTATGATCGCAAATGTTTTGACACACAACAAAGATAATGCTTAAAATTAGAAGTCATTAAAATAAAAACATTAAAAAAAAGTAATTATTATTTGCAAGTGTTGTTGCCTGCAATGATTTATCACATTATTATTAGTTTTTGGATTAAAATATAATCTAAGAAAATGTTGGAAATATATAAAAAATGGCACCCATAATTTTAAAATAAGCATTTAACCTCCCTTGTGGCTGAATATAATTTAAAATATTAGTATATTAATTTCATGTTTAGTAAATTCTAACAATTATATTATAGTTTCATAACAAATTCGAACCTTAGAGAAACAAATTTTAATTTATGAAGTAGGCAAACTATATTGCTTATTGTAATTTATTAAAATAAGTTGACATATTACAAATATTTATTTGACTTAAAAAATTGAAACATCAGAAAAAAGATAATTGTTTTTATTTATTAAATAATTAATTTTTTACAAAAAATCTATAAGAAGTTTTATATAAATAACTTATATAGTTATTGTAAAAAATCAAGTAGGAGTAAGAGAAATGGGAGCAAATTATTTAAAAAAATTAGGTAAGAATATTTTAATGTTTTAGCTGAGATTAATAGAGTTTTAAGGATTATATCTAGCACTAATCTCAATGTAAAATTAAGAGCTTTAAATTCTATGTGACACAAAATATGTCATTATATCCTTACACAATTTTTTTCAGAGACTAATTCAATTGAGAATTATTATTAAAATAAAAATTTTAATCTTGCATATATCAATAAATCACCATCTTTTTATAGAAAAAAAAAGCAAGAAAAAATTATTGTACACAATAAATAATTTGAGAAATAATTATATCAAAATATCCTTATCAAATAGATCAAAATAAAATTCATATTCATTAAATTTATTTTAAATTAAATATAATATAAATTTTGATTAATTATTTATATGATCTTAAAACAAATTTAATAATTCTAAGATCAACTTACATAAACTTTGATCTGAGTATTCTTATCTATATTTTTCAAAAATATTATAAATTCTTTTTATTGTTACAACACAGATTAAGATTCGGGACACCTTTAGATTATTATTTTTTCATCATTAAAAAAAAATTATACTAAAAAAATTACTTTAAAAAACAGCAAAAAAATTGTCCGGAATGAAACCTAAATTTTCAGGTAGTTGATTTTCAAGATCTAATTAAAGTTAGTAAAATTTCTCAGGACTTTGATATCCTCATATATATATTTAAGATTTTTTTTTTTAAAAAAAATATTTTTTGTTCATTTTGTAGGAAAAATAAAATTAAAGCATTTATTGGATGAGCTTAACCCACGATTCTTGTCTGCTTAAATATGTACTTCAATTATAACCAATAAATAAAATAAAATAAAAATCTCCCAATTATTCCTTGTATAGGACCACATAAAAAAGAAAATATACCTAATTCCTTAACTTTGATTAATTATGCCATTATTACTAACAACCTCATTTACTCTTTGATTTGGATGTGTTTCCCTTCAAAAGAGATGGATATTTGAACAGCAGCCATATGATAGGACAATAGATCCAAGCCCTAAAATATTTATGTTTCATTTGTGATAATTTATTATTGTTTTTGTAAACTATTTTCAGTACGAAAATTTTTTAAACTTACAATTTTTATATTAAAAAATTGTTTTAAAAACAGTAAGAAAGATATGAACTACTTTATAGTAATCATAAGCTCAATAAATTCAAAAATTTTATTGAGAAAAATCATAAAATTTAATAAAGCAAATTAAAAAATAACAATTGAAATTTAAGAAAAGATTAAAGAAATCATAAAAATCTAGGCATCACTTGAACTAAATCCTAGTAATAATTTATAGGCCCGTTCTTTTTAAAATTTTCTCCCTCAAAATTTCCATCATTTTAACCTACAAGCCTACTCAATAATTAAATTAAGCCTTCGTTTGGAACAGTTTTTTTACTGCTTTAAGAACTAAAAAAAATTATACTAAAAAAATGCTTCATAAAGTAGTAAGAAAGCTCTCAAAAACCAAAACTCTAATATAAAAATTTCAAATATTCCTTAAAAATGAATAGAACAGGACAATTACAGAAGGAAAATTGGAGAACTCCCTTACCCTCAATCTGTGCAGAACAAGAGCTTGGAGGAACCTCCCTCAGTGGAGCGACAACTGAGAGAAGAAGAAAGAAGCAAAAACTCTGAAGCAATTGCATCTCTACAGCTCTGCTCATGCTTCCCATATGAGCCTCCTTAAATACAGATAGCGTTCACTTTAGAAGGGCCCAATCTGTCTTCACATTCACCTCATTACAAACAAACAATTATTGGTTGTCCACAAATTTAAATGGCAAAAACAATTTAAGCGGTGGAGATTAAACACACGATAGCTTTAGAAAGCTCACATGTTATAAAATAGAAAAGCTTCCCCATCTTTTATAAAAATTATATCTAATATCTTGTAATTGGTCTAAAAGAAAGGCATTCAATATTAATAAATAAATATGAAAGTACTTTTATATAGTTTATAGAATAAATATCATATGAATTTGGAGTGTGTTAAAATTTTTAGCTTATTTTAATAAAAATTTAATTGTATTATTTTGATATAATATCTGTTTTCTTTTTAAATATATTGTAAAACTCTATATAGTGGGAAAGGGCCCTACCACAGCTTGCCCAGCTCATTGAGAGTGTATCTATTTGGATTTATTTCATAGTTTGGTTCTTTTGTACGGATATAATTCCTTGGTTAGGAATTCATTATAAAGATTAATGTTTGATTTGGGACGATTTTTTTACTGTTTTCTAAAGCAATTTTTTAGTACAAAAACTTTTAAAATTAAAAAAAATTGCATTAAAAATCTGCTTTAAAAAGCAGTAAGAAAGTCGTTTCAAACAAAGCCTAAAATTTGGATATATAAGAGATTTTGCATTATATATTTTTTATTTTTTTCTAAATAGAAGAGATTTAGTTCAATGCATTCTTTAAATTAAAAAATTGAGATTTTGTCCCCCTAAAAATTGGTTTTGTCCACCCTCAAAATTTATTTTTAAGTACAAATGAGACAATTTTGAGAATTATGCACACTTAGGGATGGTCAATCTCTCTTTATTTGGCAATCGGATATGGCTTGATCATTATGCAGGATAATATGCCGAATTGGGATATTTTTGACTTTATGAGTCAAGTCTTCTTCTTCTAATGCTTTGTTGACCTCATTTTTGTATGAGGTCACTTGGACCAATCCTGACCATAGATTAATTTCCAAATCAACTCAAACTCTAGGCCCTAGAATCCTTCTAGACTTCAGACCTTAGGTTCTATTCTAGACCTTAAGACCCTTCTAGGAGTCAGACTTTAGGATCTACCTAGATCATAAATCAATCCAGACATATGATCAATCAAATCTAAAATCCAACTCAAATCCAGAATTTGAAACCAAAATCCAAGGCCAAAGGTGCCATCCTAAAAGCCTTTTTCAGTGAATTTTCAAACACTTCGAAACCCAATCAAATGACCTCTGATTCAGAGTCTGTCAGTTGCATACTGATGGGACATGTCTCTGGAGGAAACCCACCAAATTTGAGCCCATTCTAAGGCTTCTAACCCCAGAAACTAAATTAAAATCCAAAAGCTGTAAAACCTTCAAATATTTACAGCCCATGCCATTGGACCTGTCACATAGAAGTTTCTGACCTTAAAGCCTTCACCAAATCCTCTAGTCACTTCCAGATCATTAATTCTGATATGTTGATCAATAAACTGAATCTTTTTGGACTCATCTCAGCCCCCAGTGAGCATGAGCTCAAAAATGACCAAAATACCCCTATGGGGCTCAAATACCCATTTCAAACCAAATCTAATTTGCTTGGAACAACTTCCAACAAGTTTCAAATTTCATTTCAAACCTATTGGACCCATTCCCAACCCCTGGGTCAACCTGGTTGACCAAGTCAACAGGTTTGACCCAAGAGGCCCTTTAAGGGTCCAAACAGATGTTTTGACCCAAATGGCCTCTTTGAGCCATGAAATCACTTCTATGAGTTTTCAAATGTCATTTCAAACTTCCTGAGCCTGATTCCAAACCCTGGATCAACATGTTTGACCAGATCAAACAAAATTGACCTAAATGCCCTTAATGGGCCCAATAGAACCATTTGATCAAATCCAATTCTTCAGACTCTGGAGCCACATCCAATTGACCCAAAATGACTTTTGAAATTGATTGAACCTATTTCCCGACCTTGGACCCATTTGGTTGACCAAATCAACTAGTTTTTGGTTTAATGGCCCATTAAGGGCCCATTAAGCCATCTTAACCCAAATGACCTATATGAACTTGGAAATGACCTTAACCAACATCCATAACAGCTTCCTAAATTTTTCCATCTACCACCTCAGCAGTCAACATTTTCATTTGACCAGTCAACACATGGTCAAACCCTTTCAAAATCCCTCCATTTCATCAAAATTTTTAATCCTCAAATATTGAACCCCTTCCAACTCACCTAACCAGCTTCCAAGCCTAGCTTCACTGCCACATCAGCAAGCCAAGTGGCTTTGGACTGGTCAAACAGTCAAACCAAGGTTTAGGATTAGTCAAAGATGGTCAAAACCCATTTTAAATTAATCCTATCACTCCTTAAACCATTCCAGCAGCCCTAATCAAGTTCTAGAACCTTCTCAAGGCTTTCCTTAGCCCTTGGATGGAGATCCAATGACTCCCATCAATCCCACATGGCCATAAAGGGACAAAATGACCTTTACATGTCATTTGTCCTTGTGTCCTTTGATCCATCTGCTCCCAACAACTCCCAATGACACATGGCAGCATCTGGAGGTCCAACCATTTGATCCTAGCCGTCTATCCAACCTGAGAACGTTTGAATAGGGAGAAAATGCCCTAATTAGCATTCATTCAATCCATAGCACTCTCTCACTACCTCGAGCTTGTCCAGCCGAGATCTCAGCTCATTGAGCCCTCCAACCATCTCCTAAACGCTTCCTCACCAAAATCCCGCCGGTCAAAGCCCTTCTCCGGCGAGATCCCGGCTAACCTAGCTTAATCCGTTCAAGGAGCGTTCCTGTTCGATCCAGGCGATAACAGCTCGAGGAGTCTTCTACAAATTTAATCGTGAGCAGACTACAATTTTAGAGAACTAAAGATCTTCTGAATCCAACGGTTGGATTGAGGTAAAAACCTAATCCTAGATTAAAACACTTAGATTTAATTAAATTTTTGTGAAGCTTGTCTTAAGCCGAAATAAAATATCCCCATTAATGCTCTTCATAAGGAAATTCTAGATTAAAAATTTCAAGTCAAATGGTCAAGTATTTTGAGAGAAAGACTCATTTTACTTGATCAGGGCTCGGGTTTGGACGTGCATGAGCCGCACGTTTTCTGGGCCGTTGATCATACGATCAACGGCCCAGAGTAAGCCATCCCGTCGCCTTTTCTAGCCGTGTATCCGATCAGCGGTTAATTCCTCCGTCCGGTGCGATCTCGACCGCCCATTTAAATTCGCGGATCCGCCCACCGCCGTTTGATCTCGCTTAACCGAGATCAAACAGCGGATTTAATCTCCGCCGTCGGATCGAGTGTGCGGAGGATCGAATGGCCGGTATATGCCGCTG
The DNA here is from genome assembly GCA_019514585.1 of Dendrobium officinale. Lineage (NCBI taxonomy): Eukaryota > Viridiplantae > Streptophyta > Magnoliopsida > Asparagales > Orchidaceae > Dendrobium > Dendrobium officinale. The sequence goes on from CM033683.1 coordinate 29,290,043, forward strand.
AGCTGGTTAAGTGGAGGGCCTCGCTTGACTGCCGCCTTCCACGTGGCATAATCACGCGCCGCCGCGTGTAAATTCAGAGTTAAAATTTTATTTTTAATTATATTTAAATGCAGAACTTTTAAAAAATCATAGTAAATAAAATATAACTCCAAAAAGCCCATATAATATATCAAACTGTTTGGATTTTCAAAGCCTTTGATTTAAAAATAAAATTACTTTAAAATATTCTATATATTTTTGGTAATTTTAAATATTAACTATTTTGTTATTTTAATTATTATTTAATTAAAATAAATCCAAATATTTCTAAATTTTAAGGGAAATTTATTTCAAAGTATTTTGAACTTCCAGAGCATATTTCTAAAACCATTTGAGGAAATTTTGGTAATAATTTGAATTATTTAATTATCTTTAATGCTTAATTAGTATTTAATTAAATATGTTATCAAATTTCTTTTAAAAAACTAAAAATTTATTTTCAAATCAATAAAAAAAGGGAGAAATCAGTGGATCTCTTAGTCCATTAAAATTTATTTTAAAAATAGTCTTTTCACCATTTTTATTTTAAAATCTATATTTACATATATAAGGATATATATATATATATATATTTATTTCTATATTTTGAAATATATTTTAAAACCTATATATATATATATATTTAAATTTTGAACCTTTGTGAGATTAACCTTGAAATTTTGAACATAGTTGAGCTTGATTGAATAATATCAATGGGGAGTGGTGATTAATCAATGAGCAATTACTTTGTTAATTGGTCATTGATTAATCTCTCAATTAAATGAGCTTTATCTTGTTATTTGCATGTTTAGGATACACACACTTGCACATAGATTAGGCTCTCCTAGATTTAGGATTTGATTGTTATTGCATATGTTTATTACATGCTTGAGTTCAAGGGTTAGCAAAAACATTGATTTGAACCCATCAAACCTAGTGTCATTAAGGACATATTTAGAAAACTTAGAAAATTTTCAATAATTAGGATACACATCCTTTTGACTCAAAATTTTGAACACTTGAATTTAGTGACATGTCCAACCCATAGAGAAAGTTTCACTGATTTTTGAAATCATTAAGACCCTTAATTAAATTTCCTAACTTTAAACCCTTAATTAAGCTATCAATCTTTCAGAAAATGTAATAAATCCAATTTAAATCCAAAAAATGCAAACAACCCCTCTAACTGACCAGATTTGAACCCTTAATCAATGAAAATTAAAATCCCCTTGATTTGATAGCATATTAAACCTTAATTCAATTTTAATTGAAATTCAATATCTAATTAAAATAATAATTAATAATAATTAAAAATTCCAAAAACTTCCCAAACACTTGGGAATCTCTTTTTAGGTCATCCCTGACCTTTGGAGCTGATTTCAAGGAGTTGGGACCTCATTTGGAGCAAAATTGCAAAAGGGCCACTAATTAAGCAATTTTAAAAATTCATTAAATATCCCAAACTTCAAACCTTCATAACTAATTCAATAAAAATCGAAATTGGCCAAACTCACTTGCATTCAACTCATAATAATGCTTAATATTTATTAAAAATATTAAATTCCAGAAATATGTAAAAATTCAAAAAATCGACTTTTTGGTCAACCATAGCTCAAAAACTAGTTCAAAACTTCAAACCTTCGTAATAAAATATAGAAAAATCCAATTTCAGTGTACTTACAGTCTAACTGATTGTATTAAGGTCTAGTATTTTAATAAAATACTAATTTTTCCAGAAAACACCCTTAATAAAAAATTCAACTTTTTACCCTTTAATTAAATGATTAAAATATTCCAAAAATTCATAAAAACTCAAAATCACTCTAAAACTCCGGAAAATGATATTTTAATATTTAAAACACTCAACAAACCTTTTAAAACACAACAACCATCCTAAAGAAGAAGTTTATTGGCTGGACTACTCCGGGCTGCGGGGCTAAGTGTTCTAAGGAGGTTGGTTCCTCGAGCCTGGTGGCACAACGCCACGAATGGATTCTAAGGGGTGTTAAACCTTAAAATAGATTAATCATTAATTATTTAACCTTTTAAAATCTTTAATTCAATTACATTAATTTGGTTTATCGGCTGGACTACTCCGGGCTGCGGGGCTTAGTGTCCTAAGGAGGCTGGTTCCTCGAGCCTGGTGGCACAACGCCACGAATCAATTAACGACAAACTTAAATTAATCAAATCCTTAAAAATCAGTAATCAAACCTTAAGCAATGTTCAATCAGATATCCTATTTAGGACATATCAAAACCACGCGACCTACCTCACACACTTTAAATGGTTTGCTAGGATCACCAACTCTAGTTTTAGGATAGGTCGGTGTTTTACTTTCTGCAGTTGTGTGCCGTATTTTTCGAGCTTTTACTGCATGCTGTTTGCTAGTGTAGAATTGATGTGTTTATTTACTTATTTCCTGCACTCTTTGATTGATTGTGCGTTAGATTTACCCTAGGTTAGGGACGAATTATACTTGTGCAATCTTATGCAGGTGGCCATGCTCATACAAGGAGCTGAAATTAAAGGGGGCAATTAATAAAAAAAAATTATATACTCTTTGCACAGGTACCTGTCGCGCTTAAGACCCCCTTTAAATAAAAAGAGCATGGCCAAGTGTGGCTAAAAATTGCATTTCAAATTTCATATAATAACTGTTTGGGATTGTTTATATAACTGCTGATTATTAGGATAACCCTGCAGGATCGAGTCTAGATTTTTCAATTTTTATTAATGTAAATTTGATTTGATATGGTTGTAATTATTTGAAATGACTTGAATTTGGGATATAAATATCCAATTTGAATTCCAAAGAGGTGAAGACATCCCTAAAGGGGATAGTCTTCTTCCATTTGGAAGTCAAATTAGGATATTTTCAAATATCCAAAGAGAAAAGATAACACCCCGATCAAGGGGGAGTTTCTTTTCATTTGGATATCCGGAACCGACGAATCAAGATGTTCGTTAGAAGACGAAGAAATGGACAACGAGAAGAATCCCAAATCTCAAAGTCATTTGATTTAGGATTAGAAATCCGGGTTGTGGTCTGTGGTGCCCAGCCACTTTAATTTTCTGCAAATTCTGTGATGTAATAATAAGGGCACTTGCCTACGGACATTCAATTTGATAAATTTAATTTGATTGATTTGTTTAATTTGATTGCGCATTAGAACTCCTGCTTTTCTAGTCTTTTTTATTTGCATGCCGCATTTGATTTAGCCTGGAATTCGAATTTAGGCTCTTAGGGGTCTGTCAAAAATTCTTCTACTTTAATTAAATAAAATTTTTAAGATAAGATAGAAACTCTAAACGGTCCTAAGAAGTAAGCTCGGACTCGCCGAGGGTTTTTCATGCATTCATATTGTACTTTCTCAATCTTGTTAGGCATCTCCCCGCCTGCGGGTTCTGGCAGACCACCTGACCTATGAGGGTGCCGATCTGTCAAGAGAATGTTATGCAATCTCTAGGAAAAAATCTATTTTCTAAGCCAAAAATTTTTAAACTGCTACATATTGATTTTGTATTCAATCGAGTCAATTAGCATGCATTGCATTAGTAACAAATTAAAAGGAGTCTAATATTTAATTGCATTATTTAGACATAAAATCCAACATGAGTCTAAGGGGTCAATTAAGGATCTGCTCTAGATGTCGACCCCATTCCTCTAAAATTTTCTAATTAATGTCCCTACCACTCTACAAAAAGACCGGACTCATATTTTAAAATCGTTTAGGTGGTTTAGCTGGCTCCCCAATCCAGGCCGGGGTAAGACCAAATTCGCATTGCATTAGCTAGGTTCGGGGCACTTTTAAGTGTCCAATTTAGATTTAGGTTCTGAGGCTATCTTGGGCTATAAGACCTCACCATCCGGGAATTGAATCCCAATTTTCTAATAAAATTGACCATCAAAATTAAATATCTCATTCAATCAAATTCAAGCCCAACAATTAGGATAGGCTGGAGTGTTCTCAAAATTATTTCAGAATCTCAAAACACTCCCTACTCCTCTTCCTTTGACTCTGAAAATAAATGTTCAAACATTGAACCAATCCCATTTGAAAATTCCTACCATTTCTCTCCTTTGATACCGATCTTTGAAAATCTAAAAATGAAATTTCTACCTCTATTTTAATCGAGAGTTTTCGTAGGAAATTCTGATTTCCTACGATGTAATTAACTACGAGGGCTTGCGCTCGTAGGAGATTTAGAAACCCAGAAATTATTTTCAAAACCTATAATTTTTCAAAATCTCTAATTAATTTTCTTTGGGAAAATCAAACCCGATGATATTATCGTCATTTTTGAACGACCCATGATAATTGATATCTTCTTTCTTCGGAGAGATATATCAATTATTATCGTGATTTCGATTATGAAATTAATAATCCTTTATCCTAATTAGAATAATCAAACAATTGGTTAAAGTCCATTTTGACCTTCCGAGGTCGAATGTAATTCTCCCTTTGAGTTTGATTACGATAATTCAGATTATAATTCTAAAATTTGAACCCGTTAGGGAACGATACGTTCGTCTTTTGAGACGATATATTGTTCATAATGATGTGTTCTGTTTCAAGATTTAAAATTTAATATTCTCAAAGAAAATTAATATTTTTCAAAATAATATATTTTTCAATCAAAACATGCTTTTAAATGTTTTTTTACTTATTTTTTGTTGTATTTTTGTTCAGCTTGGTCCTTCTCTAGCGATTCATTTTGTGTTTTATACTGTATGCCTAGAGGTGCTTTTTGTTCTTGTAATTATTTTGTTATAGAATGAAAAATCTACATGTGCCCTCATTTATCCACAAAAGGAAAAAAAATTGCATATAAGAGATTTTTTTTTTGAGAAATTGTTGAATAAATACAACTCAACATATAATTTAACTAAACTTTTTGTGAAAGTAGATAGTCATGAGTATAAAAGCATACAAATAATCTAAGAGCTTGTTCGGGATTATATTTAGGCTTTGTTTGAGATAATTTTCTTATTATTTTTTAAAGTAATTTTTTTGTAAAAAAATTTTATTTTAAAAAATAATAAGAAAATCATCACAGTTTCTATTTGATTATTAATTTTTATTATTTTTTTGTTGTTTTGCAAAAATGTATGTGTGAAGTTATACTTTGCAATCAAATTTATTAATATATGGGAGCTATAAGAAAATTGTCCTATTAAAAAAATATATTGAAAATATTCGTTGTATATAAAAAAGTTATCTACCCAAGTACTTTTATAAATGAAAATTTTAAGGTAAACTTAAATTATGAAGGATGTATCATAGTGTATGTTTTTTGCTTATGATATTCTTCTTATTTGTAAGACTATAGAGGGAGTTGAAGGTAAACTCGAAATATGGAGGCAACTTTAGAGTCTACAGATTTTCGTTTGAGTATATCTAAAACCAAATACAAGGAGTATAATTTTAGTAGTAATAAATTTAGTTGGAGGTTTGTGACTTTGAGTGATCAAGTCATTAATAAGTGTACTCATTTTAGATATCTTGAATCATTGTTCAAAGTGATGGTTTCAACTTGAATGGTTGAAGTGGAGGAATGCTTCGGTTTTGTTGTGTGATAGAAAAGAACCACTTAAACTTAAGTAAATTTTTTATAAGATAGTGGTGAGACCTGCAATGCTTTATGGTGCAGAATGTTGTCCATTAAAAGAGAAGCATAATATTAAGTTATGTCTTGCTGAGATGGGGATGCTCAGGTGGATGAGGGGATTTACTCTTAAATACATGATACGAAATGAGCATATTCGTGAAAAGGTTAGAGCAGCTCCAGTGACAAATAAGATTGCAGAGAGTCGCCATAAATGGCTTGGTCATGTAAAACGGTGGCCTTCCGATGGAAAAATTATTAGGTGAGGAGACCGGACATAGAGATAGGTCTGGACATCCACTTAAAATTTGACTCGTGGAGTGTATATTGGTTGCACTTTTTTGTGCACTTTACTTGCACGTTAATTGCACTTTAGTTGTGCTTTGACTGCTCTTTTGTTGCATTTTTTTACTGCACTTTAGTTGCACTTTGACAGCTCTTTTGTTATGCTTTTTTTACTTCACTTTAACTGTGTTTTACCTATGCTTTACCCATGTTTTTCCTGCGCTTTGGCTGCACTTTTGTCGTGCTTGGCTTAATGTTCCGCTGACACATTAAGTATATAAAGTAAAAAAATAAATACTACGTGTCCACTCCACGTGTCACAATTTTATTGAAGTCCGAGCATACCTCTACATCCGGTCTCCACACCTAATAATTTTTCCTTCTGATGACCCTATTAGGAGAGTAGATGTATTAGATTTGACCTATGTTAAGAAATATAGATGTTGACCTAAAAAGACTTGGTAAAAAAATATTAGAAATGAGCTTTATTTATTAGATTTAAATGAAGATTTGACTCTTAACATGACACAATGAAGAAAAAGGATTCATGTAGCTTAACCCCACAGTGGGGTAAATACTTGATGTTGTTGTACAAGTACTTTTATAAAAAAATGTACTTGCTGTAAAATTATGAATTTGAAAGCATATAAATAATGTATGATAATCATCTTTATAAAAAGTTATGACATGACTTCAAAAGTGTAGAAATAGTCTATCATAGATTATTTATACTCCTAATGCTAAAAATGGTAACAATGACACCTTATTTAAGGTGCAACCATTCTTAGGCATCTAATTCGACCTCTCATTATAAGTCAAGTCATTAATATTCTGATAGAATGTGATTATTACTCTGATAAGAATGCGATGACTAAAATATTTTGGGCTTTTATGATTTCAATCATGTACTTTTTAATATCAAACATACAAAGAGGGCAATGTACTAAGAGGAAACTACTTGTAAGTGTGAATTAGTACGAGGATATTAGTTGTAAATACAAAACAAACAAAAAGAATAATCATTAGAGAAACCCTTTGTAATTTCTGGCTGTGGTCTTATATATCCTCAAGAGCAAACATGTTCCTATATCAATGCAAAGGCAAATGGTGAGGCCAATACCTTCACCCACACCAACACCTGCATTAAACAAAGACAGCTCTCCATCATTTACTTCAATATAGTCTGATTTTATATCCACAGCATTTTCTGAAGCAAAACCTTCATATTTCATCGGCTGTAAATCATACATAACCACATCTTAAAGCATATTTGAAGAAATTGTGAAGAAAAATGCTTGGCTAAACTCATTATATGGTGGTTTGGTCACATTAAACAGAGGCCTTCTGATGACCCGGTTAGAAAAGTTGAGGTATTATATTTGATTATGTTAAGAAAAGTAGAGGTAGACCTAAAAAGACTTGATTAAAAAATATTAGAAATTATCTTTATTTATTAGATTTAAATAAGAATTTGACTTTTAACATGACACAATGGCGAAACAGGATTCACGTACCCGACCCGACGTAGTGGGACAAAGGCTTGATGTTGTTGTTGTTGTATTTGGAAATATTTTCAATCACTTAAAAATAATATTTTTACTAATTCAAAATATGAAATTGAGTGATAAGTACCTGATGAGGTTCCTTAGGCAAGATTTTTGTCACTATTCCTATTGCCTCATCCTCAGGAACTGAATCTAGAGCTAGTACCATCTGATTATTCTTCTTCTTTCCAAGATAAAGGGTTTTGGTCAATATAATAGCAGAGCCTGAAAACAAGCTAGCAACATAGACCTCAATAGTTGGCCATAAAACCTCTTAACTTATAAACTGCTTTCTCTTCAAAAAGTAGAATCCACCAGACATTACATGCTGGCACATTTTACTCTATTTTTTTATAAATTGCTTTCTCTTCATAAAGTAGAATCTACCTGATGTAATTAACCATAAATGCATTCCTTTATAGGAGACTCAAGACCCCAGGTTAAAATAAATCTCATTTATTTAGCTCCTAAATAGAACAGGGAAATTGTTGTTTTGGGAGAATTAAAAGATTAAAACAAAATTTAATATCATAATCATCATGACCAAATTCTTAATAGTAATTGATTTTTTTGTGCTCCGAGATAATATACACTTTTCTCATTGCAATTTATTTATGAAATTTGTGATAAAGTAAATAATTATTGTAGCCAAACATATGATTTAACCAATTTTTAACCCTCTAAGGCTATATGTAGCTCTCCCTTAAATTTGACTACCATAATCAGAGCACAAGCTGTATTTTTGTAATATGAACCCATTACAGAATAATATCTTCACCTCCCAAGGTAACATATTATTCATAATACTACGTTTGATTATAAAAATACAAACACCAAAGTCTATATTTAATTTCTCCGAAAAAAATACTTCTACATTGATTGCTTCTCCCAAACCAAGAGCAAACATGGTGGCCAGATGATGGTATACCCTTTCAAATTACTTTATTGTCATTGTTTTCCATCTTGGGTCTACTTTAGTTGTTAAATCCTTTAAAAAGAAATCTCTAGGATATCAAATGGAGTGAATGACACACTTAAGAAAAAGCTCATGGGGATCTGAATTATTATTTGTTTTAAACAACTATGAAAAAGATAAAATATTTTTATTTTTAGATTTTCATTTTTCTTGAGGGATTACAAATCAGAAAAACTAATGAAACAAATTCAAGGATGAAAAATCATAATGTAAAAGCCCTCAACAAGCCACAAAAATCATTGAAAGAATGAAGTGAAAGAATAGAGAGTAAATAACCAAGTGATACACTCTCACTATAGAACATTTTCTTCTCTTCTTCTTATTTCTAAGATTTTTTGGCCTCTCATATTTTAGGGCTAATAAGAATGTATTTATATCATGTACCCTAAAATAAAATCTTAAAATGGGTTAGAAAAAAAATTGGGGAGATCGTAAATCACGATATACACATCCTATAGTATGATCCATATAAATTGAATTGAATCATACAAAGAAAGTTCTCGTTTAAATCCAGTAGATCATAAAATCATATTCATATCATATAATACAGTCAATTAAGCCTAATGTGCATCAATTCATCCTTTAATTCCTACTACTAAATTATATTAATTTAGAAATCTAATCATACAATATGTTATATAATAGAAAGGGAAAATAATTAAAATTTTGAAATAAACTAATTAAAAATATTATATTATGATTTTAAGTTGAATTTAAACATGATAATACTGTAAGATATACATCATATAGTATGATTAAATTTTAGATATTAATTTTGAGCTTCCCTTAATTAATTCATATTGATCTTACCAAATTATTTGGATGCCATGTAAGACATAAATGCATCTGTGTGTACTTCAATTATATTGACATTTCACTGTACCCATTAACTCTTCATGTGCACGTTATAATGAGTACGATTTTTTTATTACTTCTTAAAACAGTTTTCTAATACAATAATTTTAATTTTTCTACTAAAAAGCTGTTATAAGTAGGAAGAAAGTTGTCCCAAATAAAATCTTAGTTAAGAAATTTGTTTGATAATAGTACTTCAAAAATCACTTTAGGTAATACCCTGAAATATTTTATGTGTAGGTTTCAAGTTTTTTTGGTATTGCATTGGTTACCCAAAAAAAAAGTGTGGTTGGTTTAGTAGCTAAGGCTTCGTTTGAGATGACTTTCTTTCTGTTTCTTAAAGCAGTTTTCTAGTATAAATTTTTAATTTTTGTACTAGAAAGCTACTTTATGAAGCAGTAAAAAAGCTGTCCCAAATAAAGCCTAAATGTGCTTTTCTTTGCAAGAAAAACAGACGGAATAAAGTAATCTAACCGGATGCCTTCTTCCCAAATATCAAGAAGGTAAAGAATTCCTTGCCTTTTACATAAACTCTTAGACTCAAGCAACAAAATACAGAAAGGAAAATGAAATATGGGAGAGAACTTCACGGTTGAATTATTTTATAACCTGCATCTGCTTCTGCTTCTGCAATATCAAACCTTGCTACAAATGGCCTCAAGCCAAACCAGCCATGATTTAATAGAAGGGCTAAGGACCTCATGCAACAATCTGGTGAGAAGAATGATGAGACTCCCTTTCGGCATTCTACATGACATCTCAAGAGTAATCGGCCGAGAAGCCACAGGAAGGAATTCTTCATATCCAGAACCTCTACATCAGCTTGAAGAATTTGAGATCAATATTCCTGAAGAGTGGTACTTTCTGAATGTCTTTGAGAGGCAGTACGGTGAATCGCATCCATTCTTTTACGCAAGCCGCTTCATGGAGGCTTTGAAGATAGCCAAAAATGAGTCCAAGTTTGTTTTTGTGTATCTTCACTCTCCTGATCATCCATTGACACCTTCGTTCTGCCATGAAACTCTGTGCTCGGAACTGGTAGTGCAATTTCTTGATGCGAATTTTGTTTCATGGGGCGCTGTTGCGAGTCGAGGGGAGGGGCTGGAGATGGCAATGGCGCTGCGTGTAACGAGCTTCCCTTTCTGTGCTGTTGTTGCTCCAGCCACAGGAAAATCCATTGCAGTTTTGCAGAAGGTACAAGGCAAAATTTTGAAGTGCTAGGTTGTTCGATTCATTGATTATTAGTTTATTAAAGCTTTATTTCACCAATTATAATCCCAGTATCTTTTCGTTCAATCCTTTTATATGTTTATTATATGGGAGACTGTATTTATATTTCCTGTATAACAATCTAGGAACACAATGTTCAATATTTAGCAGATAACCAACGAACTGATTTGGACTAATAATTTTTTAATGCACTGCAAAACAAAGGGAAATACTGTATTACGCAAGTGACATTGAAAAGGAACTAAATTAAATGCTTATTATAGAATCCGAAGCTAGCTGCAATGCAAGTTTCCAGACTTTTTTAAGATGGATATAAGCATTCAAATACAGTAACTCAGAAGGGCTAACAATGCAAAATCAACAAATTACTTCTTCTAGCTTTTCTTTTTGTAGTAGTTTCTGCAAAAGAACATTTTTTTCAGGTTGAAGGCCCAGTTTCCCCCGAGGCATTAGTCGAAATCTTACAGAGGACACTAGAAGAGCAAGGCTCTGCTTTCAGGCTCTCAATAACAGCAGAAGAAGAAGTGATAAGAGAAAATCGCCGACTGAGAGAGGAACAAGATAAAGCTTATCTTGCGGCTCTTCAGAAAGATAAGGTTTTTAAGTAGGAAAATAACCCAGATGCATTGAATACGCTAAATACAATTGTTTATTTCGCAGGAAAAAGAAGAGCTTCTATCTGCAACCGAGAGGAGGAGAAAGGTAAATGATGAAAATCTTTCAAGAAAACCAGCACAAAAGCATACTCTTGAACAAATGAAAGAAGTTCCAAAGGAGACACCAAGGCCTAAGGAGGCTTCAGAAGAAGCTCAGAAAAAGGAAAATATCACTTTACGGAAGCTGCAGCCCCATACAAGAGTAAAAATAACATTACTGTTATGTATAGAGTTATGAATCCGATTTCTGAACAATGTAAATTGCATTGCAGTTACGGATCAGATTTCCAAATGGAACAAAGAAGGAACAGAAGTTCACAAGCACTGACACAATTCGATCCATATACAAATACATAGATTCTTTGGAAATACCTGGTGTTGGAAGCTACCAGCTAATATCAAACTTCCCAAGAAAGGTTTATGGTCATGAGCAGCTGGATATGACGCTTCGTGAAGCTGGCCTGCATCCTAATGCTGCACTGTTCTTGGAGCTCATTAGTTAGCAATATTGTCAAATGATTGCATTGTTTCCACGACAGCTAACTGTAAAACGGATTGGCAAGGCCGATATTACAGAATTGGTTTTCATTCATTTCCTTATTTGAGATCGGAATGTTTTTAGTAGAACATGAAAGAGATCAAAGAGTTAACAAGCTTGAAATGTTCAGTTAAATGATACAACACCAAACTCATGGATTATAAATTATTTATATTAATATTATTTAAATTTATAAAATTATTTTAAAATATAAAAATAATGTTCTGAAATTATTTATTTGATATAAGTTAATAAATTATTTAATATTATCATTATATATGATATTAACATAAAAAATATGCATAATTAGTATATAACTCTTTATTGTGCATAATCTTTTATTGTTAAGTATAAATTTTATAATATGTTATTATCTTAATTATCAATAAAAAATGTTATTTTTAGTTGATGTTATGTAGGAAATGCTTAGGAAAAAGAGAAAGATTTACAAGTGTAGAATCAGCGCCACAACGCTCCAACTACCAGCGCCGCAGCATCTACAATACCTCGGAGCCATATCAAGAAATCACAGTGCTATAGTAAAGTATAAGGGAGGCTAGGGAAGAGCAAAATATTTTCTTCGAAGATATTAGCTTATCTTGTTGTGAGCAATCATACATTTGGAGGATAAAGGAGTGTGAAGAGTACTTTTGAACTATTCAGGTGACATTTTATACAAGAAATGAAGATGTGTTTGTCTTCTATCTTTATCATGACTAGCTAATATCTGAGTTTTGGGCCAATATCATGAATATATTGTAAATACTAATGCGGACACTTGTACTTTGAATGAAATTATGAATATTTTCAACATCTCCCATTATTAATTTTATATATACAGTGGTCATATGTATAATTAATATCTAATGTGATATATTGCCTCAACAGAGGAATATTGAAACAAATAAGAGTATTAGAATGAAATATTGGTTTAATCTTAGTTTCAAATATATGTTCAAACCTAAATTCAAACTTGATTTGACCCTAGCCTCTATTTTGAAGCTATTTTTTTGAATATAGGTTTACTAAGAAGTTTGAAGTAGATTTTGAATATAATAGTAAAAGTTTGCATCTAGTTTGAACCTGATTTTAAACATTATTTTAAAGCCAATGGCCAAAATATGATTCAAAAAATAAGTTTGAACTAGATTCAAACATTAATATATAAGGCTCGAAACTAAATCTTGAATCTAGTTTTACACCTCTATTTCAAACTTATAATAATAAGTTTGAACCTTGTTCAAACCCAAATATTTGTGTTCAAATAAGATTCAAACTTTGTATTACAAGTTTGAACCTATTTTGAGCTTGAAATTGCATCTAATGGTCAAACACCAAGTTCAAAATAATTTGACAGGCTCAAACACTTTTAAATCTTCTTTCTTTTTAACATAAAGTTCTCCTTTCTATTTTAACATAGAATTGCCAATATCATAATATTATGGGCGTTGAATGCATTCTAACCTAATTAACAAAAAATAAATGAACTTTATCCTTGAACAAAAGGTAGTTGAAAGAATCGCAATGAACAGTAGTAAAAAGGCGGTATAGTGATGCTTTACAACAAATTAATCACTCGAGCATTGAGATTGCTGGAGATGGAAAAAGCGCTTGAAAGAGAAATTTAAATTTCTTTCCTGTTTGATTGTTCGTAGGATAAAATGGAACATAAGGCTCATTTTGTTTGAAATAGAAATGTAATCATGTTTATATCAACCATATTTGTCCGAATATGCGTATAAAATTAAGTTTCCCATTATAACTAATTTAAATTCAATTTTTACAAGTTGTTTTTCCTAATAGAATTTTTTAAATTAAAATTTTTATTTTGTATTAATTAGTTTGAGAATTTTGAATTGATAAAATTTAATATAACTCTCATTTATTTTAATGAAATTAGCAATATATATATATATATATATATATATATATATATATATATAATTTTTAGGGTTTTAATTTAATTTACAACAAAATATTTAATAAAGCTTTAGGAGTAATAAAAATTAAGTAAAATAATGACGGAAATTTCAATGAAATGGAATAAAACTCTCACATATTTTTAGGTGTTAGTGGGTAATGTTAAATTTTTTTTTTATTTTTTGTTAATCAATATTGTACTCTATTATATTTTAATTAAGGTTATTTTTCTATTTCTTATATTGATTTTCCTTAAATGTTTGGGCAAATTTCCCGTGAAATATTGTTACCCTATTTTTCATAAGTTGGGTGTAGCTACTTCGTTGGTTGGAAATATAATTTGCTATGGATTGCTGCCAAATAAACTTCTTTTTATCTATTACATGAATTCTTTTGTAAGTTAGAAGATTATTTTGGGAATGTTTTCTTCCAACTCTCTCTTTTTTTTTCTTTTTTTTTTTTTACTTTTGAAGCAATAAGGAAAACTCACACACATCGCATACTGAAGCTTCAAACTTTAGATCTGTTGGTTGGTAGCTAAAGCTTTCAACCAACAAATCAATAGGAGACGCTTCACTTCCAGCTCTCTAGCCTCTTGGTGATAGGTTGCAAGTTATGATCTTCATTAGTTATAATAATGAATAATGGTATCTTCCATGTGAAAGTAATTAATATGCACAACTTCCCATCCAACTATTATTGGAGATTCACCTAACACTTCTTAAAGATTTTATTGCTAAAAAAAAATTTCACACTTTAGTAATTTTATTGTTGGATTCAAGATGAATGAATTAAAATAACAACACTGGGATGTTGCTGAGAAGGTTATTTAGTCTTTTTTCGTTCTTGCTAAGAGAAAATTAAGATGATTATTATTATTACATATTAGAAAATTTGAGTCAATAGAGTGTGTGTTTTATGTTTTAGCAGTGTACAAAGATTCAGTACAAATAGATAAAAGTACTAGTACCATATAATATTTTATGTTGAAAACTTAAAAAAGGTAACAAAAACCACGGTGGCTGACATAGTTGTAAAATTTAATATATAGTAAGTGATACAAAGATCCTCCTTTATTTACCATTGAAGAAGAGGGAGAGTACAAAAATTAAGTGTCCGTAGAATGACAGTTGATGCCCAACAATAGGATTTGATTTTCTAATAGGGATTATAGATGAACTTTTATACCCAACAGCAGGGTTAAATCTTTTTAATACTCTAAACATGATAGAGATTTTTTATGGTGATCCTCATTGATGAAGGTGGTTGTCAGCCGTAATAGCTGGTAGTCGTCAGCAACGGTGATAGTTGGAAAATGTTAAAGAATTATCCCTTGTTATCTCCCTATCCTCTCCATTCATGTGAAGAATGAGGGCCTATTTGTAGGTTTTTGGAAGTAACATGCTCCATAAATATGAAGAAATCTTAGGCAAATTAAGAGTGCTTCATCGAACGGTCAAATATTGATTCATTCAATCATAGAGCTTTTATCAAGCACTAAAGTGCCTTACACTATAGGAAAATCCCTGATTTCCGAGGAATTTTCCGGCGGCTTTCCGGCGGTCACGTTTCCGGCAGCTTTCCAGCGCGTTTCTGGCGGCTTTTTCTCATCGAATTTTCCGGCGGAATTTTCGGCGGCTTTTTTACTTTTCCGACGGCTTTTAAAAATTTATTGAAAATGAATAAAATTTTTACTATTTAAATGATTTAACAAAAAATTATTAAAACTTATATTAACTATTTAATTAATTCTAATTTTAAAATTAATTAGCTAGTTAATTTTTATTTTATATTAAATATTATTTTTTATTTTAAATTAATTAGTTTTATTTTTTAAAATAATTAAAAAAATAATTGATTTTTGTTCTAAATATACTTTAAATAAAAAATATTGACAAAAAAAAACGTATTTGCATAATCGTCATTTTGGTTAGTTGCTTGAAATTCTTCGGGGAGGACCGCGGTTCAAATCTCACGGCCGACATCGCGCGCGCGGGAGCAGAGCTGGCTGGGTGCGCGGGACGGGAGCTGGCATGGCTGGGTGCGCGGGAGCTGGCCGGTTGCTCGGGAAGGCAGGAGCTCATTGGAAGCGGCAGGGCGGCGCGGCGTCGGGACGCGGGAGCAACTGGCTACGCCGGTAACCCGAGGGAGCGCGGGGAGCTGCCGCTCGCCGGCAGCGCGGGAGCGGGTTTAATATTTTTTTTTATTTTGACCGGCGGTTTTGGCCCGCCGGCAAGCCGCCGGAATAAGTTGCCGCCGGAATTTATTTTCCTACGCCGATTTTACCGGTGGAAAATTAACCGCCGGAAAATAACAAAACCGCCGGAAAAGGCCGCCGGAAATGGGTGATTTTTCTGTAGTGTTAATGATGAGAAAATTAAGTTATATTGGGCTCATTGGATTCGTCTCGTCGAGCAACACGATTCCACTATAACCATGCCATACTTGGAGATCATTTGGTTACTCAATTAATTCCTTGAAGCTTCCAAATATGCTTGATCTCCTTGATTCGAGGCCATTAGGACTCTGATTAGATTGATTTTACTATCATTAGATTTGTCTTGTCGAGATGTTTAGTTTGACTATAAATTTGCTGAGATTGGAGTTCGAATGGTCCCAATTTTAAATTTGAAAGTTTCTAATTCAAAAATGCTTCCAAATTCGTGCTTGATCAACATGATTTTTGGTGACGTGTCAACTACATTAGGGGAGAATGATATCATGATAGATGATACTTTAGTGTTTTGCAATTATAACTTGGAAGTCATGACCACCAACTTTTAGTTGCTTTTCAGCAATGGTGATGGTTTGGTATCAATTGCTTCATGATAAATTCTTTTTATTTGAAGCTTCTCTACCTCAAGTTTTACAAAGTAGTTCTTCCTTCACTTAATATATTACTAAGAGACTCTATTTGTTAATCATTTGTAGATGACTTCTATTGCATGGGAAAGAAATATCAAAGGCACAGTTCATGACTGTTGACCTATCTTCTAGAGCCAAAAGAAACAGACAAAACGAGATTAAAAAAAAAAAACTCAAAATCATTACCTGTGGCAAAATCTCACCCAAATCGCTGCTCTCGTCGCTTCTACAGTAATGACCCATACCCTGCGATTCGGAGCCATTTGCAATCATCCCACGCTTGCCTCGATCGCTGCTCTTGCTGCGCGTCGTTATTGGCTCTTCTTCTCCCCCACGACTCGCAAGCCCCACGACTTCCTGCTCGTAGCTCTTCCCTAGCCCGTCGCCTACATCTGACTTCGCAAACTCCACCTCCCGCAAGCAGATTCGAATTCCTTCCCCTTCATCCACGAAAACCTTACCAAACCAGAACATCCATTTGAAGCTCTCGAGCGACCCATCTCCGGCCGAACTCCAGATATAGAAGCCGACCTCCACTTCCCCATCCGATCATCTATTCAAATCTCCCTCCAGATCGCAAAACCCCAACCAAACGGATTCCACACAAGCGGCCTCTACCCGACGGAGTCAACCCGTCACCTTACCTGCATCGACCGAATCCTCAGACAGAGCCCTGCCTTGCTCCCGATCTCTGCGAATCAACCCCCATCCAGTCCCTCTACCCAAACTGAAACCTAGCAGCCCACCTTCCTTATCCTTGCCTTGCCCAACCCTTCAGCCCACACAAAGAGAGAGAGAGAGAGAGAGAGAGAGAGAGAGAGAGAGGAAGAGGGGAACTTTTCCCTACCTAGCCAAATCCTCCTCCACTCTGAGCTAGCCGCATCCCAAGCCGAAATCCAGGAACTTCGCTTTGTCCCTTTACCGATTTCTCCCTATCTCATTTCTAACATCCTCACTTGACCTCCCTCTCGCACCTGTAGCCAAATCCCTTAAATCTTACGAGTCTATTCCTCTTTACGGTGACGTAAAATTTTCTTTTATTATAATTATAGGTATAAGTATTATCATAATGTTATGTTATTTTATTTTCTATTATTATCAGTGAATTACTATTACTGTTAATATTATATATACACTATTATAAAAGGGCTAGAGTTTTCTTCCTCCGGAAAATTTTATCCATCCATTCTACTTATTTTTTAATTATCTTGGTCATCCATTCTATTAAAAATATTTAATAAATCAAAAAATTCACATTATATAAAACTCATTTAATTTTGCCGCCCCTCGAGATTCCTAAGTTCCGTTTTTCTATTTATATTCTTCAGTGCATGTTTTAATAAATCAAAAAAATTCACATTAAGAAAACTCATTTAATTTTAACGTCCCTTCATATTCCCTAAGTTCCGTTTCCCTATTCCTATTCTGCACATTTTGCTACTTTATTTATTAATTCTGCACGTTTTATGCCATATGATTAACTTTTTTCCTGCAAGCCTAAACCTACCCTAATATCACGATGCTTCGTCTTCGGCCTGTCTCCATAGTCGTCAGCTTGCCCTAGCTGATTCCACTGGCCGTCAGGTAGGTTTCTCTCTAATTAATTCAATCTTCTGAAATTATTCAACATACTACCTCCGCTCGCCGTCATCTCCTCCGATAGGTTTCGTGGCCAAAAAATATTTAATGTTAGTACTCCCGGTATTTAATCATCCGCTTCTTCATTTCATGTTTTCAACTTCTTAAACGTTTCAGGATCCCTTCTCCAATTAATTTGGATGCATGAAGATGAATTCAACCGTCGAAACGTTCCAACCTCCGACCGTTCGGTGGCCGTAAGATGACTGTCGCATGTTCTCTTTCTCCCTTATATATTATTCTCACATGTTTTTCTTTAGCTCTTTTGTTTCTGGATCTCTACTTCAGTGAACCTGTGAATCTCGACACCATTTTGACTTCAAATTTAGATAATTAATTTTATGATGTCAATCATTTATTAAGTTCATCTTTAGAAGTGAATATATTTCTTGTCCGAATTATTTTTTTTAAATTGTCTGATAGCTTTTTCATTTCTGGATCTTTACTATTTCTGCTTCAGTGAACCGGTGAATCTGGACTTGTCCAACCTTGATCGCACTGCTAAAAGTTGTATGGAAACTTAAAACTAACTAATTTTATGTAACATATAAATAAAAATCTGAGATATATAGGTACATAATTGCCAACATAAATAAAGGGGCGATTCAAAGTTGGGTTGTAATTAGTGTTGAAAAGCTTATACAAGTTGCCGATAATAGCCATAGAGATGTTATGATGTGTAGAACAAGAACTAATTAGTAGTAAACTCACCTATATTGTTACAATTATTCCTAGCTATATTTTTCTTATAAAGAAACCCCAAATTATTTTCACCATTGGATTGCCACATGACTTTAGCTCTCTAGATGATCAAGAGTACCAAGAAGAGTAACAAGAAGCCCGTTGATGACTAATATCTTTAAAAGCAGTACTAATTATTTATTTAAATAATAAAAATATAACTAAAATATTCATGTGCTAATTTCTCAATAAATTTGCCCCTTTAACTGTAATCTTCAACATAGGATGAAAAAGGTTGAGGGTTTATTTTTGTCTCATTGCTCTTTAGAATATTAGGTTATAGACTTGGAACTGTATAAAAATATTCATGCTCGTGAAAATAATTGATATTGATTCAATGCCCTACTATTTATTCGATTAGCAGATTTTCGCATAAATACAACAAGCTACTTGTTATAAACTCTATGTAGACTTATTGTGTACTTGATGGATAATTGGAGTGGAGCCTTCTGAAACTAGCATCATTTCTGGGATAGTCCAGGTAGTAATAAGAGTCAATGCACTTCTCATAAGTTGCTTGCAAGCTCTTTTCTTTATTTTGTTTAGATATATTTGGCAATTTCTTCTTTGTATTCAAGTTGAGATGTATTTTGTAGGTTATATACGAAGTATTATGGATGTTAAATTGATTGATGAGATTATAAAGGTATGTTTGTTGGTTCTGCCTTTGCATTCACCTGTATAAACTGACAATGCTTAGAAATTATAAGAATTGGATATATCTTGGGCTTCCATTCTTCTATTAGGGAGTCTTCTTTGAACTGTATCAATAATGAAAGTGCCACTTGATATCTTTTTGTCGTTACCTACTTGGATATTTTGCCATCAAATTATAAATCATACAATATCTCATTTAGAGACACCACTCCTTGATCATAAGATATTGTCAATGTCTTATCAAGCAATTATGTTTCCGCTTGCTTTTCTTTTCTTTTTTTCTTTCTATTGCTTTCAATCACGTTTAATTTTCTAGAAAATGTTGCGCATGTTGCATCTTTAATTGATATATGAGAACTTTTTTATAAATAATGTTAAATAACACAGCCATAGGCAAGTTAAATCACATGAATGCAACTGGAATGTTGCCTACTTTGTGCATATAAATTTCTTTCCTGTTTGAGTGTTCGTAGGATAAAAAGGAACATAAGGCTCATTTTGTTTGAAATAGAAATGTAATCATGTTTATATCAACCATATTTGTCCGAATATGCGTATAAAATCAAGTTTCCCATTATAACTAATTTAAATTCAATTTTTACAAGTTGTTTTTCCTAATAGAATTTTTTAAATTAAAATTTTTATTTTGTATTAATTAGTTTGAGAATTTTGAATTGATAAAATTTAATATAACTCTCATTTATTTTAATGAAAGTAGCAATATATATATATATATATATATATATATATATATATATATATATATATATATATATATATATAATTTTTAGGGTTTTAATTTAATTTACAACAAAATATTTAATAAAGCTTTAGGAGTAATAAAAATTAAGTAAAATAATGAAGGAAATTTCAATGAAATGGAATAAAACTCTCACATATTTTTAGGTGTTAGTGGGTAATGTTAATTTTTTTTTTTTTTTTTTGTTAATCAATATTGTACTCTATTATATTTTAATTAAGGTTATTTTTCTATTTCTTATATTGATTTTCCTTAAATGTTTGGGCAAATTTCCCGTGAAATATTGTTACCCTATTTTTCATAAGTTGGGTGTAGCTACTTCGTTGGTTGGAAATATAATTTGCTATGGATTGCTACCAAATAAACTTCTTTTTATCTATTACATTAATTCTTTTGTAAGTTAGAAGATTATTTTGGGAATGTTTTCTTCCAACTCTCTCTTTTTTTTTTCTTTTTTTTTTTTTTTACTTTTGAAGCAATAAGGAAAACTCACACACATCGCATACTGAAGCTTCAAACTTTAGATCTGTTGGTTGGTAGTTAAAGCTTTCAACCAACAAATCAATAGGAGACGCTTCACTTCCAGCTCTCCAGCCTCTTGGTGATAGGTTGCAAGTTATGATCTTCATTAGTTATAATAATGAATAATGGTATCTTCCATGTGAAAGTAATTAATATGCACAACTTCCCATCCAACTATTATTGGAGATTCACCTAACACTTCTTAAAGATTTTATTGCTAAAAAAAAATTTCACACTTTAGTAATTTTATTGTTGGATTCAAGATGAATGAATTAAAATAACAACACTGGGATGTTGCTGAGAAGGTTATTTAGTTTTTTTTCGTTCTTGCTAAGAGAAAATTAAGATGATTATTATTATTACATATTAGAAAATTTGAGTCAATAGAGTGTGTGTTTTATGTTTTAGCAGTGTACAAAGATTCAATACAAATAGATAAAAGTACTAGTACCATATAATATTTTATGTTGAAAACTTAAAAAAGGTAACAAAAACCACGGTGGCTGACATAGTTGTAAAATTTAATATATAGTAAGTGATACAAAGATCCTCCTTTATTTACCATTGAAGAAGAGGGAGAGTACAAAAATTAAGTGTCCGTAGAATGACAGTTGATGCCCAACAATAGGATTTGATTTTCTAATAGGGATTATAGATGAACTTTTATACCCAACAGCAGGGTTAAATCTTTTTAATACTCTAAACATGATAGAGATTTTTTATGGTGATCCTCATTGATGAAGGTGGTTGTCAGCCGTAATAGCTGGTAGTCGTCAGCAACGGTGATAGTTGGAAAATGTTAAAGAATTATCCCTTGTTATCTCCCTATCCTCTCCATTCATGTGAAGAATGAGGGCCTACTTGTAGGTTTTTGGAAGTAACATGCTCCGTAAATATGAAGAAATCTTAGGCAAATTAAGAGTGCTTCATCGAACGGTCAAATATTGATTCATTCAATCATAGAGCTTTTATCAAGCACTAAAGTGCCTTACACTACAGGAAAATCCCTGATTTCCGAGGAATTTTCCGGCGGTTTTCCGGCGGTCACGTTTCCGGCAGCTTTCCAGCGCGTTTCTGGCGGCTTTTTCTCACCGAATTTTCCGGCGGAATTTTCGGCGGCTTTTTTACTTTTCCGACGGCTTTTAAAAATTTATTGAAAATGAATAAAATTTT
The DNA here is from genome assembly GCA_019514585.1 of Dendrobium officinale. Taxonomy (NCBI): domain Eukaryota; kingdom Viridiplantae; phylum Streptophyta; class Magnoliopsida; order Asparagales; family Orchidaceae; genus Dendrobium; species Dendrobium officinale. The sequence goes on from CM033683.1 coordinate 29,312,031, forward strand.
TACTATTTAAATGATTTAACAAAAAATTATTAAAACTTATATTAACTATTTAATTAATTCTCATTTTAAAATTAATTAGCTAGTTAATTTTTATTTTATATTAAATATTATTTTTTATTTTAAATTAATTAGTTTTATTTTTTAAAATAATTAAAAAAATAATTGATTTTTGTTCTAAATATACTTTAAATAAAAAATATTGACAAAAAAAAACGTATTTGCATAATCGTCATTTTGGTTAGTTGCTTGAAATTCTTCGGGGAGGACCGCGGTTCGAATCTCACGGCCGACATCGCGCGCGCGGGAGCAGAGCTGGCTGGGTGCGCGGGACGGGAGCTGGCATGGCTGGGTGCGCGGGAGCTGGCCGGTTGCTCGGGAAGGCAGGAGCTCATCAGAAGCGGCAGGGCGGCGCGGCGTCGGGACGCGGGAGCAACAGGCTACGCCGGTAACCCGAGGGAGCGCGGGGAGCTGCCGCTCGCCGGCAGTGCGGGAGCGGGTTTAATATTTTTTTTTTATTTTGACCGGCGGTTTTGGCCCGCCGGCAAGCCGCCGGAATAAGTTGCCGCCGGAATTTATTTTCCTACGCCGATTTTACCGGCGGAAAATTAACCGCCGGAAAATAACAAAACCGCCGGAAAAGGCCGCCGGAAATGGGTGATTTTCCTGTAGTGTCAATGATGAGAAAATTAAGTTATATTGGGCTCATTGGATTCGTCTCGTCAAGCAACACGATTCCACTATAACCATGCCATACTTGGAGATCATTTGGTTACTCAATTAATGCCTTGAAGCTTCCAAATATGCTTGATCTCCTTGATTCGAGGCCATTAGGACTCTGATTAGATTGATTTTACTATCATTAGATTTGTCTTGTCGAGATGTTTAGTTTGACTATAAATTTGCTGAGATTGGAGTTCGAATGGTCCCAATTTTAAATTTGTAATTAGTGTTGAAAAGCTTATACAAGTTGCCGATAATAGCCATAGAGATGTTATGATGTGTAGAACAAGAACTAATTAGTAGTAATCTCACCTATATTGTTACAATTATTCCTAGTTATATTTTTCTTGTAAAGAAACCCCAAATTATTTTCACCATTGGATTGCCACATGACTTTAGATCTCTAGATGATCAAGAGGACCAAGAAGAGTAACAAGAAGCCTGTTGATGACTAATATCTTTAAAAGCAGTACTAATTATTTATTTAAATAATAAAAATATAACTAAAATATTCATTTGCTAATTTCTCAATCCTTGCACTCTAACCACAGCTTGCCGACTCTTTTGGATTTATAAATTTGCCCCTTTAACTGTAATCTTCAACATAGGATGAAAAAGGTTGAGGGTTTATTTTTGTCTCATTGCTCTTTAGAATATTAGGTTATAGACTTGGAACTGTATAAAAATATTCATGCTCGTGAAAATAACTTATATTGATTCAATGCCCTACTATTTATTCGATTAGCAGATTTTCGCATAAATGCAACAAGCTACTTGTTATAAACTCTATGTAGACTTATTGTGTACTTGATGGATAATTTGAGTGGAGCCTTCTGAAACTAGCATCATTTCTGGGATAGTCCAGGTAGTAATAAGAGTCAATGCACTTCTCATAAGTTGCTTGCAATATCTTTTCTTTATTTTGTTTAGATATATTTTGCAATTTCTTCTTTGTATTTAAGTTGAGATGTATTTTGTAGGTTATATACGAAGTATTATGGATGTTAAATTGATTGATGAGATTATAAAGGTATGTTTGTTGGTTCTGCCTTTGCATTCACCTGTATAAACTGACAATGCTTAAAAATTATAAGAATTGGATATATCTTGGGCTTCCATTCTGCTATTAGGGAGTCTTCTTTGAACTGTATCAATAATGAAAGTGCCACTTGATATCTTTTTGTCGTTACCTACTTGGATATTTTGCCATCAAATTATAAATCATACAATATCTCATTTAGAGACACCACTCCTTGATCATAAGATATTGTCAATGTCTTATCAAGCAATTATGTTTCCGCTTGCTTTTCTTTTCTTTTTTTCTTTCTATTGCTTTCAATCACGTTTAATTTTCTAGAAAATGTTGCACATGTTGCATCTTTAATTGATATATGAGAACTTTTTTATAAATAATGTTAAATAACACAGCCATAGGCAAGTTAAATCACATGAATGCAACTGGAATGTTGCCTACTTTGTGCATAGCATCTTCCTTGACGTATTGTCATTAGCATTATAAAATTTTAGGCTATTTGCATAGCTTAGTTGAATTCGATGGGTGTCCATGTGTAATAAATATCACATCATCATTCGATTCATTCCATACACTTGAGTGGTTAAGATTTGTACTTTTGGAATACTAATCTACCTTTGGCTACACTATTCTATATTAATTGAATCTCTTTGCTACATTTCTTATGAAATATTGGAGTAAAATAAAATATTGATTCCGTCATAATTTCCATTGGAAACGACGAATGATAAGAAATTTTATATCATTCAATATTTGAAGACAACCATTTCTTACATGCCTTAAATATTATATAAGCACTGCTTAAGCTGTTGAAGTTGCGAGAACCTTATCTTTGAAAAAAGGCTTACTGGTAAACACATTTGCTTTCTGATATATTTATTGCAAATATTTATATTTCTCTTGTTCATTGCGTTAATTCTCCAGGATGGCATTTCTTCAAGAGCTGCTGCTGCTGCTGTCGTTCATATGGCAAGGAGGCCAGAAAATGCAGGAAAGCTGGTTGCAGTTAGGGCCATCCATTTAAGTGGAACTGTATGTGAGACCTCGTTCCCTTACTGTTCCTCTCTGATTTGAATTTTCCTCTCAGGATCGTCCAGGACGATTTTAGATCATCCAGGCCGATCGGCACTGTAGAAAATATCGGCCTGAGGATAGTTCTGGGAATCGTCCAGGACGATTTTTCTGGTCTGATCATCCCGGGACGATTTGGCGATCGGCCGGGCCGATCAGACAACTGATTTAAAGAAATCAGCTCGTTTTGATGAGAGAGAAAATTATTTTTAAAACAAAATATCTGTTTTGAGGAGAGAGAAAGAGAAAGGGAAAAGAGGAAATCCTGGTTTTGGAGGCCGCGGAGCGCTTTTCGTCCGACGCTGCTGTTGGGAAAAGTGAAGATCTCGTGGTAAGGACTCCGAACCCTATTTCTGTTTTCAAAGATATTGAGTTTTGACCGAGTTATGAATTGTTTTGTGTTTTCGTAATCGACTTTTCGACGTGATTTGGATTTGGCACAACTTTCACCGCACAACTTTTGATATGTTATAGATATGATTATTACACACGATTTGACTGTATTCTACGAAGATTTTACCGGTCGGAATTGATTCTACGCGATTTTAATCGAATAGAAAATAATCGGGATTTGATTTGATTTGATTTCTATAGACTAATAGTCTTGTATTGATGTTATAGATATTCTACTGTAATTTGGAAGAATTTGGAAATTGTGTCTTTTTGCATGATTTTTGTGTAAATTCGACCGACTACCGTTACGCTGCCCGATTTTCGTATGATTTCCGAATTTTCTGGAATTGATAGATTAGATTGATATGCTATTGATTATTGATATGATTGTTATAGATTGCATAATATTGATTATTGAACTGATTATTGATTGATTATTGATACTGGGAAACACGTATAGCCTGGTTGAACATTGGTTGGAGATTGATATTGACCTGTACAGGATGGTGGGCCGACGGGCTTTCCTTTAAACCATTGATCATTGATATAACGATTGGGAGTTATAAGGAGTTTATAGAAATGCCGACGGGCGAAAAGAGTGACGACTCTTATTGATAGAACCAATGTACGGATCTACAACAGCAATATGGATTCTACAACAGCAACATGACCAGTTGATTATACTTGTCCAGTATATAGTATTGAATTGCATGTTTACTGTATTGCTTTATGGATTCGTTGTTTTATAGATTTCTGCTTTATCGACTTTGATTGGATTTACTAGATCGTACGATTTTATTGATTTCACTGATTGATGGCTGTGCATCGACATTGAGCATTGATATAGAAATGGATGGATATAGATATTGCATTGATAGCATGGACATGAATAGTATAGAATCATTGATACTGTTGCCTATAGATTTATTGATTTTGTATATAGATTCACTGCTTTTCTCGTATTGATTTCATTGAATAGATATTTGATTAGACCGTATTGATTTGATTTGATAGCGATTGATTTAACGGATTGATTGATTCGACGACTGGATTGATTTGGTGAATTGATTGATTTCCTATTGTGTACGGATTTCTTCGCGATTGAGTTGATTTATCGATTTGCCTGCCGCTGCATTGACTGGTTTTATTGACTACTGGATTTCCATATAGCATGGATTCATTGACCATTGACTGATATGATTTGATTGATTGATTGATTGACATGCATATTGATAGCATAGCCGTGCTTTGATTTCAGTTATAGGTATTAGGTGACCTGCTGGGCTTTGTAAAGCTCATTATATGTGGTTGATATTTTCAGGTCAGGGCAAGGGAGCAGAAGATAGGATTTGATCCAGATCTTCAGGTTTTTGTCTTTTGATTGATTTTGATTCTTTTGTACTCAGGATAGATTTCAGTACTGGTGATTGTAGTGTAGTTCCTGAGTATTGTATATGACTTTTGAGATATGAATCGACTCGTATATTGATGTTTTAAATTTCATAGATGTTTGATAGTCTGTTTAATTGAAGGTTTTAGATAACTCAGGTAAATTGTTTGGGAATTGATTGACATTCTGTCCAAGTTAGATCTTGGGACATCACAGTTGGTATCAGAGCAGTGTTATTGAAAGAATGGATTGTTACCAGAGTTGTAGGATTGGATTGAGAATTGGGTAGATTGGGTAGCTTTAAAAGCTTCATTGGCATACATCATTGCATGTGTGTATTATCTGTTCTGAATTGTGCAGGTGAAAAGCTGTGAAAAGATATGGATCATCCAGCAGAATCCAGTGTACCGAATGAGCAACACAGCGCAGCCCCAGTACCTTCAGAGAGTATGATGCAGTTGGCTACTGCGATTGCACATGTTATGGGGGATGCTCAGAGCAAAATGAGTGGTAGCAAAGAGGAAGACGTGGATAGACATATGCAGATGTTTCATAAGCTGAGGCCTCCGTTGTTTAAGGGAGGTGTGGGACCCCAGGCTGCTGAGGATTGGATTCTGAGGATAGAAAAGATTTTTGACAGCATGCAATGTCCGGGGAATCAAAAAGTACCATTGGCTGTGTTTCTTTTTGAGGGTGAAGCGGAAAGATGGTGGGTTGGACAGCAGAGAGAGAAATTCCAGGGGAAGACCAATGCTGAGATTACATGGGATGAGTTCACTGCAGTGTTCAGGATGTGGTTTGTACCACCGTCAGCTCAGCGACAGATGCAGGAAGCTTTCATGAGATTGGAGCAAGGCCGCAAGTCAGTGATGCAGTACGAGGCCGAGTTTACTGCACTTGCGAGGTACGCTGCTCATCTAATTCCTACTCCCGAAGAAAAGTGCTATAGATTTCTGCAAGGATTGAACAGAGAGCTGAGGCATCCACTAGTACCCTTCCGGATACATGAGTTCTCTGAGCTAGTGGAGCGGGCCCGATTGATAGAGATTGACTTGGCGACACCGGTATCGAGGTACGAGGATACTAGGAGGAGGAGAGATGAGGTACGACGAGATGATTCTGGTAGAGACAGAGATAGAGAGAAGAAAAGCAGATATGATAGTTCGAGAGGATCTGCATCGGGATCTGTATCGCGCTCTGCATCGATAGTATCGTCTGGCAGTTCTGGAGCATGCATTCACTGTGGTAAACGACACGCAGGTCGGTGCTACCTGTTGACGGGGCAGTGCTTTCACTGTGGACAGCGAGGGCACAGAGCAGCGGATTGTCCTCAGAAAGGACTGGGTGGAAGGACTGATTTTGGTACGGGTACAGGACAGCAGAGGACTGTTGGCTCGAGGACTTACAGTGAGAGATCAGGAAACCGGATGGATGATAGGGACGATAGAGCTGTCAGAGATCAGCGAGAGACAGTTGCGCCACGACCTCCTGCACTTCCTCCAGTGGTGCCACGTGTTTACAGTCTACAGCATCATATAGATCAACAGCGACCAGAAAGTTCTACTGGTAAGATTGATTTGACTAACCAATTGAGTGATTGACATTTGATCATGCATATTGACATTTGATTGATTGCATTGTGTGTTTGTATGGATTTCGACGAGTTTTGATTTGAATTTGGATTGATTTGTTTTACGTTATTTTTGTCTCGCACCTGTAGGGAAATGTCGGGACGACATTTTTCTAAGGTGGGGAGATTGTGAGACCTTGTTCCCTTACTGTTCCTCTCTGATTTGAATTTTCCTCTCAGGATCGTCCAGGACGATTTTAGATCGTCCAGGCCGATCGGCACTGTAGAAAATATCGGCCTGAGGATAGTTCTGGGAATCGTCCAGGACGATTTTTCTGGTCTGATCGTCCCGGGACGATTTGGCGATCGGCCGGGCCGATCAGACAACTGATTTAAAGAAATTAGCTCGTTTTGATGAGAGAGAAAATTATTTTTAAAACAAAATATCTGTTTTGAGGAGAGAGAAAGAGAAAGGGAAAAGAGGAAATCCTGGTTTTGGAGGCCGCGGAGCGCTTTTCGTCCGACGCTGCTGTTGGGAAAAGTGAAGATCTCGTGGTAAGGACTCTGAACCCTATTTCTGTTTTCAAAGATATTGAGTTTTGACCGAGTTATGAATTGTTTTGTGTTTTCGTAATCGACTTTTCGACGTGATTTGGATTTGGCACAACTTTCACCGCACAACTTTTGATATGTTATAGATATGATTATTACACACGATTTGACTGTATTCTACGAAGATTTTACCGGTCGGAATTGATTCTACGCGATTTTAATCGAATAGAAAATAATCGGGATTTGATTTGATTTGATTTCTATAGACTAATAGTCTTGTATTGATGTTATAGATATTCTACTGTAATTTGGAAGAATTTGGAAATTGTGTCTTTTTGCAGGATTTTTGTGTAAATTCGACCGACTGCCGTTACGCTGCCCGATTTTCGTATGATTTCCGAATTTTCTGGAATTGATAGATTAGATTGATATGCTATTGATTATTGATATGATTGTTATAGATTGCATAATATTGATTATTGAACTGATTATTGATTGATTATTGATACTGGGAAACACGTATAGCCTGATTGAACATTGGTTGGAGATTGATATTGACCTGTACAGGATGGTGGGCCGACGGGCTTTCCTTTAAACCATTGATCATTGATATAACGATTGGGAGTTATAAGGAGTTTATAGAAATGCCGACGGGCGAAAAGAGTGACAACTCTTATTGATAGAACCAATGTACGGATCTACAACAGCAATATGGATTCTACAACAGCAACATGACCAGTTGATTATACTTGTCCAGTATATAGTATTGAATTGCATGTTTACTGTATTGCTTTATGGATTCGTTGTTTTTATAGATTTCTGCTTTATCGACTTTGATTGGATTTACTAGATCGTACGATTTTATTGATTTCACTGATTGATTGCTGTGCATCGACATTGAGCATTGATATAGAAATGGATGGATATAGATATTGCATTGATAGCATGGACATGAATAGTATAGAATCATTGATACTGTTGCCTATAGATTTATTGATTTTGTATATATATTCACTGCTTTTCTCGTATTGATTTCATTGAATAGATATCATTGATTAGACCGTATTGATTTGATTTGATAGCGATTGATTTAACGGATTGATTGATTCGACGACTTGATTGATTTGGTGAATTGATCGATTTTCCTATTGTGTACGGATTTCTTCGCGATTGACATGGATTGATTTATCGATTTGCCTGCCGCTGCATTGACTGATTTTATTGACTACTGGATTTCCGTATTGCATGGATTTATTGACCATTGACTGATATGATTTGATTGATTGATTGATTGACATGCATATTGATAGCATAGCCGTGCTTTGATTTCAGTTATAGGTATTAGGTGACCTGCTGGGCTTTGTAAAGCTCATTATATGTGGTTGATATTTTCAGGTCAGGGCAAGGGAGCAGAAGATAGGATTTGATCCAGATCTTCAGGTTTTTGTCTTTTGATTGATTTTGATTCTTTTGTACTCAGGATAGATTTCAGTACTGGTGATTGTAGTGTAGTTCCTGAGTATTGTATATGACTTTTGAGATATGAATCGACTCGTATATTGATGTTTTAAATTTCATAGATGTTTGATAGTCTGTTTAATTGAAAGTTTTAGATAACTCTGGTAAATTGTTTGGGAATTGATTGACATTTTGTCCAAGTTAGATCTTGGGACATCACAGTTGGTATCAGAGCAGTGTTATTGGAAGAATGGATTGTTACCAGAGTTGTAGGATTAGATTGAGAATTGGGTAGATTGGGTAGCTTTAAAAGCTTCATTGGCATACATCATTGCATGTGTGTATTATCTGTTCTGAATTGTGCAGGTGAAAAGCTGTGAAAAGATATGGATCATCCGGTAGAATCCAGTGTACCGAATGAGAAACACAGCGCAGCCCCAGTACCTTCAGAGAGTATGATGCAGTTGGCTACTGCGATTGCACATGTTATGGGGGATGCTCAGAGCAAAATGAGTGGTAGCAAAGAGGAAGACGTGGATAGACATATGCAGATGTTTCATAAGCTGAGGCCTCCGTTGTTTAAGGGAGGTGTGGGACCCCAGGCTGCTGAGGATTGGATTCTGAGGATAGAAAAGATTTTTGACAGCATGCAGTGTCCGGGGAATCAAAAAGTACCATTGGCTGTGTTTCTTTTTGAGGGTGAAGCGGAAAGATGGTGGGTTGGACAGCAGAGAGAGAAATTCCAGGGGAAGACCAATGCTGAGATTACATGGGATGAGTTCACTGCAGTGTTCAGGATGTGGTTTGTACCACCGTCAGCTCAGCGACAGATGTAGGAAGCTTTCATGAGATTGGAGCAAGGCCGCAAGTCAGTGATGCAGTACGAGGCCGAGTTTACTGCACTTGCGAGGTATGCTGCTCATCTAATTCCTACTCCCGAAGAAAAGTGCTATAGATTTCTGCAAGGATTGAACAGAGAGCTGAGGCATCCACTAGTACCCTTCCGGATACATGAGTTCTCTGAGCTAGTGGAGCGGGCCCGATTGATAGAGATTGACTTGGCGACACCGGTATCGAGGTACGAGGATACCAGGAGGAGGAGAGATGAGGTACGACGAGATGATTCTGGTAGAGACAGAGATAGAGAGAAGAAAAGCAGATATGATAGTTCGAGAGGATCTGCATCGGGATCTGTATCGCGCTCTGCATGGACAGTATCGTCTGGCAGTTCTGGAGCATGCATTCACTGTGGTAAACGACACGCAGGTCGGTGCTACCTGTTGACGGGGCAGTGCTTTCACTGTGGACAGCGAGGGCACAGAGCAGCGGATTGTCCTCAGAAAGGACTGAGTGGAAGGACTGATTTTGGTACGGGTACAGGACAGCAGAGGACTGTTGGCTCGAGGACTTACAGTGAGAGATCAGGAAACCGGATGGATGATAGGGACGATAGAGCTGTCAGAGATCAGCGAGAGACAGTTGCGCCACGACCTCCTGCACTTCCTCCAGTGGTGCCACGTGTTTACAGTCTACAGCATCATATAGATCAACAGCGACCAGAAAGTTCTACTGGTAAGATTGATTTGACTAACCAATTGAGTGATTGACATTTGATCATGCATATTGACATTTGATTGATTGCATTGTGTGTTTGTATGGATTTCGACGAGTTTTGATTTGAATTTGGATTGATTTGTTTTACGTTATTTTTGTCTCGCACCTGTAGGGAAATGTCGAGACGACATTTTTCTAAGGTGGGGAGATTGTGAGACCTCGTTCCCTTACTGTTCCTCTGTGATTTGAATTTTCCTCTCAGGATCGTCCAGGACGATTTTAGATCGTCCAGGCCGATCGGCACTGTAGAAAATATCGGCCTGAGGATAGTTCTGGGAATCGTCCAAGACGATTTTTCTGGTCTGATCGTCCCGGGACGATTTGGCGATCGGCCGGGCCGATCAGACAACTGATTTAAAGAAATCAGCTCGTTTTGATGAGAGAGAAAATTATTTTTAAAACAAAATATCTGTTTTGATGAGAGAGAAAGAGAAAGGGAAAAGAGGAAATCCAGGTTTTGGAGGCCGCGGAGCGCTTTTCGTCCGACGCTGCTGTTGGGAAAAGTGAAGATCTCGTGGTAAGGACTCCGAACCCTATTTCTGTTTTCAAAGATATTGAGTTTTGACCGAGTTATGAATTGTTTTGTGTTTTCGTAATCGACTTTTCGACGAGATTTGGATTTGGCACAACTTTCACCGCACAACTTTTGATATGTTATAGATATGATTATTACACACGATTTGACTGTATTCTACGAAGATTTTACCGGTCGGAATTGATTCTACGTGATTTTAATCGAATAGAAAATAATCGGGATTTGATTTGATTTGATTTCTATAGACTAATAGTCTTGTATTGATGTTATAGATATTCTACTGTAATTTGGAAGAATTTGGAAATTGTGTCTTTTTGCAGGATTTTTGTGTAAATTCGACCGACTGCCGTTACGCTGCCCGATTTTCGTATGATTTCCGAATTTTCTGGAATTGATAGATTAGATTGATATGCTATTGATTATTGATATGATTGTTATAGATTGCATAATATTGATTATTGAACTGATTATTGATTGATTATTGATACTGGAAAACACGTATAGCCTGGTTGAACATTGGTTGGAGATTGATATTGACCTGTACAGGATGGTGGGCCGACGGGCTTTCCTTTAAACCATTGATCATTGATATAATGATTGGGAGTTATAAGGAGTTTATAGAAATGCCGACGGGCGAAAAGAGTGACGACTCTTATTGATAGAACCAATGTACGGATCTACAACAGCAATATGGATTCTACAACAGCAACATGACCAGTTGATTATACTTGTCCAGTATATAGTATTGAATTGCATGTTTACTGTATTGCTTTATGGATTCGTTGTTTTATAGATTTATGCTTTATCGACTTTGATTGGATTTACTAGATCGTACGATTTTATTGATTTCACTGATTGATGGCTGTGCATCGACATTGAGCATTGATATATAAATGGATGGATATAGATATTGCATTGATAGCATGGACATGAATAGTATAGAATCATTGATACTGTTGCCTATAGATTTATTGATTTTGTATATAGATTCACTGCTTTTCTCGTATTGATTTCATTGAATAGATATTTGATTAGATCGTATTGATTTGATTTGATAGCGATTGATTTAACGGATTGATTGATTCGATGACTGGATTAATTTGGTGAATTGATCGATTTCCTATTGTGTACGGATTTCTTCGCGATTGAGTTGATTTATCGATTTGCCTGCCGCTGCATTGACTGGTTTTATTGACTACTGGATTTCCGTATTGCATGGATTCATTGACCATTGACTGATATGATTTGATTGATTGATTGATTGACATGCATATTGATAGCATAGCCGTGCTTTGATTTCAGTTATAGGTATTAGGTGACCTGCTGGGCTTTGTAAAGCTCATTATATGTGGTTGATATTTTCAGGTCAGGGTAAGGGAGCAGAAGATAGGATTTGATCCAGATCTTCAGGTTTTTGTCTTTTGATTGATTTTGATTCTTTTGTACTCAGGATAGATTTCAGTACTGGTGATTGTAGTGTAGTTCCTGAGTATTGTATATGACTTTTGAGATATGAATCGACTCGTATATTGATGTTTTAAATTTCATAGATGTTTGATAGTCTGTTTAATTGAAGGTTTTAGATAACTCTGGTAAATTGTTTGGGAATTGATTGACATTCTGTCCAAGTTAGATCTTGGGACATCACACTGTAGCACCCTATAGATTTTGATTGATCATGCATTCTATTCTACAAACACGTTTTTGCTATGTTTGAAAAGCATTTTGAGTTCTCAACATTTCTTTCTCCTGGACATAGAATAAGTGCATCGTCCTACTCAGTAGTAAATGATTAGCAAAATACTTGCATAGCTAATGTGTTTTCTTTTTAAGGATTGTATGAATTTAATACTAAATTCATACATATTTCATATATAAATAACATTTTGACAGTTTAAGCTTCTAAGTCCTAACCAATATTTTGATAGTTACAATTCAGTAATTTCTAGATTCATTAAAGTTGGGTGTGAAGAATTGTTTTGGAATTGTATAAGAAATGTTTCTTGGGGCAAAATTTGGATCGAGAGGTTCTTTGTGGCTTATGGTTTGATTACATGTATGTGGTGTGATGGAGGTGTGGAGGCAGGGAGTGGGTGACAGAGAACTACATCATCCTAAAACTATCTGCTTAGTTATGCGAATGTAGACTCAAATTATTACCATCAAAACCACGTGGCCTAAAGGCTGACTTCTTTGTTGCCGCCTAAAGTGTGAGAGCTCGTTCCTTTGATTTACCTTCTCAGATTTAAGTTTTCTCCCAGGATCGTCCAGGACGATCAGTGTATTGAAACAGCTGATTTTTCTGGAGTGGGATCGTCCTGGGACGATCAGTGCATGGAAAAATCTCGAGAGCATGGATTTTTGGCAAATTAATTATCGTCCTGTACGATTGGATTTTGGTCACATCGTCCTAGACGATGTGGCGATCAACCAGGACGATCAGACTAATGTTATAAGGAAATCAGCTCGATTTGAGGAGAGAGAACTTTTTTATAAAATCAAAAATATCTAAGGAGAGAGAAAGAGAAGGAAAGCGAAGGAAAAGTTCATTTTTGGAGACCGCGGAGCGCTTTTCGCCCGTCGCCGCCGTTGAGCTATTTGTATATCTCGCTGTAAGGACTCCGAATCCTATTTTTGTTTTCAGAGATATTGAGTTTTGATCGTGTTGTGACCTGTTTTGTGTTTTTGTGATCGAAAAATGGACCCGGTTTTGTATTGACACAACTTTCACCGCACAACTTTTAATATGTTATAGATACGAATATTCTACACGATTTGAGTATTTTCTGGAATGATTTCACCGGTCATTTTGGGTTCTACGCGATTTTGATCGAATAGAAAAATATCAGGATGTTTATTGATATTGATTCAGTAGAATAATAGTCTTATATTATTGTCGTGAATATTCTATTGTAATTTGGTAAAATTCTTTTTTGGTGATTTTTGGTGTAAATTTCGTATACTGCCATTATGCCGCTGGATTTTCGTACGATTTCCGATTTTCCCGAAATTGATGATTTGAATGCATATGAATGTTGATATGATTGCTCTGCATTGTTCTTATATTGACTATTGAATTGATTATTGATACTGAAAGACAAGTGGAAACCTGGTTGAACGTTGGTTGGATATTGACTTGACCTGTACGGGATGGTGGGCCGACGGGCTTTCCTTTAAACCATTGACCATTGATATATCGATTGGGAGTTATAAGGAGTTTAATATGCCGACGGGCGGCCGACGGGCACAGAGTGACGACTCTTATAGAAACCAATGTATGGATATCTACAACAGCAATATGGATTCTACAACAGCACTATGGATTTCTACAACAGCACTATTGATAATAGCTAGTGTTTATGCTTGTTCAGTAAGACCATTGTATGAAATTGCATGTGTACGATATTGCATTGTATGGATTTCCTGATAGGCATGACTTATTGATTTCTGATTGATTTATTGATATTGATGGATTTATTGTATTGAATTGACGTTTTACTGATTGGATTTATTGACGAATTTATGGGTTTCTGTTACTGCACGATTTCATTGATATTGTATGTTATTGATTCATGGATACCGACACCGTTATGGATATGAATATTGTATTGATTCATGAATACAGATACCGAGATTCTTGATTTATTGATATTATGGATTTATTGATTCACGGACATGATTGATACTACTGATACGAATACCGACACTATAGACCCACTGATACATTGATTTCTTGAGCTTTGTGGATTTCCTACTGTTTACTGATTTTTATTGATTTATGTTCCGTATTGATTTTCGTATCTGCATTGACTCATTGATCATGTACGATTGATTAATTTGACTTGATTTGATTGACTTGCATATTGTTTCCAGTGTCGTGCTTTGATTTCAGTTGTAGGCTTTGGTGACCTGCTGGGCTATTTAAGCTCATTATATGTGGTTAATATTTCAGGTGCAGAGCCTCCCACGTGAAGCTTCTTTGGTCGCTAGTGAGTCTTGTTTTGTTGCCTATGGCAGGCCTTTGTTTTGTAGCCGTTGGGCTATTGTACATATTCTTTTGGATGTTCTTTTGACTGTATATATGTTTAAATGTGAATTATAGTAGATGTTGTATATCTTTTTTGTATTTCTTTATATCTCATTGTAAGGACTCTGAATCATATTTCTGTTTTCAGAGATATTGAGTTTTGATCGTGTTGTGACCTGTTTTGTGTTTTTATGATCGAAAAACGGACCCGGTTTTGTATTGACACAACTTTCACCGCACAACTTTTAATATGTTATAGATACGAATATTCTACACGATTTGAGTATTTTCTGGAACGATTTCACCGATCATTTTGGGTTCTACGCGATTTTGATCGAATAGAAAAATATCAGGATGTTTATTGATATTGATTCAATAGAATAATAGTTTTATATTATTGTCGTGAACATTCTATTATAATTTGGTAAAATTCTGTTTTGGTGATTTTTGGAGTAAATTTCGTATACTGCCGTTATGCCGCTGGATTTTCGTACGATTTCCGATTTTCCCGAAATTGATGATTTGAATGCATATGAATGTTGATATGATTGCTATGCATTGTTCTTATATTAACTATTGAATTGATTATTGATACTGAAAGACAAGTGGAAACCTGGTTGAACGTTGGTTGGAGATTGACTTGACCTGTATAGGATGGTGGGCCGACGGGCTTTCCTTTAAACCATTGACCATTGATATATGGATTGGGAGTTATAAGGAGTTTAATATGCCGACGGGCGGCCGACGGGCACAGAGTGACGACTCTTATAGAAACCAACGTATGGATATTTACAACAACAATATGGATTCTACAACAACACTATAGATTTCTACAACAGCACTATTGATAATAGCCAGTGTTTATGCTTATTCAGTAAGACCATTGTATGAAATTGCATATGTACGATATTGCATTGTATGGATTTCCTGATAGGCATGACTTATTGATTTCTGATTGATTTATTGATATTGATGGATTTATTGTATTGAATTGACGTTTTACTGATTGGATTTATTGACGAATTTATAGGTTTCTGTTACTGCACGATTTCATTGATATTGTATGTTATTGATTCATGGATACCGACACCGTTATGGATATGAATATTGTATTGATTCATGAATACAGATACCGAGATTCTTGATTTATTGATATTATGGATTTATTGATTCACGGACATGATAGATACTACTGATACGAATACCGACACTATAGATCCACTGATACATTAATTTCTTGAGTTTTGTGGATTTCCTACTGTTTACTGATTTTTATTTATTTATGTTCCGTATTGATTTTCGTATCTGCATTGACTCATTGATGATGTACGATTGATTAATTTGACTTGATTTGATTGACCTGCATATTATTTCCAGTGTCGTGCTTTGATTTCAGTTGTAGGCTTTGGTGACCTGCTGGACTATTTAAGCTCATTATATGTGGTTAATATTTCAGGTGCAGAGCCTCCCGCGTGAAGCTTCTTTGGTCGCTAGTGTAGTCTTGTTTTGTTGCCTATGACAGGCCTTTGTTTTGTAGCCGTTAGGCTATTGTACATATTCTTTTGGATGTTCTTTTGACTGTATATGTGTTGAAAAGTGAATTATAGTAGATGTTGTATCTCTTTTATGTATTTCTTTTCTATAATGCAATTACCTCTGGATGACTGTATTGATCTGAACGAGAAAAAAAAAAAGAATGAGAAAGAAGAAAAAATAGAGAATAGATATGAAAGAATGTCAGAGGAATCCTTTCACTATTGATATCTGGGACGTCACATAAAGTAAGTCGGTCAATCGTTCTAAGTGCTTTGGTTCACTTTATGCTCCAGTCAACCCACTCTCAAATTTATTCTGTTAATTTTTTTATTATTAATCTTTTAAATTTTAATAACGTGCTATTAAAAAAAACTTAACTTTCATGGATATCCAATTGTAAAAAAAAAATAATTTATTTATTAACTAATAAAAAGAATTTATTACCAAGATTATTCATGAATGAATAATAGAAAATTTATGTCGTAAATATTATTTATTTAATCATATAAAATTTATTATAATGATTATAATTATTTATAACAATAATTTTTTTCATTCTATTAATGATAATATAATTAAAACATTTGTAATATAAATTTTAATTTTTAATGTTTTAGTTACGTGGATTTAATGCACGGTTATTTTTACTAGTATATATAAGTGTGTGGGATAAAAAAAGAGAAATATTCAAAAAACAAAAACTAGTCTTATGATTTTGTGCATTGTCATCGCCATCCAACCTGAAGGTATAAATTTCTAACTCAAAAAATCCTGCCCTCGAGGCTTACGATGAGTCGACAAAATCTGTACGCGCTCACGTAGCGTAGTAGAGGTTCATCAAGAACCTGAACTATACTTGAACTCAAACACAAATTTGTGGACTGGGACTTTGTGAGACCTCGTTCCCTTACTGATCCTCTCTGACTTGGATTTTCCTCCCAGGATCGTCCGGGATGATAGTGAGATCGTCCAGGCCGATCTGTACTGTTCAAAATATCGGCCTGAAAAGAGTTCTGGGAACCGTCCAGGACGATCGATTTTGGTCTGAACGTCCCGGGACGATTTGGCGATCGGCCGGGCCGATCAGCTTAATGATATAAGAAAATCAGCTCCTTTTGAGGAGAGAGAAAATCATTTTAAACAAAATATCTGATTTGAGGAGAGAGAAAGAGAAAGGGAAAAGAGGAAAAGCTTGGTTTTGGAGGCCGCGGAGCGCTTTTCGTCCGACACCGCTGTTGGGAAAAGTGTAGATCTCGTGGTAAGGACTCTGAATCCTATTTCTGTTTTCAGAGATATTGTGTTTTGACCGAGTTGTGCATTGTTTTGTATTTTCGTAGTCGAATTTTGGACATGATTTTGATTTGACACAACTTTCACCGCACAACTTTTAGTATGTTATAGATATGACTATTGTACACGATTTGAGTATTTCCTACGACGATTTTACCTGTCGGAATTGATTCTACGCGATTTTAATCGAATAGGAAAATATCGGGACTTGATTTGATTTGGTTTCTATAGAACAATAGTCATGTATTGATGTCGTGGATATTCTACTGTAATTTGGAGAGATTTGGAATTTGTGCTTTTTGCAGGATTTTTGCGTAAATTTGATAGACTGCCGTTACTCTGCCCGATTTTCGTCCGATTTCTAATTTTCCCGAAATTGATAGATTGAATTGATATGTGTATGACTATTGATATGATTGTTCTAGATTTCTTTAATATTGCTTATTGCATCAATTATTGCATTGATTGATTGTTACTGAAAGACAAGTGGGAACCTGGTTGAACGTTGGTTGGAGATAGAACTTGACCTGTACAGGATGGTGGGCCGACGGGCTTTCCTTTAAATATCGATCATGGATTTCTAAAACAGCACTATTGATGGGAGTCATAAGGAGTTTTATATGCCGACGGGCGACCGACGGGCAAAAGAGTGACGACTCTTCTTGATTGAAACCAACGTGCGGATATCTACAACAGCAATATGGATTCTACAACAGCACTATGGATTTCTACAACAGCACTATTGATCATAGCTAGTGTTTGTGCTTGTCGAGTAAGATCATTGTATGGAATTGCATGTATACGATATTGCATCGTATAGATTTCCTGATATGTATTGATTTATTGATTTCCGATTGATTTATTGATATTGATGGATTTATTGTTTTATCGATATCTGCTTTATTGATTTGATCGGCTTTATTGTATCGTACGATTTCATTGATTTTATTGATTGATCATTGAGCATTGATACTATTGATTATTGATTATTGACATTGATATGGACATGGACGGCATAGATTCATTGATACTATTGATTTTGCATTGTATTGACTTGCTACAATTGATTTATCATATTGTTTTTCCGATTGATTCTATCGACTTGGTATTGATTCATAGATACCGGCACCGATATTGATATGAATTCTGTGTATTGATTCATAGATATTGACATGATAAATCAATAGCATGTCAGGGGGATTATGGACTATAGATATTGATTCATTGATTGATCATTGATCACTGGGGGATTATGGACTATAGATATTGATTCATTGATTGATCATTGATCACTAGTATTGATTCATAGCTATTGATACACTGATACATTGATTCGTCGTACCGATTATCGATTGATTGATTGAATGGATTGTTGTCGTATGGATTTGATTTATCGTAGAATAGATTTTTTTATGGAGCTGATTGTATTGATTTCTATTGACCTGATGATTTCATTGTATAGATTTGTTTTAATTACTTATTGAGTTGATTCGATTGTTCTATGGATTTCCCTGCTGATAGATATAATTGACTGGAAAGTGCTCTATTGATTGAGATGATTTCCCTATTGTAGCATCGTACGTCGTCATTATTGAATCTGTCGTAGTGTCATTGAATATTGTATATTGATATCGAGTAAATCGTATTGAATAATTGGATTGATTGATTTGCAAGAGTACGTTCTGATACGAGTCCCTTATTGAATTAATTGATGCTATTGATTGCTATTAGTTGACACAGACATTCTATTAATTTGATAGATGATATAGATTCAACGAATTAACTAGACGACACGATTGATTGAACTGATAGTATTGATTGATAGACACTGCTAAGATGGATAGATATTGGCTTCCAGTCACTTATTGATTTGATTGCTGAGACGTATTGATTTATCAATATTTTTACCGCTGTATTGATTATTGACTATTGATTTGATTTCCGCTGTACAGACTTGATTTCATTGACAATGGATTTCCGCATTGCATAGACTCATTGACCATTGATTGACTTGATTTGATTGACCTGCATATTGATAGCATCGCCGTGCTTTGATTTCAGTTGTAGGGTTTGGTGACCTTCTGGGCTTTGTAAGCTCATTATATGTGGTTAAAATTTTCAGGTCCGAGCAAGGCAATTGGAATGGAGTTCGATCAGAATGTCAGACGAATCCTTTCACTATTGATTTTTGGGGCATCACAGACTTGGAATCATATTATAACGCAAAATAACTTATAAAATACTTGAATCTAAGTAAAATGAAATTGAATACCAACTTGGACTTGCAACAAATGACTACGAGGACTCAGAATTGAATCAATTGTGAACTACAAGGAACCTTACTTGGACTTGAACTTGAACAACATAACGATGGACTATGCTTGGACTTAGACTCAAGCCAGAACTTGATTTGGACCAAAAGAAATTTGGACTTGATTTGGACATTAAATGAATGAAACTCAAGCCATAACTCAAACTCAAATCATTTCTAATAATCATAATGTGAACAAGTAAGAACTTGGACTTACTATTCACATGAAAATTCACCTTCAAGCAAATTACAAGAAGACTTGGGAATGATTATAGATCATAATGAGCAATCTAATGATAGTTTTCGATCAAATATAAAAAAGATTACAATTTGCATACAGTCGAAGGTGCACAACTGTAAATAAATACATTATAGTAGAATGTCATATGCATGCTATATGAATACACTACATGTTGAGTGAGTGTATTAAACTGGTGCATTATATAAAGTCAGCTTACAAGTATAACTTGTCTACGATTAATAAAAGGGTTACAAAAGATATGATTCAATTGTTAGCCATGATGCGAAATTTATAAATCACAATAATTAACTTGCAATGACAGTGGACATATCAGTTTCCTACGGACACTAAAGATCAATATGCAGTGAATACATCAATTCACCTATATGCAACCTAACCTCTTGCAGACATATAGTGCAATATGAGATCTATTGTACACACAATGAGAAACCCATGGATAATAATCAGAAATGAGTAGTGAAAGTTGTGACACCTTTATAGTCAATACTGAGTGACATACAAATGAACAAACTAGTCTCCCTACGAGAATAAAACCGGTATGCAATGAATATAACAATATTCTATGGTCCATATCAAGGCAGTTTCTACTTGCTTTTCTTTTCTTTTTTTTTTCTATTGCTTTCAATCACGTTTAATTTTCTAGAAAATGTTGCGCATGTTGCATCTTTAATTGATATATGAAATTTTTTGATAAATAATGTTAAATAACACAGCCATAGGCAAGCAAGTTAAATCACATGAATACAACTGGAATGTTGCCTACTTTGTACATAACATCTTCCTTGAAGTATTGTCATTAGCATTATAAAATTTTAGGCTATTTGCATAGCTTAGTTGAAGTTGATGGGTGTCCATGTGTAATAAATATCACCTCATCATTCGATTCATTCCATACACTTGAGTGGTTAAGATTTGTACTTTTGGAATACTAATCTACCTTTGGTTGCACTATTCTATATTAATTGAATCTCTTTGCTACATTTCTTATGAAATATTGGAGTAAAATAAAATATTGATTCCGTCATAATTTCCATTGGAAACGAAGAATGATAAGAAATTTTATATCACTGAATATTTGAAGACAACCATTTCTTACATGCCTTAAATATTATATAAGCTCTGTTGAAGTTGTGAGAACCTTAGCTTTGATAAAGGGCTTACTGGTAAGCACATTTGCTTTCTGATATATTTATTGCAGATATTTATATTTCTCTTGTTCATTGTGTTAATTCTTTAGGATGGCATTTCTTCAGGAGCTGCTGCTGCTGCTGTCGTTCATGTGGCAAGGAGGACAGAATATACAGGAAAGCTGGTTGCAGTAAGGGCCATCCATTTAAGTGGAATTGTAGCACCTTATAGATTTTGATTGATCATGCATTCCATTCCACAAACACATTTTTGCTATGTTTGAAAAGCATTTTGAGTTCTCTACATTTCTTTCTCCTTAACATAGAATAAGTGTATCATCCTGCTCAGTAGTAAATGATTAGCAAAATACTTACACATCTAACGTGTTCTCTTTTTGAGGATTGTATGAATTTAATACTAAATTCATACATATTTCATATATAAATAACATTTTGACAGTTTAAGCTTCTAAGTCCTAACCAATATTTTGATAGTTGCAATTCAGTAATTTCTAGATTCATTAAAATTGGGTGTGAAAATTTGTTTTGGATTTGTATAAGGAATGTTTCTTGGGGCAAAATTTGTATTGAGAGGTTCTTTGTGGCTTATGGTTTCATTACATGTATGTGGTGTGATGGAGGTGTGGAGGCATGGAGTGGGTGACAGAGAACTACATCATCCTAAAACTATCTGCTTAGTTATGCGAATGTAGACTCGAATTATTACCATCAAAACCACTTGGCCTAAAGGCTGACTTGTTTGTCGCCGCCTAAAGTAAGTATGTCAATCGTTCTAAGTGCTTTGGTTCACTTTATGCTCCAGTCAACCCACTCTCAAATTTATTCTGTTAATTTTTTTTATTATTAATCTTTTAAATTTTATTAATGTGCTATCAAAAAAAAATTAACTTTCACGGATATCCGATTGTAAAAAAAAATTATTTATTAACTAATAAAAAGAATTTATTACCAAGATTATTCATGAATGAATAATAGAAAATTCATGTCGTAAATATTATTTATTTAATCATATAAAATTTATTATAATGATTATAATGATTTATAATAATAGTTTTTTCATTCTAATAATGATAATATAATTAAAACATTTATAATATAAATTTTTATTTTTAAAGTTTTAGTTACGTGCATTTAATGCACGGGTATTTTTACTAGTATATATAAGTGTGTGAGATAAAAAAAAGGGAAATATTCAAAAAAAAAAAAAACTAGTCTTATGATTTTGTGCATTGTCATCGCCATCCAACCCGAAGGTATACATTTCTAACTCAAAAAATCCTGCCCTCGAGGCTTACGACGAGTCGACAAACTCATTACGCGCTCACGTAGCATAGTAGAGGTTCATCAAGAGCCTGAAGTATACTTGAACTCAAACACAAATTTGTGGACTGGGACTTGGACTCAAATTATAACGCAAAATTACTTATAAAATACTTGAATCTAAGTAAAATGAAATTGAATACCAACTTGGACTTGCAACAAATGACTACGAGGACTCAGAATTGAATCAATTGTGAACTACATGAGACCTTTACTTGGACTTGAACTTGAACAACCTAATGATGGACTATTCTTGGACGTAGACTCAAGCCAGAACTTGATTTCGACCAAAAGAAATTTGGACTTGATTTGGACATTAAATGAATGAAACTCAAGCTAGAACTCAAACTCAAATCATTTCTAATAGTCATAATGTGAACAAGTAAGAACTTGGACTTTCTATTCACATGAAAATTCACCTTCAAGCAAACTACAAGAAGACTTGGGAATGATTATAGATGATAAGAGGAAGCTAATGATAGTTTTCGATCAAATATAAAAAAGATTGCAATTTGCATACAGTCGAAGGTGCACAACTTTAAATAAATACATTATAGTAGAATGTCATGTGCTTGCTATATGAATACACTACATGTTGAGTGAGTGTATTAAACTGGTGCATTATATAAAGTCAGCTTGCAAGTATAACTTGTCTACGATTAATAAAAGGGTTACAAAAGATATGATTCAATTGTTAGCCATGATGCGAAATTTATAAATCACAATAATTAACTTGCAATGACAGTGGACATATCAGTTTCCTACGGACACTAAAGATCAATATGTAGTGAATGCATCAATTCACCTATATGCAACCTAGCCTCTTGCAGACATATAGTGCAATATGAGATGTATTGTACGCATAGTGAGAAACCCATGGATAATAATCAGAAATGAGTAGTGAATGTTGTGACACCTTTATAGTCAATACTGAGTAACATACAAATGAACATACTAGTCTCCCTACGAGAATAAAACAGGTATGCAATGAATATAACAATATTCATTGGTCCATATCAAGGCACAAGCAGATACACTCAACCCTGCAAGCAAAGAAATTGGAATTGATAGTAGTTTTTTGTAACGATCGTGCAAAGAAGACACAATTGCCTCCACTACATGTCATATACAAGCAAATAAAGAGTGACATATAGTAAATACAAGCTCTGATGGGCCGGTATAGAAGACCCACCATACACACTATATGTCATCCACAAGCAGAAATGCAGAGAAGACTATAACGAGCATGTAGAAAAAATTCCGGAAAATGTAGTGTCCTGCTGCAGCCAGCATTGATTTTCATATGAACACAAGGACATTCGCAAACAAAATACACTGAGCTGTTGTAAGCAAAGGTAGAGGGCATGCAACAAGTGTGGACACCTACAGGCTGGTGTAGGAGACCTGTCACTTGCACAATATATGTTGTAGGAGACTTTCATGAGGTCAACACACCAACTACAAGCAAGTTTAAAAGACCTTCAACAAATGGAAAATTTTATGCTATTCAAATCATCTCAAGGGATGCAACAATTATTCTAGAAATGAATATCTTGTATATTTCTGCTACATGACCTGACATGCCTTCAATCACTACAACGTCCGCTTGAGGCAGTAACCATAGATTTCGACATATAGGACACTTCAACAAGAACACAATCATCCAAGGTTGAAATTATTGATTATTTATTTAATCTAACAACAGATAATGATGATGATGGCACATTGGGGAGTTGCTTATTGGTTCCCATATGAGTTCTGGGAAGGGAAAGCTAGGTCAAATTGTTATATAGTGAGTCTCGATTCAACCAGGTTCCGAACACTAGATTGAATGTGATTAATGAGGCTTGCAAGTTTCTTGATGAGCATTGATCTAACATCTGATGTTCCACCTATGCAGATGCTAAAGAGCTACGATAAGCGTAAGCTCCTATGGGTTACCGTAGGAGATCCGTCATATTCCTAAAGATGCCCCCGCACATGCACTGTAGTATGTATACACATAAGTACTTGAAAGGGGGTAAGTATAATCATACACCCGTATGGACCCTAGCGAGCGTGTTATTGGTACACATGTGACGTTTAAGGATGCTGTGCGGGTCGATAAGTGAATTCAAGTTCAAACCCAACCGTTCTATGTGAATCAATAGGAGTCGTCAGGTTCAAACTATCAAATAAATATATGGTTGTGGCAACCGGTATATTTGTTTTAATGCATTCATATTAGGCCTTCAAGACCTATAAGCAAGAGAATTCACTAATAAATGCACAAAGCCTACGAGAAACTCGATCTTCGGTCAACATCTTGGTCGAGTTGATAAGGTTCAGTCCAAAAATAAAAAAACCCCCAAACACCCCGATGATGGCCACATTGAATGTTTATCTCA
This sequence comes from Dendrobium officinale, assembly GCA_019514585.1. Classification (NCBI taxonomy): domain Eukaryota; kingdom Viridiplantae; phylum Streptophyta; class Magnoliopsida; order Asparagales; family Orchidaceae; genus Dendrobium; species Dendrobium officinale. The sequence goes on from CM033683.1 coordinate 29,336,648, forward strand.
ACCGGAGGGATGATTCAAACACTTTCAAATGTCACCCAAATACCCACGAAATTCAAAGTTCCCAAAAAACTAAAATTATCAAAATCCCAAATATTTAAAATTGAAATAAATCCATTACAGATTGAAGCAAAATCTATCCACCCTCCACAACAGTTTGCCGAGGTGGACAAATTCAAATTTAACTTCAGCTCACATAGAGCTAAATGCCTAATCGAAAATATTATTAGGATTTAATTTTAAATAATCTCGTGCCAGTAAGGATGTGGTACGTATTCTCTAACCGGTAGTTTTTTCATCAAATGGCACCATATGATAAACGTTTATGACTCGGGGCCCTTTGAACCGAGTGGTTTTTGCCGCCAAATGGCACCACGAAATACAGGTTATGGCCAGAGCCAATACATTCCTTAATGGCATTAAATCCTTAAGATATGAATCAATAGGATATGATCAATAGGACTCAAAGCCCTTTATTAGCTAAGGTGGATTCAAATTTGTTCACTTAGACAAACATCCATCCTAGATCTACAAGGTACCCTTAGACGAAGCAACCCATGGCTGCCGACAAGGATCCTTCTGCCAGGTTGGGTCGATTACCTCCTCTGACTAAGTAGATAAGGAACCATGATGGCCCGGGACGACGGAACCATGGGATCATGATCGAGTCCATCATCCATTCCCCCACAATCCGCTTTAAGTGTAAGGTGGTGAAATTTCTATGCTAAATATCAAACTTTTTAAATTCCCAACTTCAAACCTAATTCCCTTATCCAAAGCCATTACTGCTACTATATGCCAGATAACACATACTTCTATGTATTTAATTGACAAAGTTTTCTCTCATTACCAGGAGGGGTAATTAACTATAGGGGCTTACGCCTATAGGAAACCAGAAGTCAGATCATAAAGTCCTCGCAAAATGAAGGCGAAATCTCTGTGCAGTGCCTTTTCTACAAACTCATCTGCCTTTCAAAATTTACCCCACCCCGAAACTTAATGCGTTAAAACTTTCCCCTGAATAAAAAAAATAACAGCGAGCGGAGGCCGGGGCCGAATTTTCGAAGCCCACAATGACATACTTAGAGCTCCATCTTATAAAATTAAATATTGTGTGAACCTAAAGATTTTAAAAATAATAGTTAAATAAAATACCATTGGCCCATGAAAGTTTACTCATAAGAATAAACTAAGTCTTCGTTTGGGACAATTTTTCTTAATGCTTTCTAAAGTAGTTTTGCTAGTTCAAAAAAAAAAATTGTACAAAGAAACTTCTTTTAAAAATAGTAAATAAGATGTCTCAAATAAAGTCTAAGTTGATCCAAGCTCACTAGCATGAGATTGGACTTTCTGTGTGATAATAAGGATCAAATCTCAACCATAAGTGCTTGAAGCCTCTAATCATGATCTCCCGACTCCTAATCCTCTAAATACCTATATAATATGAAAGTCATTTCTAGTTACTAAATTCATGTTTAAATAGACTCTAAGTGATTAAGGACCTTATTTAACATTTTGACATTTGAGTTTTACATTTGATCTCAATTGAGCTACTATAATTTTTCCAAGGAATCTTAGGTAGATTGCTACTTCTTACTTTCATAAATTTGTTCTTCCTCAAAAATCTATCACACTGGAAAGATTTTGATAATAAAGTTTATTTTTTTATTTTTAAGCCTCAAATTCATATAGATTAAATTACACAAATATAAAATAATTTTTACATGTTTTTTCTTAAATAATAACACTTTTTAAACTACTAAAAACTCTACTAAATTCAAATAAAGAACCATCCTAGCCGTTATAACTCAAAACATTCATTTACCTTTTTTTATTCCATCTTAATTTCTAACGAGTTCTCAAATACAACCAACTATATATTTATCACTTCATAACCTATATCCTAAAGAACTAAGGTTATCACTATTTAAGACTTTATCTAGGATAACTTTTTTTTTATTTCTAAATCAACTTTTTAACATAAAATTTTTATACTAAAATACTACTTAAAAAAATGATAAAAAAAATATGAACAAATGAAATCTAAATGGTTCTTCGTCCACTTTTTCTCCTCTTTTTGTTCGTAGGAGATTCCCAGTAAAAGTGTTCAGATTTCTTTTAAAAAACAATTTAAAAATTTACTATCTATAGTAATTTTACAAAATAATAAGAAAATCATCCGTAGTTCACAGGAAGTTTAGCAACAATCCACACAAATATAATTCTTACCATAAGAGGACACAATATCTGATTAATATTACAAATTGCACATTTTCAATTTCTCAAGATGCATAATATTACTGTCAAGAAATATAACAAAAGCTGATTTAGAAACACCCCAGGACTTCGAAAGCCAAACAGGTACCAAATAGGCATTTAACACTTGAAATTTCAACATAAGAGAGTACAGGATACTTTGACGGGAAATCTAAAGAACAGAATTGAAAGTACAGCTAGTTAATTATATGCTGCTACCGCAAATATCAGCATATCAATCCTTCAAAAGCAAACAAGATAAAAAATCTTAAAAATTCATACTATCTGGTAAAGAAAAAGCCTGAAGACATGCGACTTAACTGAACTGCAGCCGATTAGTCAACCTCCTCCATCTTGCTCCCCTCTGCATCTTCCTCCAGCGGCGGCATCTCTGAATCACCATCTCCAGGAGCTTCATCCTCGTCAATACTCAGACCAAGCTTCAACATTCTATGGATCCTATTGCCAAAGGTGTTGGGCTCATCCAAGCTGAAGCCAGAGGTGAGCAGGGCAGTCTCAAACAGGAGCAGCACAAGGTCCTTGACAGACTTGTCATTCTTGTCTGCATCAGCTCTTTTCCTTAGTTCCTCCATTATAGGATTCTCAGGGTTGATCTCCATTGTCTTCTTGCTGGACATGTAGCCAGACATGCTCGAGTCCCTAAGAGCCTGAGCCTTCATGATCCTCTCCATGTTGGCTGTCCAACCATACTCGCCGGTGACCAGGACGCAAGGGGAGTCCACCACACGATCAGAGACAACAACCTTCTCCACCTTGTCACCAAGCACATCCTTGATGACGGTACACAGGCCCTGAAACTTCTCCTTTTGAGTTTCCTTCTTCTTCTTCTCATCGTCAGTCTCATCAAGCTTTAATCCCTCTTTTGTAGCCGAGACTAATTTCTTGCCTTCAAACTCCTTTAACTGGCCAACAGCATACTCATCAATCGCATCTACCATGTAGAGTACTTCATAGCCCTTCTTCTTCAGCTTCTCAAGGAATGGGGAATTTTCAACAGCCTTCTTGCTCTCGCCAGTAATGTAATAGATATCATTCTGACCCTCCTTCATCCTTGTCACATAGTCCTTAAGGCTGGTCAACTCATCTCCACTTTTAGTAGAGTGGTACCTAAGCAGTTCAGCAATCTTGGACCTGTTCTGAGAGTCCTCATGGATGCCAAGCTTGAGATTCTTCGAGAAAGCCTCATAGAACTTATCATAATCCTCCTTGTTCTCAGCAATCTCAAAGAACAGCTCAATGCACTTCTTGACAAGATTCTTGCGTATGACCTTAAGGATCTTGTTCTGTTGCAGCGTTTCTCTAGAAATGTTTAAGGGTAAGTCCTCAGAGTCAACAATACCTTTTATAAAGCTCAAGTGCTCAGGGATTAGTTCCTCACAATTGTCCATGATAAAAACACGGCGGACATAAAGCTTAATGTTGTTTTGCTTCTTCCGGGTATCAAAAAGATCAAAAGGTGCTCTCTTGGGGACAAAAAGCACAGCCTTGAACTCAAGTTGGCCTTCTACAGAGAAGTGTTTGACAGCAAGATGTTCCTCCCAGTCATTGGTGAGGCTCTTGTAGAATGCAGCGTACTCTTCCTTAGTGATCTCCTCCGGTTTCCTCATCCATATAGGCTTCTGTTTGTTAACCAGGGACCACTCATGGGAAACTTCCTTGATCTTCTTCTTTTTCTTTTCCTTCTCTTCCTTCTCTTCATCAATGTCCTCAACCTTACCTTCCTCTGAGTCTTTCTTCTCCTCCTCATCCTCATCATCAGAAATTTCTTTCTCAGTGGTCTTCTCAGTCCAAAGAGAGATGGGATAGCTGATAAACTCAGAATGCTTCTTGATCAGGTCTTTAAGGCGGCGCTCTTCAAGGTATTCCAGCTATATTGAAAACAGATCAATTATAAGAGTCTAATGTATTGGTTCATCTACAATAAATGACATGAAAACAAGAAGAACAGCAATATCAGTAAAGATGGTAAGAAGGAAAGCACATCATACAATTGAAAATGCACAACATCCCCACGAAACTTGTCAATGGAGACCGTTATAATGGTCATGTACTAGTACTTGCACAAAATATTTTAATTTCTAAAAAAGCCAACTTCCAAAAGCTGATCTTCAGGGGTGTAAAAAAACCAAAAAATTGAGCAAGCAGTACTACAAGACAAAGTGCAAAATAGAATGAATCCTTCAATCTGAAACAAAAATGCGATGTTCTTTTAACTGTTAAATTGAAAATAAAAAATAACCTATACTCATTTAGGCTTCATTTGGGATGGCTTTCTTACTGTTTCTTAAAGCAACTTATTATTTTTATACTAAAACACTGCTTTAAGAAGCAGTAAAAAAAGTCATCCCATATGAAGCCTTAGGCTTACTACTTCTTAAAGAAGTTTTTTATTTCAAAAATTGAAATTTTAATACTAGAAAGCTGCTTTAAGAAACAATAAGAAAGCCGTCCCAAACGAAGTCTTAATGTTGAATCAGACTTCTTCGGGAATGTTAAATGATTTCCCTTACATATATGCCCACAAAAAAGCAGATTAAATAATTAACGCTAACAGCATCAACAGATCCCTTAATAACACGGACTGGAAAAGGAAGCAAACACAAGAACAATTAACAGATTAATCAAGCGTTATATTAGTTAACAAGAACTAGCAAACTCGAACTGCCTGTCAGCAAATATGCACCGTTAGGTTTTCAGTCAGGATAAAATTGATATCATAAACATGAATCCAAAATCCAATTCGAGCCGACTTATATGACATAATTTTCTACCAATTAACGCACATAAAACTTAATAAATAAATAAAAATGAAAAAATAAAGAGCAGCAAGGTCAGATATGATTGCAAGTCAGGCTTTGGGACGGCTTTCTTATTGCTTCAAATTTTTAAATTTTTGTACTAAAAAAATGTTTTAAGGAGCAGTAAAAAAAGCCATCCAAACGGAGCGTCAATCTACCAGATCAGCCAAAAAAGATCTGGGAATAATTAGATCATGTAGCACTCTAATGCAACAAATAACGCAACTTCCCTTACCAATCACCATTGGCAAACAGAACAATAAAAACTAGCAATTTTGTTTCAAAAATGGCACTTTTCTAAGAAAAAAGAACATAAATCAATAGTGATTAATCAAGTTTAACTTTTCAATAGCAAAACGTTGATAAGAGATAACCAAAAAAAGCGGATTAAACAGCAATTCCCACATTCTGATGTTCAACATCTACTGATTAGAAGGCCTATCACACCTCACAAATATATATAAATCATGTCAAACTGATCATAGAAAATCAAAAAATTTCAACACCTGTCGCTAAGGCCAACAAGTAACAAAACAATAAACCAATTAATAAATCAATAAATCGATAAACAGTTTTAACAATCACAAGCCTTCCAATACCTGATCCTCCTTGAGGAAAAGTGTGAGCTTGGTCCCACGACCAAGATTCTCACCAGATGTATCCCTCGTTACTGTGAATGACCCTCCAGCCTGCGATTCCCATACATACTGCTCATCATCGTTATGCTTAGTGGTCACCACAACCCTCTCCGCAACCAGATAAGCAGAGTAAAACCCAACACCAAATTGGCCGATCATGCTGACGTCAGCACCGGCAGCCAGCGCTTCCATAAACTCCTTGGTTCCGGACCTTGCGATGGTGCCAAGGTTGTTGACTAGATCAGATTTAGTCATGCCGATACCACTGTCAATGATAGAAAGAGTGTTGTTGGACTTGTCAGGGATAATATGGATGAAGAACTCCGGCTGCGCCTCCAGTTTGCTCTTATCAGTCAAACTCTCGAACCGGATCTTGTCCAGCGCCTGCGATCGATCAACAAATAAAACACTGAATAAGAAATGGACATATCCATACATATGAGCAGGAGAGAAAGGTTAACTTACATCGGAAGCATTACTGATTAGCTCACGAAGGAAGATCTCCTTGTTAGAGTAGAAAGTATTGATGATCAGACTGAGGAGTTGATTGATCTCAGCCTGAAAGGCAAAGGTCTCGCTTTCTGACGCCATGGCTTAAGAGATCTAGACGATGGAGGCAGAGATTGACGATATGCAGTTGAGTTAGGGCTAGGGTTTCCAAAATGAGGCATTTTAATAGGGAAGAGGGCAGAGCTTCTAGAGTTTTCTAAAGATCGGCGGTTGTTGATTGGTTGAAAGAAAGGTTTGGGCCAATACAAAATGGTACGGATTTGACCCTCATATCTTACATTTTCATTACAGCTAAAATTCTCTTTTCAATTATAATAAAACCATTTTTTAATAAAAATAATAATATATTTTTTATTTAATCCAAATTCTGGAGCTTTTTTTATTTCCCAAAAATATCAAGATATTTTTTACCAAAAAATAACTAAAAAATTGTTTCAAATAAAACCTAAAAAGGATAATTTACATTTCTTTCACATTATATAAGAGTGTATAAAAATAATAAAGGAATTTATAAATATTATAATTACAAAAAAAATCAATAGAAATGTTGATTCATAACACAATAATATTTTTGTGTTTTTATTTTATTAATCAAATAAAGTTGAAAATAATTTAAAATTTTTGACAATTGCTTGAATAAATTTTATAAATATTATGCTAGTTTATTTATGTTTACGAATGTTTTAGTATTATGTGCTAAAATATAGTCACAGCAAAAGAAAGATTTATTATTCTAATAATTTATAAAGTGTCCACATAAAAAATGACTAGCAAATAATGCGCAAGTGATAGAGTTTTTAAAGTCAAAATTATAAAAAAAAAAAAATTCATGTGTGGTTCGCCAATTGATATATGAGTATGCATGATTATAGTGATAGAGGGCATTTAGATGAGGATGTCAAGACGATGATGGTATTACAAGTCATTTTTAAATAAGGTCTAAAAGCCTTTCTCTTGTCATTTTTAATGCTTCGATAATAAATCTTGTTTAGGATCAAGTCTATTTTGGCCCCTTTCATTGTTTAGTTATTAAAAATACTTAAGTGGAGAAAATTTTAGGATACGGTATAGTAGAGTGCATTCATCGCTTGCTCTTGAATTTAATTTTATTACAATTGCTAGTTTCATTATGCAATAGTTGATTCAATAGATATCGAACTAGTGAGCTTAGGTAGGGTTAAGTACCTAAAATCCCACATAGCTTGGTTTCTATTAGACATAATTTTGCCTATCTCTAAGTTATCATGTCTCTATGCTTTTTGACTGTGACTTTAATAATCTCCAAATTTAATATATTATACTATACTTATATTGATTAGAAAATCAAATCAACTAGATTAGATCAAATCATTCTAGTATCATAGGTAGAAACCCAATGACTCAGTCTTGACCAAACTAAGATGGCTTAAACACTTCCTAGACTACTTCCCAAGAGCATCAAAGAGTCTCCAATATCATTCTAAGTCAAGATTCATGTAATATCCATCATGAAAATTTTAGGTAAATATCAATTAATAATTGTTAAATTTTATTTGATTAGCAATTATAACTCCTAGAATATTTAATGGGATTGTAAGTAATCAGGGTTGGGTTGGAGAAGTAAAAAAAAAAAATCAAGATTAAAAAAATTGATGGGTGTTGTGATGTTGGAATTGGCAGTGTCACGACATTTCCAACTGTTGAACTGTAGGTGTCACAATAGATATATTAACTTTCGTGATTTATTAAAACCCTATGATGATTTTGATGACCCCAAACCTTTTGAGTTTGATCCTTAGCTCTTAATTGATTTCATTTGGTCTATTAATTAATAAATCCTAATTCACTTTACATATTAACTTAGGATTTTTACAAAATCATTAAAAAATCAAATTAAATCAGAAAAATATAAACTAAAATATCTTCAACTTCAAATTCAATAAACTTCACAGGAAAAGTAAAATCCCCATTAGAAACTTATATATATATATATATATATAAGTAAATTTAATAAATTTATACATTAAACATAAAAATAAATTCCCAAAAGACCTCAAAACTCTTGTAATCATCATTAGAGGTCCTTCATGACCTTCAATGATGATTTCAAGGTGATTGGAGTTGATTTGATTTAAAAATTAAAATTGCCTAATTATTTAAATTATTTAATTAATTTAATTAGGCTGAATTTTAAAAAAATCACAATAAATAAAATAATGGCATATGTCCCTAGTGTAAATCCCGTAGGCGCTTGTCGAGGTTTTCGATGTAGTTGTGCTACATCATCTCTAAACCCCCCCTCCCCTCATCATATCTATATCTATACTACTATATAAAAGTGGCTTGGGATTCCACTCTTAGCAGATCCTGATCATTCATTTGTAAATTTTAAAATAATCTGAAACGTTCATTTATGACTCTTCAAATTCTTTATTTATAACACACTCCATTAATTTCTACTCTCTATTCTCATGCGCCAATTAAATTCAATTAATTTTAATTTTCCTTCATATCTCATATGCTTAATTAAAAGGTTTTAATTAATTATAACGTAACAATTAATGACAGATAAAAGTTTGGAGCCAAACATTTAATTCATTACATGTGGTAATTATGATTTAAATATATTTTTTATATCAAATGACATTAATGTTTTAATATTAACGTTAATATTACTTAAGTTAATGATTGTTTAAATTATATTGCATATTAATTTTTGAACATAAAACTTGCATTAAAGCAAGCAGAAGACGAAGGGGTGTGCTCGGTCTATCTTCATTCCATTTATTTTCGTGTGCGGGTTTTTTCATTTATTTATTTGGATTTATGTAACCCTCAATCTGTCAAGACCCTTCGTCTTCCGCACGCATTACTTAGTATTCACTTCCTTTGTATTTCATAGTATTCCATTAGAACCAACCCACCCCGCAGCCTTCATTCCCAACCCTTGTCCCTCTCACATTTGAAAAAAGGTCGTCACCGGCTCGCTCTCGCCTCGCCTTGCCTCGCCTCCGGCTTTAGTATTGAAAGATCGAGTTGCTAAAGAAGCTTCTTCGACTTCTTCGCGTGCTTTGCCTGAAGAATATCTTACTTCGAAGGCTCTCTGAAGGCTCTTGAAGCTGACATCCAGCATGCCAACTAGCTCCTTGTAAGTCCTCTATCTCATTTTTGGTCCTGCCCACTGTATTTGATTTTCTTTGGTTTTCTTATTCCCATATCATTAGAATTCTATGAAACTTTGAACTCTTCGAGAGGAAGCGAAACAAAATGAATTCTTTAGTTAAAACTTTAGAACTATTTTTTTGGTGGTTTAATTTTGCTATTTTTGGTAGTTGTTTTTGTTAGGGATATGAGTTTTACATGGTTCATGTTGTTCATAGAACTTATGGTGGTGCTCAGGGGCGGATGCAGTATGGGGGTTCTGGGGGCACCCCCACTGACTGTATTATTAATATCAAACTAAATATATTTATGAATCATTAATTATATATTTAATCAAAATTATTATATATTATTTTCATCCCAACGCGAGAAGTAATTACTCTCTCTCTTTCCAATGTTTTTGTGCTGATAGTTCAGGAGGAGGAGGAAATCCTTCAGTTGGAAACGGGCAAGAAATCGCAAGCATCTACCGGAGTTCTTCTTCTGGTCGTAATTCTTGCTTGGATTACGGCTTGTTGATGCCGATTAAGCCGACCCCAAACTCTTCCATACGTTTGATGTCTGAATCTGGTAGCTGATTTTGACACTAATATCTTTTTACCTTTCATGATTATGATCTTCTGATTTGTTTTTTGAGGGGTCTTATGTTTTTGGAGAAAATTTTTGGCGTATGTAGGGCTTTTGTTTTTGGGTACGGTGAGCAATTTATTCACATTTATTAGTATATTATGATAGAAAATACTATTTCAGATTTAGTAAATTTGGGATTAAAGTGAAAACTGCTTCAACATTTGCTTACTTTTAGTAAATTGTTTGATTATTCATTTCTGGATCTAAAAAAATTTTAATGTGAGAAAGTTTTTCTTACTTTCATGATTTGTGCCTCGCTAGGAAAAAATTATGGCTCCGTCCCTGGTGGTGCTTGCCTACTGATGAAACTTTCATATGGTCCTTTGGCTCCAGTCGTCTTCGTCTTTCTTCTGCAATGGATGGACCGTGTCTCGACTTGCATGCTTCCCAGTTATCCACTACTACTTCAAATACTTGTATGCAAGGTTGTTCTTCTGTTTTATTCATTTAATATTGCTTCTTTTATTTATTTTCCAAATTTTCAGCAATGATAACAAAATGTTTCTTCGTGGGTTTTTGCTGCTTTGCTCTTATTTTCTTTGTTCTGCTTCAAATAATTAATCACATTACCATTGGATATGCATATTTCACCACCAAAACTGTCTTTAAAGAAATTGTTGTAAGATAGTAAAATTTTATTATAGATGTGATGTTCTTTTGTGAATGAAATAAGATAAATTTGTTATCTCTTTTATTATTTTAGATTAGTACGACATATTTATAATGATATTTTTTAGCTTTTATTCTAAATATGAATTGATTATTTTTATGATAATATTTGTTATATAGAAAAAACATATGTATTTTTTAATATGGAATTGTAAAATTATATTAATATATTTTTTCTATTATGATTTTAATAAAAATATGTTACTCTTCATTAATTTAATTAATAACTATTATTACTAATAGTGATAAACTTAATATATTTTAAGAAAAATAATATATTTAAAATACTTTTAAATTTTTTTATTCTTTATTCTTTATTCACGTGCATTTAATGCACCTGCAATATAACTATGAAGTAAATGTTGTTGCACGTCCTTAATTTAAAATTAAATCCTTTGTGTCGGAGACATTGGAAAACCCAACAGAGCCATCCAATCTGAATATACATATCAAGTAATATATATGGGTCCATTTTATATGCTTGAATAATCTCCCGGTATCCTAACTAGATTCAACTACAGTCAAAGTTTATAAGCCGGTGATTAAAGATAATTTCAAAGATGCTGCTAAAACTGTAATTCTGGAAGCTGCTGTTGCTGACAAATTGGTATCTGTTGCTGTGGAAACGGAACTTGAAATTGCATTGAAGATGAAACAATTTTGTTGTCTAAAGATCTTACTTCGTCGTCCAAGATTAATCTGAATTCAAAGGTCTCTGACCATGTTACAACAACATCTTCTGTAATTATTCAGAAGAATATTGAAGCTGAAACTGTGGTTTCTAATAAGTTCGGAATTCTGTATAATAATGAGGAGGATCTATTGAAGGATGTTGGTCCTTTAACTACTGATAACAATGAGCTAGAGGAAGGTGAATATATTTCCGGTATTCTTGAGAAAACTTCTTATTTTGAGATTAAATCAAGTGATGGTGGATCTTCTATGTTGAAATTTAAGCTCCAAAAAGAACTTAAATCATTGGGAAATAATAATTTTCTGATGAAAAACATAAAAGGAGGAGATGGGGAAAAGAGTTAGGAAGGGGAGCAAACTCATTTCTAATCCCAAATGTCTTTTATAACCTTTTGGAATTTTAGAGGGGCTAGGAAGGAAGAGGCCTCTCACTACTAAAAGGAAATTGTTAAAGACTTTGATATTTTTTTTTTGTGGGATTAGTGGAGACTAAAATTACTTCTATTACTAAAATAGAAGTAGATCATTTGATTGGTAATAGTTGGGATTTTTATATAGTTCCCTCGAATGGACTCTCTGGAGGTATATTGATTCTCTAGAATTCTAATTTCGTCTCTTTTACTATACTGAATTCTTCATCACAAATAGTGATTGGTGAATTATCTATGGCTAATAAGGAGAGATAGTTAGTTGCTACGGTATATGGTAGTAATGACATCTCCAAGAGAAGGCTGATGTGGAAGGATTTGAATTTATTCTCTGACAAAAAGCTTTCGTTTATCATAGGAGGTGATTTTAATTGTCTATTGTCTCAAAATGATAAATTGGGAGGGAAGAAATTTGTTCTAAATCAAGGCACACAAGATATGTGTGGATTTATGAATCAATGTGATTTTCATGACATTGGAGTGATTGGGCCAAAGTAAACTTGGTGTAACAACAAAAAAGGAGGTGCTCGTATCTTTGAAAGATTGGATCGTTGCCTGTTAAATTCTTTAGCTTTGGAATCTATTCAAATTTCGATGGTACGTCATCTAGCTAGAGTTGCTTCGGATCACTATCCCATTGTAATTAAAATTTCTTCCTCTCCCGTTAAAAAGAATAAATTAATGAGATTTGAAGATGTCTGGTCTTCGTATCCTGCTTCTTTCAAAATTGTGGCTAATTCTTGGGGAAAGAGAACCAATGGAGATGCTTTTCATTGTCTAAATCTAAAATTTATGAGAGTCCTGAAGGCAGTTTTCTTCTGGAGCAAGGTAAAGCACATTGAACTCAATTCTTTGAAGGAGCAACTCAAAAAGGAAATTTCTGAATTACAGGTTGAAGAGGCGGAGAATGGAGGTCTCTTAAAATTTAAACTAGCTTTACTCAGAGCTAAAGTGTTGAAGCTTAACTTGACTCTTGGAAGGCTGAACACATGGTGGAATCAAAGAGCAAAAGTTAGATGGGCAAAGGAAGGAGATACAAATTCTAAATTTTTTCATGCCTATGCTTCTGCTAGACGAAGTGGAAGCTGGATTCATCAAATTAAGGACATTGATGGCACACTAGTTGAAGATCAAAAGTTGATTGAACACTCTTTCTTTCAATTTTTCAAGGATAAATGGAAATTTAGAAGATGCAATTTAAAAGACTGGCCGAAATCTTCTTATGTGCTGGGAGGTGCTGAAAAGAGCTTGCTGTCAGCCAAATTTTCCAATGATGAATTGGATCTTATTATCAAAAATATGGAAACTAATATCTCTCCTAGAGTGTATGGTATTTCCTATACCTTTATTAAAATTATCAAGAATGATGTTTGGGATGCCATTAGTCTTTTTTTCAGCTCTGGAAATATGTGTGATGAATGGAAAAAAACTTTAGTTATTCTTCTTGCTAAAAATAACAACTTGGTCTATCCTTCTCATTATAGACCTATTAGCCTTTGTTTATCAATCTATAGGATTGTGTGGCTAAAATGTTGTTAAATAGAATGAAAAGTTTTTTTCCCAAAAATTATTTTTGAAGAACAAGCGGCCTTTATTAGAGGTCGATCTTTATCAAACCATATCTTACTTGCCCAAGAGATTTTCAATAGATTTAAATATTCGAAAGCAAGAAAGGGTATGATGGCTATTATGATAGATATGGAGCAAACTTATGATAGCATGAGCTGGTCTACTTTGGAACAAGTTCTCTCTAAATTTGGCTTTCCAGATTGTTTCAGCAATCTTCTTTTACAATGCATTCGAAAATCGAAATTCTCTATTATGGTAAATGGATGCAATTCAAATTGGATAGAAGGAGAAAGTGGGTTTAGACAAGGTTTTCCTTTGTCTCCCTATCTTTTTATCTTGTGCTGACAATTACTCTCGGATGCATTTTCTCAAAGAGGGAAGAAAATAGATATTAAGATCTCGGCAAATGCTAAAAAAATAACTCATTTGCATTATGCTAATGATATCATTATTTTTTCGGAAGCGAATATTAAAAGTTCCAAGAGAGTTGACGAAATTTTAAAGAATTATGGGAGGTGGTCGGGCCAAACAATTAATTCTCAAAAATCTGCCATCATGTTTGGAAAATCGGTTAGAAGGAGGAGAAAGAATTCCATTTCCAGATTTTTGAAATTTAAAGTTATCAAAGAGATGAACTATCTTGGTATTAAAGTGGCATTGAGAAGGTTAGTATTTGCTGATTTCCAAAGCTTATTGGAGAAGGCTTCTAGTAAACTAAATATATGGGGAAACAAATACATTTCATTTGCTGGGAAATTAATACTTCTAAAATATGCTTTTCTCTCTCTCACTACTTTTGTATATACACATTCTCTTGTCCCTATGGGGGTCTTAAATGATATTGATAGAATGGGTAGAAAGTTTTTATGGCAAAAGCAAGGAGGAGATTTTGGTCTTCATTATGTTGCTTGGGATTTGTTATGTAGACCCAAAATATTTGGTGGACAAAGAGTTATTTCATCTTCTCAAAGAGTTGGCCCTTTAAGGGCTAAAATTAATTGAAACTTCATCACTAATCCTACAACTCTTCTTAATAGATCCTTAATTGTCAAATATGGTAGAGATATTTGAAATTATGGAAAAACTAGCTCTACTTCTTCAACTTGGAAAATTCTTTTAAATGGAGCTAGTTATTTGAAGCATGTTGTGAGATGGGATATATCTAATGGTCTAAGCATCAAAACAGCTGAAGATGTTTGGATGTTAGATAAGAAAATTGAAAGATGGCCTACATTCGTTGCTTGCTTAGACCAGAATTTTGGTTGGCTTAATGAGTTTATTGCTGAAGGGGTATGGGATATCCTAAAGCTAGAAGTTTTCTTCGGCCCTCAGCTGGTGGAGCTTGTTGCTATGATTCCAATTTATCCAAACAAGAATGAAGATCAATTAGAATTAATGTTCAAGTTTTCGGGCAAGTCATTATCAGCAATGATAATGGGAAAAATTTCTGATGTTGTTGAGGAGTATATCAACTGGAAATGGATTAAATAACTCCAACTTCGGCCTCGGGTAGAAGCTTTCTGGTGGAGGTTAAACTTAAAAGCAAATCCCACAAGTGATTTTCTGTTTTATAGAAGAATGTTGGATTGGAATGGTTGTTCGAGAGGTTGTTCAAGTGCTGAAGATACAGCTCATGTTGTTACAGGTTGTGCTTTTCTGATTAAAGTTTTAAAACTGTTAATCTATTGGGGATTTCATATTCCGGTTAACTATAAGTTGGAGGATTGTTATCAGAACTTATCTAAACTATCCAGCTAAAATCCTTTTTTGGCTAACTTGTATTGCTCAGCTGTTTTTTTTTTACTTGGAAGAGCAGAAATTCTTTGGTTCATAATAAGAAAGAAAATGGTATATCTTCAATTGCAGCAAATTCGATTTATTATGCTATTTATTGTTAAGAGAACTGCTATTAGCATGTTTTACATTCTTACAACTTATATTGTTTTGATGATTCCAAATATTATTATTTTATGTGTAGTTATCTCCTAACACTTTTTGAAAGATTTGTTTTTGCTCTTGTGTGTACTAACATTTCAGGAAAATTGAACTCCAAACTATGAAGACTTCAAATCAAATTCAGCATACAATCCTTTGTAAATTAAAGCTTTAAATTGTTCTTTGAATTGAGAGGGAGTGATTGTAATTGAGTGAATAAAAACACACACACACACTTAAGGAGATCTTACAAAATTTGTACTGATCGTACAGGACGAACTTAGTTCGTACGGGACGATCAGGTCAGTTATCTTCTCATAGGAGCAGTGGAACGAACAGGAGCTGGAGGAAATTTTTCTAAGTCTAGATCATCCAGGACAAATTTATTTTCGTTCCAGAATGAGTTAGGCTTTGTAAAAATTTTGTTCAGACGAAATCTATAATCGTGCCAGGACGACTTGGGTTCTGTAAAAATTTCGTCCAGACGAAATCCAAATCGTCCTAGGATGAATTCTTCTCTGTAAAAATTTTGTTCAAATGAAATTCATTATCGTGCCTGGACGAGTTGCTCTCTATAAAAATTTTGTCTGGACGAAGTCCCGTTCATCCCAGGATGATGTGAACCGACTTACCACAGTTGGTTACGTCCTGCAGTTATTAGGGAACCGACCTATGGTATAACTGATCGTACCCGACGAACCTAGTTCGTACGGGACGATGATCGTGTGCGAACATAGTTCAAACCAATATACATCATGATCATTTACGACACTTTAAGTAAAATCATCCAGGATGATCCACGATCGTACGGGACGATTCATTTCATGTTGACATGAAAAATTTGCAATTTTGGACGGTTTTTCTTATCTCTCCTATATATATATATTCCAATTTAGACTACCACCAAATCTTTTTATCATTTGATCTTCGTGCCTATTGAAAGAAGAATCAAGGAGAGAGTATGAGAGAGCATTCAAAGGAGGATTCCTACCACTGGAGCATGAAGGCTTTGCTTGGTGTTCAAAGGTAAGAATCTCTACTTGTGATTTGGGATTACTTCATTATTTTCTTTCTTCCTTCTAGATTTCTTGTGAGGAGATCTGTCAAGGATATCCGGTTCTCTGCCGACACTTGGAGAGTGTGAACAGTCGAAGGGTTCTCTGCCCACACTAAAAGAGTGTGAAAGGACGAAGGGTTCTCTGTCCACACTAGGAGAGTGTGAAAGGATGAAGGGTTCTCTGCCCATACTAGGAGAGTATGAAAGGACGAATGGTTCTCTGCCCACATTAGGAGAGTGTAAAAGGACGGACGGTTCTCTGCCAACATTGGGGATAAGTGTAAAAGGAAGACGGTTCTCTGCCGCACCGGGTAGTGGTGAAAAGAGTTTTATAAAGGCTTCTCCGCCTTGTTGTACTAAAGGAGAGTCACTAGTGGTATTATTGTAATACTCGGAGGGTGCCTCCGGGGAGTGGATGTAGGTCTGATTTTGACCGAACCACTATAAATCTGGTGTTCTTTACTTTTCCGCTTTTTATTTTGTTTATCATTTACAACTTGTGGTTGAAAAATCTTTTTCTAAAAAATTCACAATTAAGTTTTAATTTCCAAAGTTTAAATAGAGGGTTCAAATTTTTTTAATTACCAATTCACCCCCCCCCCCCCCCCCCCCCCCTTCCCCTCTTGGTTAGCCACTAGGACATAAGCTTAGGTTTAGCAACCTAATTCATTATGAACGAATCTCAACATGTATTCCTTTAAGCTAAATGTATATTAGAATTACTGGGATACTAACAGGCTTTATAAGCTGTCCTCTTTTTGGTATCCTCCTCCTCCCGAATGGATCAAGCTTAATGGTGATGCTTCACTATTAAATTCTTATAAAGGTGGTGTTGTGGGCATCATTAGAGATTGTAAAGGCAGATTTTTATGTGCATATGGCTATTCTTGTTTGCATTGGGATAATTCTCGACTGGAATTGGATTCTATTCTTTCATTGAAGAATTTCTTGCAAGACTGGATATTTGAAGCAAAAGGAATTATCATAGAAGGTGATAATTACAATGTGATCAAGTTTATTCAAAACTTGGTGAATAAAGGGGAATTCATGGTTAATCTCGGCAAAGGTATTGATTTATCTTCTCAAAAGGATTTCAATAAAATATTGTTTCATTGTATTGGTAGAAATGGTAATAAGTTAGCCGATTTTTGTGCTAACATTGCTCTTTCTAAAGATTTCTTTTGGGATGATTTGTCTAGTAATAACATTCCTCCTTATTTTATTTCTTTATTAAAGGAGGAAGGTGATAAAGTAAGTATCACTTAGTGTCTTGTAATTTGCTTCATTAATAAAATTGTTGTGTGCATCTTCTCAAAAAAAAAAAAAAAACCTCCTGGTAATGTCCTATAGTTCCCAAATATATATCGAACGGGCTAAAATAATGTGAAGATGGTCCATCAGCGGATGGATATAACCCCAAGCCATTGAAGGTATACCTACTTCAAAGGTTGATGGCATGGATTCACCTCCAGAACCCATACTCATAGAATGTCTCAAAGATTCATAGTTGGCAGTACATACAGTTATGGTTGTTGATCTCCATCTAGCCTTGTTTGACATTATTTCAATAAACGCGACGTTATTGATAATAGACAACCCACTTATTATGGATTACATGGCCTCTTTTATCTGGAGTGTAAGTAAATCATATAAATGATCTGGGATGATAGCATCATTGATGCATTGCATGTTGATCGTGGGGCATCGACATTATCTATAGCATCCCATTCCTCAGTTAATGTAATCAGTTTAACAATTTCATTATTAGCAACCATATCATCTAGAAATTCCTAATTTTGGATTGCATGGTCTTAAACCCATTGATGGCCATGTATCGTAATATTGTGATCATCTATAGCAGGGGTAGTATCATCCCCGCTTGGACCTCTGGTCGAGGTATCATTCGTTCCACTATCCCTTGTCTGATAGTTGTCATCATTAGCAGTCTCTACCTCATCATGTTCTTCAATTTGTACATGCACATCCTCAATGACATAAGGCCATAATGATTAGTTCCAGAGAAGTAGTCGCTTGTTGGTAAGTCAAAGATTAGCCTGTTGCTAACACTAAATGACCTCTACTGAATGTCGTGGTAAGAAATGGAGGCTCACCTAAGCTTAGTTGACATTGAAAGTCTGCCTTGATGAGCAATAGATTGTCGCTAATACTGAACCTCTGTCCATAATGAAAAAAAAAAGTAGGAAGAGCAATATTATATAAAAGTGTGTATTTTAGAGTATATGTATATGATAACATATGTAAAAAAAAAAAAAAAAAACTTGTGTTTCTATTAAGTGTATAACTTTTATTTGATCATTTATATCAGTTGAGCAGTTGTTTAAACTTTCTTAATGTAATTTTTTCATCCATTTTTTTCTTAGTTGTGTTTCTGTTAAATGTAGAAGCTGTGTTATTTTCCCTAATTCATATTTTATTAGTTGTTTCTTTCCTACTGTTGCTGTAAATCATTTGATTCTCATGGCTTTTATTATGTAAATTTTTGTTTAACCTCTTGCACTGACCTATAATGCTATGATTTTTATTAAAATTTATTGACATATGTAGGATTTTATTATTACTTTGATCATTCGTGTGACAAACTTTCTTATTTAAGTTTTTTGCTTAGCAAATCCTTTTTTGCCTAAATTTTGCATCCACGTTTCTAGCATTTGAAACTATTGTTCATTTGATCACTTGGGTTTCAAGCTCTTATGATTTAATCACTTTGGATTATTGGTGTTAAGCTTCTTTAGTACACTACAGACAAAAACAATAGGTAATTTTTTTTCTTGTTATGTATGGATGATTTGAGTTAGTGGATTGATTTGTTTATTTCCTTGAAGGTATCATTATTTTTCTATTATTATTTTTTTCAACAATATTTTTTTTTAATAAAATCCACATAAAGGCCCTACATGTTAATAGAAATCAAGTTTACAAATCCTTAATGAATCTAAAGCCCTATAAAATACAACATTTAAAGCAAAACCTATGAGCCTTAAATTCAATCTAAATACAAGATCAAGTAAAAGAAAATATAAGAAACCAAAAATACGACTATAAGGGAAGCCAACAATCCACCTAAGAGAGGCCAAATGGAAACAATCAGTGCTAACACCAGTAGAGAACCAGCAAGACAACACCCTGTGAGAAAGAAACAACAGACAAAAGAAAAAAAATGATCCACAACCTTCCTGAACCCAAACAACTAAGACGAGAAAAACCACAACACACACCCCAACCAAGAAAACAAAATAGCCAAACCAAACCAAAAAGGACCAAGAAGACCTTCTTCTTGGATTTTTGCTTACGACACTTACCACCCCCAAAAGTAGAATCCTTGTAAACTATGCTAATCACATTCAAATTATACCTTGCTTGAAACTCCTCTTCAGACCAAACAAAATCCTCTCCATCACCTCCGCAAGGGGAAGAAACAAACTCATCCAGCCAATCACATTGGGCCTCACAAGAATCCTTCTTTTTTAATGCTATTTGAGCTTTCAAAACATCATTAGATTTAAGAGAGATAGGAATATCAATCAAAGGCAATCCTTCATTCACAACCAAAATATTAGGGGACATAACCAGTTTGAAAGAAGCCACTCCATTAGAGACAACAATACTCCACAAGATGAGTCATTCAAGATATTATGAGACAAATTGTTATGAAGATCAAACAGAACCTTCTCAATAATGATAGGAGAAGCCACAGGAGATAGATCTAACCCTACATCAACCACCTTGTTAACATCACACAAATCCAAATCTACCACATGCATATTCTCATGGCAAGTTCCAGGATTAATACCTTCATGACCCAACTCAAAACCAATAGAAGAAACAACAAATTTAACATCATCAACTGCTATTAAAGGAACATTATTATCAGCTCCCATAATTATATCCACATTAGCCTTTTGGAATGGAGAAACACAGCAATTTTCAGCATTTATGACATTAGGAGCACGAGAAGAAATTTCAACCAAATTAGAAGAAATAGTGCCAATATTCTCAACAATTGGAACAACCACTAAGGAATCCATTGGATCTGATTCAACCGATAACCCAGCATCACTAAATATGTAAATCACATTTTCCATATGATCCTTACCAACATTATCAACATTGTTGTGCAAAGCCAAATCCATATAACCATTGATATGTCCAGTATTAGGTTCAACCCTAGAAGGTAAAACACCCATATTACCCAAGATAGAAGTAATAGAGAGAAGCTTAGAAGGATTGGTGTTTAATATGCAACAATCCATTTTAAAGAGGCGAGCGATTTGCTGAGAGAACAATATGAAAGAAATTCTTTCATAACCACAGTCTGAACATAACCCATATTTTTGGGGCCAACCCACTCCCACTCAGGATAGTGTTTGGTGACATCTAACTCAACCAGAACACGAGCTATCAACGGCCAAGAGCCATATGAAGTGACATTATAAATTTTAAGAGGCTGCCTAAAAAGGGAACTAAGACCAAGAAGGATAAGGGGGTGGGGGTGGAGAGAAGAGATGGGGTCTAAGATTGGGGAATGAAACCCAAATTAGAATGATGGGGGATTCCACTTCAATATAAAATGTAGGAGACCATTGAAA
This sequence comes from Dendrobium officinale, assembly GCA_019514585.1. Taxonomy (NCBI): domain Eukaryota; kingdom Viridiplantae; phylum Streptophyta; class Magnoliopsida; order Asparagales; family Orchidaceae; genus Dendrobium; species Dendrobium officinale. Next base: position 29,357,597 of record CM033683.1, read on the forward strand.
CACTTTCATAAAGCAATTGTTTTCAAAGTAAGAATGGTGAGAAAACACCATACAATAGTCCAAATCATTAACAAGTTGAACCAACACATGCATCAAATTAAGGATGGTAATCAAAACTTCACCATTAAGCTTTAAATTAAAGAAGAATTTTTGTATAGCTTCAAGAGAAGATGAGTCACCATCTAAAGCATCACGGAAGGAATGGGAAGAACCTTCCCCATTAAAAAAACCTGATCTACAAGGCAGCTAACCGCCATATAAAAACCTCGACATAATAAGTCGGAAACAACCAACAAAACAAAGGGAAAAATGGAAAGCCATAGCAAAATGGTAAGGCAATTCCCTGAGGCATAAGCGCCGGAGAGAACGGCGACAATGGCAGGGGCGAAGTCTAAAAACCAAAAGGAATCGATAAGAGGCGAACGACTAGGGAGAAAAACCTAATAGAGCGTGAGGGTGCATCCTGACTTTTTTAAGTGATGGTGAATTTTTGATTTTTTTGCTTTTTCAACAACATTGAGATATGTTTATTTGTGTTATTTTTATGTTTAATTTTATTATATTAATTACGTTTAATTTTATTATTTTGTATATATTCCATCAAGGCTACTTCTATAAGTTTATTATGTCTTTTTATAAATTAATAAATGCATGTCTTGGTATTTAACTATTTATTATGATTAAATAGTTGGAAATTTGACATTGGAGAAAATATAAATTTGGATTTCTCCTCTTTTGGGTATTGAGTTTTATATTCCCTTTTCTTGAGTCTTGTGTGATAGGAGAAATTCTCTTCACGAAATATTTTTTAAATTTTTACGGAAAAGATAATGAATAATTCAAAAACAATTTGTTTAATAATTATTATAATTTTAATTATATTAAGACTAAATTTATTTGTGATTTGATTGGAGCAAACAATTCAAGATGAAGTTTTGTTATGGATTTTGATATTTGTATGCAAACTTAAGTGATGAATAATTAAAATATAAATGTAATAAAAAAATATAATGAAAAATGTGTAATATAGCCTTTTAGATTTAGATGAGAATTTGACTTTTAACAGAACACAATAGAGAAAAAGAATTCGTGTAGCCGATCCCACATAGTGGGATAAAGGCTTGTTGTTGTTGTTTCTGCTTTTGCTGTTGTATAACCTTTTCTGTTCTTAGGTTTATTAGAGCCTTTCTTTGCTGACAAATTTTTTAAAATATTTCATTTTCTCTAAATCCTATAGTGATGCTCATGCAAATTTCTAACAACTTTTAAATACATAAAACTATACTAACATACTAACAGAATATGAGGCTCACTTTCTCCACGAGAAATCCTATGCAAATGTGAGTTGTGATGAAGCTCAAAATCCCCTCTATTTAATATTTATAGCCTCGATCTAACTATTCATCGCCATAATTAATTCCCTAAACTTTAGCATAAAGAGTTCCAGCCATACAAACGGACATATCAGATCCGCACCCGCAGCAGACGATTTGCGCTCAATTGCGGGAGTGCGGGGGCCTGGGTTTTTCAACCTGATGTAAGAATTCCCAAAACGTGAAGACTACTTGTATAAGAATAAAATTATACATTTTAAGGATATTTTGAAATATATCTCCAATTTCAATGTATTGTCAATAAAAATTATTTAAAATAAGTAATCATATTAAATTTTAAAATGTAATTCACTAAATTTTTAAAACAAAATATTAATTTCATGGACTAAGAATAATATTTTTAAAGATTATTTTTAAAAATATATAAATCATCATTGTTGCAGGCTAGAATATAAGCTGCGATAGAGTTAGAAAGTTTTCGTCTGAACGTTGTATGGATATCCAGCACATAAACAGAAGAAAAATAAACACACCATGACTTTTACATGGAAACCCTGGAAAGGGAAAAAACCACGGGGTCATGCCTAGTTGGAGAATTCCACTAGTATTTACTTGAGATACAAGAGGCTGACTTGTCCTTAAAATTTAGGACGATCAGATTACAATGATTCACTTCCGGATTGAAATCAAGTTACAAACAAACTGTGTATTCGAGCTCAATTCATAATCACTTAGAATTCTGGCGTCACTTGGAGATCGGGTAGAATTCTGGCATCACTTGAAAGTCGGACAGAATTCTAGCGTCGCTTGGAAGTCGGGCAGAATTCTAGCGTCGCTTGGAGGTCGGGCAAAATTCCGGTGTCGTTTGGAGGTCGAGCAGAATTTTGGCGTCGCTTGAAAGTCGGGCAGAATTCCGGCGTTGCTTGGAAGTCGAGCCGAGCTCAATTCATAATCACTTAAAAATCTGCCTTTACCTCATCATGTTCTTCAATTTGTACATGCACATCCTCAATGACATAAGGCCATAATGATTGGTGCCAGAGAAGTAGTCGCTTGTTGGTGAGTGTATAACTTTTATTTGATCATTTATATCAGTTTAGCAGTTGTTTAAACTTTCTTAATGTAATTTTTTCATCCATTTTTTTCTTACTTGTGTTTATGTTAAATGTAGAAGCTGTGTTATTTTCCCTGATTCATATTTTGTTAGTTGTTTCTTTCCTACTTTTGCTGTAAATCATTTGATTCTCGTGGCTTTTATTATGTAAATTTTTGTTTAACCTCTTGCACTGACCTAATATGCTATGATTTTTATTAAAATTTATTGACGTCTGTAAGATTTTATTATTACTTTGATCATTCGTGTGACAAACTTTCTTATTTATTTTTTTGCTTAGCAAATCCTTTTTTTGCCTAATTTTTGCATCCACGTTTCTAGCATTTGAAACTATTGTTCAATTGTCACTTGGGTTTCAAGCTGTTATAATTTAATCACTTTGGATTATTGGTGTTAAGCTTCTTTATTACACTACAGACAAAAATAATAGGTAATTTTTTCTTGTTATGTATGGATGATTTGAGTTAGTGGATTGATTTGTTTATTTCCTTGAGGTATCGCTTTTTTTTCTATTATTATTATTTTCAACAATATTATTTTTGAATAAAATCCACACAAGGGGCCTATATGTTAATAGAAATCAAGGTTACAAACCCTTAATGAATATAAAATACAACATTAATTTAAAGCAAAACCTATGAGCCTTAAATTCAATCTAAATACAAGATCAAGCAAAAGAAAAGATAAGAAACCAAAAATACAACCACAATGGGAGCAAACAATCCACCTAAGAGAGGCCAAATGGAAACAATCAGTGCCAACACCAGTAGAGAACCAGCAAGACAGCAGCACTCTACAAGAAAGAAACAACAGACAAAAGAAAAAAAATGATCCACAACCTTCCTGAACCCAAACAACTAAGACAAGAAAAACCACAACTCACACCCCAACCAAGAAAACAAAATAGCCAAACCAAACCAACAAGGACCAAGAAGAACTTCTTCTTTTTGGATTTTTGCTCATGACGCTTACAACCCCCAAGAGTAGAAGCCTTGTAAACTATGCTAATCACATTCAAATTATACCTTTCTTGAAACTCCTCTTCAGACCCAACAAAATCCTCCCCATCACCTCATCAAGGGGAAGAAACAAACTCATCCAGCCAATCACATTAGGCCTCACAAGAATCCTTATTTTTTAATGTCAGTTGAGCTTTCAAAACATCATTAGATTTAAGAGAGATAGGAATATCAATCAAAGACAATCCTTCAATCACAACCAAAATATTAGGGGACATAACCAGTCTGAAAGAAGCCACTCCACTAGAGACAACGACCACTCCACAAGAAGAGCCATTCAAGATATTATGAGACAAATCATTATGAAGATTAAAAAGAACCTTCTCAATAATGATAGGAGAAGCTACATGAGATAGATCTAAGCCTACATCAACCACTACAGGAAAAATGTCAAATACCGGCGGTTTGCACCGGCGGTTTATGGACCGTCGGTATTACCGGCGGCGTCGCCGGCGGTCTAGCCGTAGGACTCTAACGACGGCCAAACCGGCGGCTTAGCTACGATACACCGCCAGTAATACCGACGGTCCATAAACCGCCGGTAAACCGCCGGACATCAATATGAACCGGCAGTTTACCGGCGGTCTAAACCGCCGTTGATAAGTGATTTTTTTCCGGCGGTCCAGACCGCCGGAAAACCGCCGGTAAAAGCCCTAATACGAGCCGCCTCGCTCCGCTCATTTCATTTTCACTCTTTCCTTCTCTCTCTCGGTCGCTCGCTGTACCGTGTCCTCCGCTCGTCCTATCAGCCCCCGACGAAGGAACTCCGACCGCCGACCCCAGTCCGACCGCCGCCGACCCCAGTCCAACCGCCGCCGACGAGTCTACTCCGACGCCCGACCGCCGACCGATTCCGACCCCAAACAATCCGATTTCTATTTTAAGGTTATTTTTTATGGTTTTTCTTTGATTATTTGGTGCTACTCCATGTTATATTATCTTTTTAGTTAATGTTTCATACTTTAAAAATGTGGGAGAGAGTTATGGAGCATAGGTTTAGGTGTGATACTAATGTTTCTCAAAATCAATTTGGATTAATGCTTGGTAGGTTTACAATGGAAGTCATACATTTTTTGAGAGGTTTGATGGAGAAATATAATGAGAATAAGGAGGATCTATATATAATATTTATCTATTTAGAGAAAACATATGTTAATATTCCAAGAGAAGTGCTATGGAGGGTTCTTAAGAAGAAAGGAGTTAATAATGCTTATATTTAAATCATTATTGATATGTATGTAGGAGCTATTACTTGTGTTCAAATACATGGTGGTTTGATCAAGTATTTTCCTATTTCGGTTGGATTATATCAAGGATCAGCAAGAAGTCCATATCTTTTTTGCTTTACTCATAGATGTTCTCACTAGATCAGTTCATACACCTTTGCATTTCATGATCCAAGTGGAGCTGAAGAATCTGTAAGTGAGAGGGTTGCAGTACTTACTAGAGAGATTGAAGAGATGAAAAGGGTTCAAGCTAGAGAGATTGAAGAAATGAGGAAGGCTCAGAATGAAATGCAAGCAGAGTTGCAATCCTACAGAGCTGGAAAACAAAGGAAGAAGGATCAATAGGAGCAGCCATCTGCAGACAGTGAGGATACCGATGATGATTAGATGTTTATTATGTTTGATGAATGTATTAATTAGAACTTGTGAACTTCTGAACCTTTGATTGTAACATTATCATGAACTATCTTGTGAATTTGTGATTGTAATGTTATGATGAATTTTTTATTTTGTTTGTATTTTCTGGTTGTGATGAATATAGCGGCGTGTTGCCCAACATATATTGCTTTTTCTGCAGGTTTAGACTTTAGGGTGAACCTCCCTCAAATAGAGGGGATGCTGTCAATTTTTTTTTCAGGTGCTACAGGTTTCCGGCGGCTAACCGGCGGTTTGGCCGCCGGAAACAACGATACTGGACAGACAAGATAAGCCGTCGGTTATAATATTAAACCGCCGGTAATTACCGGCGGTTACCGACGGCCGACGGCGGTTCTACGATGGACACCCGACGGTTTAAACCGTCGGTAATACCGACGGCTATAACCGCCGTCCACCGCCGATAAATTACCGGCGGTCTAACGGCGCCGTGCGGCGGTCTACGAACCAGACGACGTCAGTTTTAAACAGCCGGAAAACCGCCGGCAACGTGACCTGCGGCTTACCAGCGGTTACAATACCGGCGGCCTAACCGCCGGCAAACCGACGGTTAAAATTTCGGTGGTTACCGGCGGTATTCGCCGCCAGAAAACCGCCGCAAAAATAAACCGCCGGTAACACGCAGTCGAAAATGGTTTCCTACGCCATTTTTTCCGACGGTTTACAAACCGCCGTTAGACCGCCGGTAACATTAAAAACCGCCGGTAAATCTAGACTAACCACCGGAAAAAACCGTCGGTTTTCAGCGTTTTTCCTGTAGTGAACCACCTTGTTAACATCACACAAACCCAAATCTACAACATGCATATTCTCATGGCAAGTTCCAGGATCAATACCTTCATGACCCAACTCAAAACCAACAAAAGAAACAACAAATTTAACATCATCAGCAACTATTAAAGGAACATTATTATCAGCCCCCATAATTATATCCTCACTAGCCTTTTGGAATGGAGAAACACAACAATTTTTAGCATTAATGACATTAGTAGCACGAGAAGAAATTTCAACCAAATTAGAAGAAATAGTGCCAATATTCTAAACAATTGGAACAACCTTCCCCATTAAAAAAACCTGATCTAGAAGGCAGCTAACCGCCATATAAAAACCTCGACATAATAAGTCGGAAACAACCAACAAAACAAAGGGAAAAATGGAAAGCCATAGCAAAATGGTAAGGCAATTCCCTGAGGCATAAGCGCCGGAGAGAACGGCGACAATGGCAGGGGCGAAGTCTGAAAACCAAAAGGAATCGATAAGAGGCGAACGACTAGGGAGAAAAACCTAATAGAGCGTGAGGGTGCATCCTGACTTTTTTAAGTGATGGTGAATTTTTGATTTTTTTGCTTTTTCAACAACATTGAGATATGTTTATTTGTGTTATTTTTATGTTTAATTTTATTATATTAATTACGTTTAATTTTATTATTTTGTATATATTCCATCAAGGCTACTTCTATAAGTTTATTATGTCTTTTTATAAATTAATAAATGCATGTCTTGGTATTTAACTATTTATTATGATTAAATAGTTGGAAATTTGACATTGGAGAAAATATAAATTTGGATTTCTCCTCTTTTGGGTATTGAGTTTTATATTCCCTTTTCTTGAGTCTTGTGTGATAGGAGAAATTCTCTTCACGAAATATTTTTAAATTTTTACGGAAAAGATAATGAATAATTCAAAAACAATTTGTTTAATAATTATTATAATTTTAATTATATTAAGACTAAATTTATTTGTGATTTGATTGGAGCAAACAATTCAAGATGAAGTTTTGTTATGGATTTTGATATTTGTATGCAAACTTAAGTGATGAATAATTAAAATATAAATGTAATAAAAAAATATAATGAAAAATGTGTAATATAGCCTTTTAGATTTAGATGAGAATTTGACTTTTAACAGAACACAATAGAGAAAAAGAATTCGTGTAGCCGATCCCACATAGTGGGATAAAGGCTTGTTGTTGTTGTTTCTGCTTTTGCTGTTGTATAACCTTTTCTGTTCTTAGGTTTATTAGAGCCTTTCTTTGCTGACAAATTTTTTAAAATATTTCATTTTCTCTAAATCCTATAGTGATGCTCATGCAAATTTCTAACAACTTTTAAATACATAAAACTATACTAACATACTAACAGAATATGAGGCTCACTTTCTCCACGAGAAATCCTATGCAAATGTGAGTTGTGATGAAGCTCAAAATCCCCTCTATTTAATATTTATAGCCTCGATCTAACTATTCATCGCCATAATTAATTCCCTAAACTTTAGCATAAAGAGTTCCAGCCATACAAACGGACATATCAGATCCGCACCCGCAGCAGACGATTTGCGCTCAATTGCGGGAGTGCGGGGGCCTGGGTTTTTCAACCTGATGTAAGAATTCCTAAAACGTGAAGACTACTTGTATAAGAATAAAATTATACATTTTAAGGATATTTTGAAATATATCTTCAATTTCAATGTATTGTCAATAAAAATTATTTAAAATAAGTAATCATATTAAATTTTAAAATGTAATTCATTAAATTTTTAAAACAAAATATTAATTTCATGGACTAAGAATAGTTTTTTTAAAGATTATTTTTTTAAAAATATAAATCATCATTGTTGCGGGCTAGAATATAAGCTGCGATAGAGTTAGAAAGTTTTCGTCTCAACGTTGTACGGATATCCAGCACACTAACAGAAGAAAAATAAACACACCATGATTTTTACGTGGAAACCCTGGAAAGGGAAAAAAGACACGGGGTCATGCCCAATTGAAAGAATTCCACTAATGTTTACTTGAGATACAAGAGGCTTACTTGTCCTAAAAATTTAGGACGATCAGATTACAATGATTCACTTCCGGATTGAAATCCAGTTACAAACAAATTGTGTATTCGAGCTCAATTCATAATCACTTAGAATTCTGGCGTCACTTGGAGATCGGGCACAATTCCGGCATCACTTGGAAGTCGGGCAGAATTCTGGCGTCGCTTGGAAGTCGGGCAGAATTCTAGCGTCGCTTGGAGGTCGGGCAGGATTCCGGTGTCGTTTGGAGGTCGAGCAGAATTTTGGCATCGCTTGAAAGTCGGGCAGAATTCCGGCGTTGCTTGGAAGTCGGGCAGAATTCCGGCGTTGCTTGGAAGTCGGGCCGAACTCCAAGCGGTGGTCGAGGAGGAGTTTTTTTTCTCTTTCTATTATCTTCTCCTTCTTCTCTTCTTCTTGCTTGGGTCCCCTCTTAAGAGAAATGAGGGACTATTTATAGTTTTTTTAGGATGGCTTGATCCGTAAATAGGAGGAGGATCAAGGGAAAATGTGGAGTGGTTTGGATAGACGGTCGATATTGAATCCCTTGATTGTGGACCATTTGTCAGATATTTAAAGGTGTTAATGATATCAGAATTCAGCGATCTTGGGCTCGTTTGATTTTTCTCGTCGAGCCGCTCGATTTGACTATAAGCATGTCATGTTTGGAATCCATTTGGTAATCCAAGTTGTGGTTTGAACCTTCCAACATCGCTTCGGGTCTTTGATTCAGACTCATTTGGGCTCGGATTGAGTTGAATTTGGTGTCGTTGGGTTTGTATTTTCGAGACGCTCAGTTCGACTGTAAGTTTGTTGAAATTGGAGTTCAGATGATCCTGGATTTAATTTTTGAAGCTTCCAACTTGATTTTGCCTCGAGATTCATGCCCGATCGAGATAATTTTTTGATGATATATCAATCATATCTGGGCATTATTATTTAAATATTTATATAAATGTATTTAATATAGGAAAAAAATCAGTTAGAATATTCTATAAAAAGTAAATAGAAAATTTAATATCTTAAATTTATTTTAAAATAAGTATAATATATACATAATTTATATTATGCATATTTCATGACAAATTTAAGAATTTTAAAATTCATTATTAAAAATTTTATAAAATATCAATTTTTGTGGTAAAATTGTAAAAAGGAGCTTTGTTTAAAGGTAATTAAGCTAAAAGATTATAACTAAAAAAAATTAGGACTGAAAATGTCAGATAATTTGATATTTATTTAAGAAAACGTTAATCTATTTAGTATTTTAAGTGAATGTTAAATAGATTAGTGTTTATCTAAGAAATTTTAAAAATATTACGTCAAATATTTAATAAATATGTATTTTATTAAATTTTATCTGGAATACTGCCTATGTTAAGTATTCAGGTCTTTGGCTCAGGATCGAAACCATGTAAAATTCGTAAATTTATTTTTTTAATTACAGATATAAACTTAAAATTGAAATTATATAATAAAATTTCAATCATTGTTATTTTGATTCTATATAATAACTATTAAATACATATTTTAAATTTAATTTTAAATATTATAATATATATATATAATTTTCATAACATTAATTTAAAAATAAATTTATATTCTTCTTCCCAAGGATGTGAAATCCAAATCGGATATAGAACTCAATAAACGAGAAGTTCATAGTTCAATAATTCGATTAAGGTTGAATTAGAGTTAAACTAAATAACATAATAAATATGAAAATTATTTAAATAAAATTTAAATAGGAGAATAATCATGTAATAATATAAATTTTATTAAAAAAATAAATAAATTTACATATTAATTAATAATTATCTATTTATAAATTTTTACTATAATATATATTTAAATTTTATTGAAGAAATGCTAAATTATTTGGAGTTTTCTTCAAATGTTTAGTAGATTAATATTTCATTATTTTGATTTTTGACTCTTTTATTTTTTTTATAATTATACTCTTTTAAGTTTTAACTTAATTATTTTTTAAAGTTTCGCTTTTTTTTTAGAAAGAACCCATCTTGTGTCCTCCGGAGGGATTGAATCATCGCTGACGACACCGTGTTACGAAAAAAAAAAGAGACAAATTTCATGCCTCAGAAATTGATTCTAGACTATTCCTCCGTCCAGATTACAAAACACCCGGTTTTGCACAGTTCTCCCATCTGTTCTTCCTGCTCGGGATGTATCGCGTCTGACCAATTTGTCTGTGTGGTTTTTCGTTGATCGGGATTCTACAAGTTGTTAGTAAGCTCCCCGCTTTATTTCTCTCTTAAGCCCTATGTTCTTTCTTCTCCACGAGTTCTTTTTCATTCATCAAATGCTTTTAATCTGCGTAAATCCTTATTTCAGCATTCTTAGTTGTTTCTTAGCTTTTGTAATTACTTATAATTGCGCTTTGGCTCTTAAATTTTCCTTTTTTTCGCTGAAAGGTGAATTGTTTGTTCTTTCCCATTTCGGTATGTGTTTGCTAGTTTTTAGATGTGAAGGTAATCATTAATTTTTCGATGGGGCATTTATTAATGTTTCTTGGGGGATGTATTTGGGTGGAAGAGTACTTGAATTTTGAAATTTGATCATGGAATTGGAAATGGCCATTATTAATCTCTTTGGAAGTTTGTTTAAATAAACCGGATTTGCTATTCTATGTTGGCAATTATTTGAATGTGATAACCCTTATTTATAAATCGCTGCCATTGATATTTTTCTTGAGCTGGCTTGCAGATTTGCATGCCTTTTGAAGGGAATTTGTATCCACGCTTGTATCACTTTTTTATTTTTCTGGATAGGTAGCAAAGATTTCGTTATTTTTCTCGCTGTTTTGTTTTATTCTCTTACAGCGGATTGTTATTTAGGAAGTAGAATGCTTTAGAGCTATGATTTCATGGAATTTATGGGATAATATTTAGATTGTTTTCTCTTCACTGACTGGAATATTATTTGTTCCTAGTTCCTATTAATTTCCCTTCAAAACGTTGAGTGTCTAATATAGATTTGAGAAATTCATACTTGGTTTTTGCATAAGCAGTTTTATACTTTTATTTTTGTTATGTTCTGCATCAGCCCTTTCTTTATTTGCAGTTCTCTTTCTCTTGTGAATATCAGTAAATTTCATTGTGTTTGGCAGCATTAAAATAACAGCAACAAGTATATTCAAGCAACGAACTTCCCAACTTCTCTTGTATAACATGGAAGAAGGCACAATAAATGTTGAAGTTATTTGGAGGGGCACGAAGTTGAATGTGGAGGTGAACACAAGATGGACATTAGGAGAGTTAGGGAAGAAACTGGTGGAGCTAACTAATGTAAGGCCTGATACTTTGAAGCTCCTTGTTCCACAAACAAACACTAAGGGTTCAAGGCTGCTTGCTCCATTTTCTGCTGATAATTCAAGTGTAGAAATACAAGAAACAGGCATTATCAAGGTGAGATACTAAGCATGGATGCCTTATGCATTTCAAGTTTTTTTTTTTTTTTTTTTTTTTTTTTTTTTTTTTTTTTTTTTTTTTTTTTAGGGTTTATAAATCCTTGAGAGTGCAATCTTAGCTTGAGCCATGTTTTTATGCACTGTGATCTATTGCTGAGTTTGTCTAATTATTTTGAACTTAATATACATCGATATTTGGCTCAATGCTTGTTGTGTATGTCAACTCATTATTTCATATTTGGCTAAAATTATTATCTTCCAGCTCTTGAAGGGGGAAATGTTAAAACCATGTCTCATTGTTCGACTGAATTGTTAAAACCATGTCTCATTGTTCGACTGAATTCACAACTCGCCTCACTATCTTGGTGGAATTTTCTTTTTTTGCATAAGCCTACATGTTAAGAACAAATTTCTAACAGTGAGTTAACGAAGAAATAACTTACATGGGATTTCCCACAACTCCACTTAATTGTTAATACTATGATTACATTTGCTACATAGAATGTGGAAGCTTTAGACTTCGTTTGGGGCAGCTTTCTTTCTGCTTCTTATAGCAACTTTTTAGTATTAAAATTTTAATTTTTGAACTAGAAAGCCTCTTTAAGAAGCAGTAAGAAAGCCGTCCCAAACGAAGCCATAAAGTGGATTTCAAATAGTCAATGCTCACAATGATCAGAAGAAGATTAAATATCACTTGTTTGCAAGAAAAGAATTTTAACGCAGGCCTCAAAATAGTTGGGATCAAGTGACTGATGAGTAGATGAGATGTTCATCCAGCTATGCAAGTTTTTTACTAACAATGTATTATTTATTCACATAAAGATGGAGATAAGACTGAATAATTTTGTTAAGACCTCCCAATCTCTCTTGTTTTTGTTGGATTCTTCTGTAAAAGATGTGCGGTTTAATTTGTGAACCATTGCATATATGGATACTTGTCAAGTTTCATGTTTGAAATTGAAACTTCTGCTATGTTCCTGTCTTTTCTGATGTCCTAACTCTGAATAGAAGATATTTATTTGAGGACGTAGGTTCATTTGCTGTTTGTTCTCCCATACCTTCTAGAGCTAGTTTTAATGAGTATAACTGATAGGATCACTTGTTTCTGTGTAAAAAATCTTACATGTGTGAACTTTAGAACTTCCTTTTGACAAACATGTATTGTTTCACTTAGCAAATTGGACTTTATTGTTTATCTACGTGATGTGATCCTTTTAATTGTTGGTAATGACAATCTGTCAGTGTAAGGGTAACAAACTGAATTCTGTAGAATTTTGATTTCTTTGTTAAAATGTTAATCTTGTCCTTTTTGAATTTATTTTAGTTTATCATTTATTATATGTGTTTTTGCTCAGGGGAAACCTGTAAGAATGATGGGCGTTTTTGATGATGAAATTAAAGAAGTTTCTCAAAATAATACGAGAGCAGACCTCAGAATAGCTGGTTTTGAAGAGGAAGACAACCGATTGAGACAGCTATCATCATATAAACCTTCAGCTTCTCTTAAACTTCCACAAGGACCTTACATATTTTGTGATTTCCACACACTAGAGCTGCCTGGGATTAAGGTTGGTATATTCGCATTAATTTTCTTTAGGAAATTGAGCTGGAGGCTTGATCTTAATGTTTGGAAAGGTCAATTTACGAAGTTGTATAGTTCCTTGATGGTGGAAATAATCATAAGCTTTACTGTGTTTTCTCACGCACCTCCATGCTATTTTATGTAGCTTTTACGCACCAGCACCATCTACCATCATTGAATATCTCAGATTGAAATAACATGTTAATTTGTTTTACATTTTTGTAATTATTCTGATTTCACTTGATTTTCCTACACTTTATTTCAGTTGAATCCACCACCATCTAAGGCGCTTAGAATAATGCACGTTCTTGCTTGTGATCCTGGAATCATTGCCATCATGAATAAGGTATATGTGTATCTATTTGCATCAATAATCTATTTTGTAGTATGCTATTTCTCACATTAAGTATCTTGGTCATTTTCAAGCACCGCTGGCGGGTGGGGATAATGACAGAGTTAGCTCCTGTTGGATATGTTGGTATCAGTCCTAAATGCATACTAGGATTCAATAAGGTGAAGAAAATCTAATAAGCCTCTAACTTTGCATGGATGAATTAATTGGAGGAGAATGGGTGACACTAACAATATTTACCACCATTTATGATATCTTTTTCATTTAGAATCATGGGGAGGAAATTTCTCTTCGCCTGCGAACAGATGATCTGAAAGGATTTCGGAAATATGAAAGCATCAAGAAAACCTTGCTACATGAACTTGTATGTATTTTTCACAACTTGGCTGCTTGTAACTCTTATAATTTTGATTATTATCTATAAACCTCTTTATAATTATTTTTTTGTTTTTTTTTCCTTTTCATTTTGCAGGCACATATGGTGCACTCTGAACACGATACTAAGTTTTTAGCCCTAGAAAAACAGGTAATGAGTTGTATAGTTTGAGTTCTTTTTGGATTCTGACACAAGATCCTAATTTCTGTTTTGTTTGGTATTAGCTGAATGAAGAAGCTGCAAGCTTAGATTGGTCAAAGACAAGAAGTCAAACTTTAAGTGGCCAAAAGGTGTCAAATCATTACAATAATGATGTAGATTACCTTTTGGAAGCTGATGATGTTGGCCATAGGCTCGGAGGAGGATCCAATTCGTTTTCTACTGCGCGTGCATCCTCTGTGGCAGCAGCTTACCATCGCAATATAAGTTCTAGTATGAGTAGCTTGTCAGGGTTTCAAGCACAGAATAAATCTGTACAAGTGGATGCCATTAATGATTCTTTGGATGGTGAATATGATGATGAAAGACTCAAATATGTTCGGGATAACAAAAATGCTGAGCCGGATTTTGATAATGCTCTGATGTTGAAGAATAAAGTAGATAATCTAGTTCTCGATGGTATCATACATGAAAGTTTGGCTTCCTCTTCTGAACCCACCATGATTGATGTGGATGATAATGATGTTTCCCATGAAGAAGCTTCTTTGTCCTCTGATGAACCTGTTTCTGATAATGGAGGTGAAGAGGTTTCAGTAGAATGTGGGAACCTTGTGCAACAAGATTCAATCAGTTCCTTGGACGTTGGATTGGTGAAGGCTGAGTCTGATCTTGATTGCCATATGCGTGATTCAGACAATATAGAATTACAAAGAATTGAAGAGCCTGTGGCTGCTATCTGTGCTCGGATTCAAGAATCCATCAGGTCACTGAGATCCGAATTAACCCCTCATGTGGCTTCTTTAGTTCTTCAGACACTTTTGAAGATCATCAGGTTCTCTTATGATTCTCTGGGTCTAATATCTATTTGTGTTCTTTCCTGCTTTGCGTTATACTTCCTAACCAGTGTGTAATTTTATTACAGGAATATCATAGAGCACCCAGATGAACTAAAATTCAGAAGGATAAAGAAGGTGTGTGAATTTTTTAGTGGCCATTTTTCCACTCATCTTTTATAGAGGAAAAATTATTAGGTCCGGACACCGGACTTAGAGATAGGTCTGGACATTCACAAAATTTGACACATGGAGTGCACTTTAGTTGTGCTTTTTTGTACGCTTTACCTGCACTTTACCTACGCTTTAGTTGCGTTTTAACTGCGCTTTACCTGCGCTTTAGTTGCGCTTTTGATGTGCTTGGCTTAAAGTTCCGCGGATGCACTAAACATATTGAATATTTACGAGTCCACTCCACGTGTCGACATTTTATTGACGTCCAGACCTATCTCTATATCCGGTGTACGGACCTAATATTTTCCTTTATAGAGAGGCTACTCAACCGTCTATATTTATTACAAAATTTTCAGGCTAATGCTCAGTTTCAGAGGAATGTAGCAAATTATAAAGGTCAAATCCTTCATATCCTCCATCTGCCTGTTCTGTACATAAAAAAGTCCTGTACTTCATTTCTTTTCATATTTTTTTATGCTATGAGCTGATGATGTTTGCTTCCAAACAGCTGCAATGGAGGTTCTCAGTACGGTAGGCTTCATTGAAGATGTTGTAGTAGATGCGGTTGGTGTTGCTGAAGCTTATTTGGTGCTCAAGAGGAACGATCCTGGATTGCTGTGGCTTGCGAAATATTCTCTCGAGGTGTTCATTTCTTAATCAATTCATGTATCCAAATGATCGTTAGAAAGTTCAAATTGATTGAAGAGTTGGAAGACTGTAGAAAAATGAGCTTCCTGCTTGAAAAGATGTTTAGGTTACAATATTGCTGTGTCGTTAATTGTATGTATTATTCATCCAAATCTAAACATTATAGAAATAATAATACTAAAAATGTTTGGCAGCAATTGCCGCAGAGTTCATTTAATCAGCTAATCTTTTGTATGTTTACTGAAGTATACTGGAGATAGGAAAACTCTTTGGTCTCAAATTGACCAGATTGCTCCGCATCATAATACCCCCTGGCTTCTCATTGGGGACTTCAATTGTTGCCGATTTGCTTCTGAAAAATTAGGGGGTTCGGCTATCTCCCCCAATGCCCTTGCGGATTTTAATGCAATGATCTTTGCTAATAGTCTCTCGGATCTCCATTCTGTGGGCTGTAAATTTACTTGGTATAATCAGAGATCTGACTCGCCTATTCACATCAAGTTGGATAGGGCCATGATTAATAGTGTCTGGCTGGATACTTATCCAAAATCTTATTGTTCTTATCAGAGCCCTTCTTGCTCTGATCATTGCCCTCTTGTCTTGCATTTTGGAATTTCTTTGCAAGTTCATCACAGATTCCTGTTTAAAAATTATTGGACCAATGTTGAAAGTACTGGCCCCTATTTTTGCAGGCTTTTTCTCACCATACCTCGGGTAATCCTATTTCTCACTTGTATAGCTCTCTTAAATGTCTTAAGATTGCTATTAAACAGGAATCTTGGGCCTCCTCCACTTTGGTCAATTCACATCTGGATGCTTTACATAAAAAACAAATGGAATGTTTGCAGTATATTCAAGCATCACCAAATGATAGTTCTCTCAATGCTAGTTTGAAAGAAATTAACCAAAGCATTGCTAATTTCACTGGTATTCTTGCCACATGGGTTATTCAAAGAGCTAAAGTAAAGTGGCTCAAGAATGGGGAGGATGATCTTAAGTTTCTTTTTGCAAAAATTCGGTGCAGGCAGGGAAGGAATAATTCGGCTGTTAACCTCTTTGCCTCCTTTCCTAACTCTGTTAGGGGTGAAGTGATTAACTCCATTGTTACTCACTTTCAACATATTTACAATCCGATTCCTCCACAGAATTCTGATATTGGTATTTTCCCTTTGGGCTCTACCTTCCCCATTGATTTGTCTAACAGCATTACTAAATATGTCACTGATGAGGAAATCAAAAAGGTGGTCTTTATGGGTTGTTCAACTTCATCTCCTGGACCAGATGGGTACAATTTCCACTTTTATAAATCGGCTTGGCATATTATAGGGCCTATGGTGATTAAAGCTGTTAGATCCTTCTTTGTTAAAGGATACATGCCTAGTGGGATAAAAGCAACTGCTATTGCTCTTATCCCCAAATTTAAGAATGCAGAGACTTTGGCGGATTTTAGGCCTATTGCGCTTTGCAATACTTTCTATAAAATTATTGCAAAGGTCCTTGCTATTCGGATCAAGCCTATTATGCCGATTCTTGTTAAAGATAATCAGTCAGGATTTATTAAATCACGGATATCTACGGATAATATTTTGTAGCTAATGAAATTATGACCTATATTCGGAAAAAAAGTGGGGGCAAATATTTCTGTGCTAAACTTGATATTCGGAAAGCTTTTGATACGGTTTCAAGAGAGTTCTTACTTGCTAGGTTGAAGCAAAAAGGTTTTCCCTCTTTAGTGGTGAGCTGGATTAAAGCTTGCATTTCTGATGTGAATTTTTCTATTCTGATTAATGGTTCTCTTGAGGGGTATTTCTCTACCTCAGCTGGCCTTAGGCAAGGGTGCCCCCTCAGCCCCTATCTTTTTTGTCTGGTCATGGATGCTTTCTCAAATTTGCTGGATGCTGGTTCTTTTAAAGGTATCTCTATTGATGGTTTTACCTTAACACATCTTCTCTATGCGGATGATGTGCTTATCTTTGGGGAAGCTACTACGGAAAACTGCAACTCTCTTACAAATATCCTAAGTACTTTTGCTAATGCCTCTGGACTCCATGTTAATCTTGATAAAAGCTCTATTTTGCTGCCTAAAAACCTGTTAAATCCGGATAACATATGCAGAGCTCTGTCCATCCCCCTTATCAGTGAAAAGTTTGATTATTTGGGTATACCTTTGTCTTTCAAAAGGTTGAAGGTCTCTGATTTTTGGCCTCTTATAGAAAGTATTTCAAAAAAAATTATCTGGTTGGAAAGCTAACTTGCTCTCGTTTGCGGGTCGCCTGCAGTTTTTAAGATATACTCTTCTTAACTCTATTGCGTATTGGATTCGAGGCTCTATAATACCTAAATCTGTCTTCAAATTTTTAAAGAAATTGTGCTCAAAATTTTTATTCTTTGGTGATCACACGGCTGGCAAAAAACTGCACATGGTTTCTTGGGATAAATGCTGTGCTCCCAAGGAAAATGGTGGGATCGGGTTACCTTCCTTTCAGGCCCTTCAATATGCCACTCTCTGTTCTTTAATCCTCAGAATATATAATGTGGAGTCGCCTCTTTCTACTTGGCTGTTTAGTAGGTATTCCTCACCTTGGAAACCTTCATCTCAAAGCTCCTCCACATTCTGGCTCTCTGTTTGTAGGACTGCTGTTGCTTCTAAGGCCAAGTTTCATTTTAACATTACCTCCAAGGCACCTATTTCGTTGCACTGGGATCACTGGTATCAGGATAGTAAACTTGAAACTTGCAATGATGGGAGTTCCTTACTAAATTTTTATCATTCTAACTCCCCTCTGAAGGTTATTATTTCGAGTATGTCTTCGGATAATCCGAATTTTGTGTCTGCTTCTGTTAGAAATTTAATTTCTGAAATCCCTATTTTAGACTGCTCTTCACCTTGTTTGGTTTGGGATAATTTTGGAATTGGGAAATTTAGCAATTACATCTCTGAGTTTTACTCTTCCCATCCTAAGTGTACTTGGCATAACATTATTTGGCACCATAAATTTGCTCTGAGATACTCCTGTTATTCATGGATGGCTGTCGTGGGAGGCTTGAAAACTGCGGATGCTTTATTTTCTAGAAACATTTCAGTCCCTATGACCTGCAGCCTATGTTTTGAACATCCTGAAAATGTTTCACACCTCTTCTTTGAATGTTCTTACTCTTTTGCTGTGATCTCTAGTCTTATGCCACCTGTTATGAGGTTTCTACTTAGACCTTCTATTATGCAACTGGGAGAATGGATTGATGGTGAGATTAATGCAAAGCCGCATGTTAAATCCCTTTACCATCTTTTCACTTGCTGTGCTATTTACTTTATATGGAAGGAAAGAAACATTAGGAGGTTTGGTAATTCTTTCAATTGCTATACCACTACTGTCATGGCTATCAAGAAAGCAGTGTTTGAAAAGGCTTTGAAGTGGAGAAGAAATGAAGACATTCTGGAGTTGTTCTGGCGTGGTTCCGAAGCGGGGTTTTATTATTTTGTTGGATCTTGTTCAGTTGCCTTCGATTTGCCAGCTATTGCCTTCGACTGAGGCTTGGACGATGATGAATCTCCCACTGCTGGCCCCCTCGGATGGTCTTCGGGCAACCAGGGGAACTGATTATATTTGACGTGTGCTGATTATCTAATTTATTCTGAGTCCAGGCTTCTTATTTTGTGGGAGCTTTTTTGTTCTTTTTTTGTTCCTTTTGTTAAAAGGCTGTTTGCTGATGTTCTTTTGCTGTTTTTGGCTGTATCTGCTGCAGCTTGGGGGCGAGATTTCTGATTTCTTAGGTTTATTTCCTGTATTTTTTGTTGTTGGTTACAAGAATTTTTTTGGGGCTTCTTTTTTAGCCTTTGGGGGGTTATTTCTCATGTAACTTTTCTTTATCATTAATATACGGGCCAAGCCCAAATTTTATCCAAAAAAAAAAAGTATACTGGAGAATTCAGGTTCAGTTTATTGTAAAATATCCTGAAAAAAGCTTCAACCAGCTAGAAGCTGTAATTTCTGCTTGGCGCAGGTTTTGGAAGCTTATCATGATTCCATTTCATTCAATGATAGATTGAGAGTTTCAGCGCCGAATATAAGGCAGGTTACAATCAGCCATAACTTTTTCTACAATTAGAAATTTTTTTACTAGAAAGTTATTTTTAAAAAACAGAAAGAAAGCGGTCTCAAACGAAGCCTTATACTATAAAGTGATCTTATCTGCTAATTCATATGAGTTTTGAGCCAGTTTTGTTGTGTAGTAGGTGTAATAAAAGTAATTTGACTCTGAAAAATACATAACTTCATATTGTAGCTTCAACTCTTTGTTCCCCATCAATTGGGCTTTTTTTTCTTTTGTCCATTTGAATCTATTTTTGTTCCAGAAAATTCATGTTCTCAACATAACTTCTTTATTGATTACTTTTGAAACATCTCTTAACAACCACATGAATTTGTATTGTTCAATTATTTACATGGCCATCTTCCAAAAAGAACAAAATGAATGTCGAGGACATGACTTCAAGAAGTTTCACCTTTTTAGAGTAGATTCTCATAGGGGTGACAATTTGGGTCAGCAGGTTGGATTCGGGTCGAACCCGGAACTGTTCGGGTCAACCCGAACACGACCCGTTTTTAAAAACGGGTCAGGTTTTCGGACCCGAACCCGATCCGAATCGGGCCGGGTCAACCCGACCCGACACGAATGACCCGAAGTTGACCTAAAATTGCTAATTTTCGGGTAAAAAATTGGGTCAATATTCGATTTTCGGGTCAAAATCAGGTTAAAAAACGGGTCAATCACAGGTTTTCGGGTCAAATATGAGCTTTTGTGTCACTTTCGGGTCAATTTCGTGTTTCGTGTCGTGTCAAAAATTGACACCCCTAGATTCTCATAAACTCTTAGGCTTCATTTAAATTTTTTTTAGAAACAATAAGAAAATCATCTCTTTGGAGACATCCGATTAAATTGGAACAATAAAAAGAAGATTAGTATGACCCCTACGTAAAGATTACACACATAAAATCTAAGTGTGGAATATTATTCAAGTTAAGAGTTTGAAGACAAACCCCCCAAAAAAGGTTTTGAAGACAACCTTACTTTAGAAGTGCATAAATGCTACTATTTTGATGGTTGTTATAATAATATAAATTTATGATTAACTGAGTCAAAACTAACTGCTAATGAAACAAATTTAATTAATAGAAAGTGGCATAGCTGTAAATTGGAAAGTGACATAAAGAGAGTATCATACTTGCCTGTAAAGTTCATTGGCAAGCTAACAAAATAAAAGACCAAAAGCACAGTGCATCTAATTTGACAGTTAATAAAATGATTTTAGTTTAAAAATTACAGATAGCTTGTAAATCAGATCCCTCTGCATGACCCAAAATATTTAATTGAAATACAATACAACTAATAATGAAGAGAATGAAGTGTTATTGTTACATACAATGAATCAACTAATATATATTAATATATTACAGCGAAAGAATATTTCATTATCATAATTCTACAATATTTAAAAAAATGCCTGAACTAGCATTTGGAGATGTTCAATTGCTGAACCGAAGTAGACTTTGTTTGGAACAGCTTTTTTATTGCTTATTAAAGCAATTTTTTAGTATAAAGTTTTTAAATTAAAAAGTAAATTATATTAAAAAATTATTTTTTAAAATGTTAAAAAAATTATCTCAATCAAAACCTCAATTTTCTTAGTGCTACTCGCTTCTTTAAGAGAGAGAAACACATGATTGCTGAAAAGATTATTACGTGCCGACGTCGCTAGAGATCAATCAAGAGCTGTCAAATCACATAATGCACTGTATATTGGATGGCATGATGACTGCTAATTGACCTCCGGATATGTTCAACCTCTGCACGTAATAATTTTTCCGATTGCTGACATTATGTGATGCAGATCGCTTCCTCTGAAAGGAAGAGAAAAACTCCTTATTTGGCCTTCTATTTTTCTTTGCCGGTTTAATCATTTAAAGAGACAGCTAGCCTTAAACTTGTTCTAGAACTTGCTGACTCATCTTGGATCTTACCTCTGCTTTGTATGTCAAGATTGGATATATGGGACTTTCTCCCAGCAACGGTCATGGACGAGGCCACACCTCAACACTGCTAACCTTCTCATGTAATATAATAAGTAAATTAGTTTTAAAATATAAATAAGAAGTACATATTTTATTTAAAAAATATTTAAATAAGATTTTGTTTGGGATAATTTTTTAATTACTTTCTAAAATAATTTTATAATATTAAAATTTCTAGTTCAAAACATTTTTTATACTAAAAAATTACTTTAGAAAATAGTAAGAAAGATGTCCCATACCAAGCTTAAGAGTAGTCCAAGATGGGTACGTGTTGGCGCATGATTGCTTGATACCGTCTCATCGGACAAAAGTTTTTTCACAGTGAAAAGAATTTAGATCATGTGATTCAAATTTAATGAAAATATGGCTTATCATCATCAAATTTATTATGAGATAAGAGTGCGATCAATCATGTAGAAATTTTAGGTAGGGATATTTTGATATGATAAGTTTCATAATCATTAAATTTTTTTTGAAATAAGTGTAATATATAATAATCATTTTAATTATTTTTCTTGCATTAAAAAAATATTTAAATTAGATGATTTTCGAGTCCCATGCTATACTCGCTAGCAATTCCCATTTGCCACCACTCGCTATTGCCAGTCCTCATCCATTGCCCTTGTTCATCATCGTATTTTAATACATTTCAAACGTATATACAAATATTTTACTACATTTATTTTTAATTCAGAAACTCATTCAATTTGATAAAATAAACATTAAAAGTATTAAGATTTTTTTTACAGCTTTATAAATTATTATAAAAAAATATTTTTAAAGCTATTTATAAAAATAAGCTTCTTAGCTAAAAAAATATTTTGTAAGCTGTGAAAGAAAAAGACAAAACAGAAAATATTATTGCATTTTTGAAAAAATAAATGGTAAAAAAGATTTTCAAACGAAGCCTGGGTAAGACAAAATATAAATCATCAGCAGGCGGAGGCTTAGCAACTTCACGGGATGAGGTCAATGCCGTGCGGGATTCAAGAATTACGTCACATTAACCGCGAAAAGCGCGTTGAATTGAATTTTTTTTAAATAAACCGTACATTATGTATATAACGAATTACAATTTATTCTGAAGTAAAATAAAATTAAGATCTGTCCTATTAATTGGAGTTGGTTTCATAAACTTAATTAGAGAGGTGTAAATATTTGACACAATTTAAAATTTTGATCCAAATTTAATTAAATTTTTTTTATTCGAGTCAACTTGTTCGAAAAATAGGTAGAATTCGAGTTTCAAATTATGATCCAATTTTAAATTCAAGTTGAATTCAAGTTAACCTGAAAACCCCAAAATCACTTGGCCAACACAGCACATGTCTTTAGTTGTATACTCGCGCTTGCACGCCCCTCTTGCTCGTTGCCCTCGTGTTCACCCTCATGCGCTCCCCCCAGCTCATGATTGCCTGCATGCTGTTCACGCTTGCTGCCACACTGCTTATGCTCACCTGCTCGTTCTTTGCCCCCTTGTGATGAAGGTACCTGCAGCAGATTATCAAAGACAGCAAGAATTGATAGAACAGTACCTTGTTCTAAGTAAGAAGATAAATTTCTGTTTCTAAAAACCAAAGAACTACCGTCTCCTAAGCCTTTGCGAAAGATAAGAGAAAGGCAACCCAGCTTCCTAAATGAAAAAGTACTAAAAGTAAAAAGGTGCTAACAAACTACTCATATGCTACCGAATTAAAAATGGAAAACATTAGTGGGAACATTCCCACTAACAGAAAGGCTCAGTGTGACTAACTATTCCGCCTCAACATCGATCTTAAGATGCTCCGCATCATTCTCCTCTGGTGCGAAAATGTTGTTGCCTGCAGCGTTAGAATTATCGCCTTCATCATCTGGGGGTAAGTAAGGGAAAATATCTGCCACATTGAAAGTATGCGAGGTGTTGAATTCAACAGGTAGATTAATAACGTAGGAGTTATTGTTAATCTTGTGGACTACAACAAATGGCACAAATTTTATGCGGCTGAGTTTTGAATAGGATCCACTCCGAAGACGCTCCCGTCGAAGCTCACACAGACCAAGTCACCAGGGTTATAAATCTTTTTTCCCTTCGGTGCAGGTATGCCTGCTCCTTGTATTTGCTATTGGACTGCTGCAGTTGTAGCCGCACCTTGGACAGCATGTCTGTCAACTGTTCGGCCAGATTGGAAGCAGCTTTGTTGGTGCACTTTGGTAGAACTGCAATATCAGCAATGGTGTTTGGTAATTTAGTATAAATAATGCTAAATGGACATCTACTCGTCGACCGGTTTGACATCGAGTTGAATGCGAATTCAACTTTCCCCAACACTTCATCCCATAATCTAGATTTTTTCCTGCACCAAGCAACGCAGCAAATTACCCAAAGTGCGATTTACCACTTTCGTTTGCCCGTCAGTTTGCCGGTGATAAGACGAGCTGAGTTGAATTTGTGTGTTTAACTGCTTCCAAAGTTCCTGCCAAAAGTGGCTTATGAACTTCACATCATGATCCGAAGTTAATGAACGAGGTATGCCATGTAGCCTCACAATCTCACGGAAGAACAGCTTCGCCACGTTCAAAGCATCAAATGTCTTCTTACAAGCTATGAAATGCGCCATTTTAGAGAATCGATCTACCATAACCATGATCGAATCATTACCGCGGCAGGTACGAGGCAATTCGAGCACGAAGTCTAAGCTCAAATCCTCCCAAATAGTTTTAGGAACCGGCAATGGTGAGTATAATCCCGAGTTTTGACCACCACCCTTATAGTTCTGGCATATGGAACATCTCTCCACAAAGTGTGTCACATCTCTTCTCAAATGTGGCCAAAAGAATCTCAGCTGCAATTGAGAAATAGTTTTATCTTTGCCTATGTGAGCGGCTAGACTTATGCAGTTCCTTTATAATTTGTTGTCCCCAAGATGATTTGGGAATATAGAGCAGATTTCCCTTGAAGAGATATCCATGCCTAATGGAGAACTCTTCCAATGGTTCTTTGTTGATGCATTTGAGCCAAAACTCATTGAAATTAGCATCATCATGATACATTTCCTGTAAGCATTCAAGTCACATAAACTCCGTTTGTAACTGAGTGATCAAAGCCGCCCTACGGCTTAATGCATCGGCAACCCGGTTCTGCTTCCCACTCTTATGCTTTAACACAAAAGTGAATTTCTGTAAAAATAAAGCCCATCTGGCATGCATCATGCTGATGTTTTTTTATGTATTGATATACTGTAAGGCCTTGTGGTCGCTGTGTAGAACAAAATCTTGTTGGAGTAAGTGATGTTCCCATTGTTTTAAAGCTCGGACGACTGCATATAACTCTTGTTCGTATACAGTCCACCGTTGTCTCGGAAAACTTAATTTTTTGCTGAAAAATTTGATTGGCTTATCTTCTTGAGAAAGAACTACGCCAACTCCAATGGTAGAAGCATCAATTTCTACAATAAATGGTTTCTCGAAGTTAGGCAAGGCAAGAACTGACGCTTTTGTTAATGCTTCCTTTATAATGTTAAAACTTCTTTCCTTCTCTTGTCCCCAAAAGAATTTCTTCTGCTTTAGTAAATCTGTCAAGGGTGCCATTAAGATGCTAAAACCTTTAATAAATCTTCTATAAAAATTTGCCACCCATGGAAGCTATGAATGTCTGTGCATGAAGACAGAATCAGCAAGTCTTTAATGGCTTGAATTTTACGAGGGTCAGCACTAACGCCTTCAGCTGAAATTCTGAACCCCAAGAAGGGCACCATTTAAAGTAGCAAATTTGCATTTTGAAATATTCAAATATAGCTTGTTCTGCCTTAATGTCTCTAGGATATCTTTCAAATGCTCGTTGAAATTGCTGCTAAACACTAAAATGTCGTCAAAATAAGCAACGCAACAACGATTCAAAAAAGGCTTTAAGACTTCATTCATCAATCTCATGAACGTAGACGGTGCATTACACAACCCAAACGTCATTACCTTCCATTCATAAAGACCTTCTCGTATTTTAAACGTCGTCTTCCATTCATCTCCGGGTCTTATTCTGATCTGATGGTAGCCGCTGCGAAGATCCAATTTGGAGAAGAAATTCAAACCAGCTAGCCTTTCTAACATTTCTTTAAATCTCAGCATAGGAAATATAAACTTCACTGTAATCTTATTGATGGCGCGGCTGTCCATGCAAATCCTCCAATTTCCATCCTTCTTCGGCACCAACAAGACCAGCACGGCACAAGGACTCAGGCTATGTTGAATCAATTGTTTATCCATCAGCTCATCTACAATTTGTTGCAGCAATTTATTCTCATTCGGACTAAGCTTGTAGTGCAGTAGATTCGGCAATGTTGCACCTGGCGTGTGTTTAATTTGATGTTGAATAGAACGCATTGAGGGCAATTTGGAGGGCTATTTTTTGGAACACACATAAAAAAACTACTCCAATATCTTGCTCAGCTCCTCCGGGCGGTCGGTTTCGGGAATGAAATCTGCAACTTCCTTCACTATTAAAGCTAGCATACTTGATGTCTCCCTCCAAGAATTAATCATTGCCGATGCTAAAACTGAATACAGAGCTATTTTGCTCTTGGATGACATGATTTTAGATCTCGAACTGCCTGGCAGTAAGCGTAATTTCCGTCCCTTCTAATCAAAAGCATAAGTGTTGGACCTGCAGTCGTATATTTCCCCCACGTCATATTGCCATGGTCGCCTCAAGATAATGTGGCACACATCCATATACAGGACCTCACTCGAGTAGTGCTTGCCAATGGAAAATGAGACTCTGCATAAGTCCGTCACCGCCATCGCCATTCATTTTTTTTATCCCAACTGATCTTGTATGGGTTAGGATTCTTGGTTTTTTTCAATTGTAGCTCTTGAACCATAGCACACGAGACTATGTTCTCGGTACAACCACTGTCAACCAACAAATCGCAAATCTTGCCACTAACCGTGCACATAGTTTTGAACAAGGCATTTCTTTGTGATAAATTGGCTTGTTTCGGAGCTAGCAAAATTTCTCCATTACACATACAAGATGCTCCCCCTCATCTCCCACTACATCCTCATGCGACTCTTCACAATATGCAACATTTTCTTCCCATTCTTCATCATCGTCCGCTTCTACCATCTGAAGCTGAGGTCATGTCGGACATTCGTTCGATTTGTGGCCCTGCTGAAATCATCTGAAACATTTAATATTTGCTGGTTTGGCATACAGATTCTCCTTAGTCTTTGCTCGCCCCCGTGGAAATCCCTTTTGCTCAACATTTTTATTGACGGTCCCAATAGGCCCGCTGGTACATGGTGCCACATTTTGCTGTTTAACACCTTGAGGTGTAATAACACTAGTTGGTCTACTATTCCCAGCCATGGGTTCTGGATTCCGCCTATAATGACCACCCCTGTTATGCCGCAGCAATTGCATTTCTATCTTCAATGCATAGTTAACAGCTTGAGGCAACGACCACACTTCGTTTAGCACCAGCTTATCCTGAATCGTCTCTTTCAAATCGCCAATAAATCTAGCCACCATTTGATTTACAGTTTCATTTAAATTATTGCGGGCGCTTAATCGATAAAACTCCTCGGTATACTCGTTAACAGATCTATTTCCCTGAACACAATGCTGATATTGCACATACATCATCTGTTCATAATCAGTAGGTAGATATTGTCCCCGCAGTAATTGTTTCATCCGATGCCAGCTTTGCACCTAACCCCATCCTTCTCGTCACCATGACTGGATCAGTTGTTGCCACCACGCACCTGCCCCTCCTTTGAGACGGCAAGCAACATATTTCACCTGTATTTCTGGCTCAATATCCATATATCCAAAAAAACATTTCTACAGTTGTTTCCCAATCCAGAAAATCCTCAATGTGCAGCCGGCCATCAAAATACGAGATATCAAGTTTAACCTTGAACTCACCATGTGCTCTGCCAGCTCCTCTCGGACGCCTTAGCCGCCTGTAGCCCATTTCGTCATCTGAATCAGAAATTTCCAAATTTCTGAAATGACCAAGCTCTTCCTCCGAATCGGATGCCTCAATGATCTGCAACCCCCTATGCCGCATCTGCTTGTTCTCGGCTGCTCGTCTGTATCTCGGTCCCATATTGAATGTCGTGCAAAGGGTTTGGAGTCGATCTAGCTTTGCATTGATCTCTCTCACTTCCTGTCGCAATTCACTGTAAATACAGTGCACTTCAGCAGTAACATGATCCATCTGTTGCGCCAAGCCATTGTGTTCACTCCACAGTGCTTCAAGGCTGTTGTCGTCCCCAAGAGCCACCCGCCTACTGCTTTCCGCCATCTAGCTCTGATACCAATACTGATGTAGATACCTGCATCAAATTAGTGAAGACAACAAGAATTGATAGAACAGTACCTTGTTCTAAGTAAGAAGATAAGTTTCTGTTTCTAAAAACCAAAGAACAAACGTCTCCTAAGCCATTGCAGAAGATAAGAGAAAGGCAGCCCAACTTTCTAACTGAAAAAGTACTAAAAGTAAAAAGGTTCTAACAAACTACTCATATGCTATTGAACTAAAAATGGAAAATAGTAGTGGGAACATTCCCACTAACAGAAAGTCTCAGTGTGACTAACTATTCAGCCTCCCCAGTGACCTTAAGATGCTACACATCACCTTGCTTAAACAACTGAACACACATGCTTGTTTGTTGGTCCCGCTCGAATGCATGTGGCATCGCACTAAGTCATCGTTGACCAGGTCAACAATTTGTGTTGACATGTTTCTAAATTCAGATCAAATTTGATAAAACCTAAACTCAATCCAAAAACTCATTTTGACACCCCTAAATTTAATTTTACAATTTTGATAGATTTTCTTTTAAAATGCTTCATCAATAGCAAAACTCTCACAAATTTTAGATTTTAATATTTAAAATAATTACTAATGAAATGAGAGATAAAAGGAGTTATTGAGAAAATAAAAAATAAGTGAGAAAATTTTAGATCATTAATTATGTACTGATTTGAAATTCAAAAAGACACTTCTGATAAGAATGAATTGATTTGAAAGTTAATATCTTTTATATATTTACTTGCAAATAAAGATAATTGTTATCATTTTTAAAGCTTAAGCCTTGAGGTTAAAGTGAAATAATCTACTTCACTTTTCAAAATTTTTAGAAATGATATTAACCTTGATACTTATAAAAAATTGCCTTGATAGGCACAAATCTTAATGCATACAACAACAACATCAAACTTTTATTTCACTAAGTGGGATCGACTACATGACTCCTATTTCTCCTCTCTTTTGTGCTATGTTAAGATTGAAATTCTCATTTAAATTTAATTTAAAAATTATTTCTAACACTTTATAGACAAATCTTTTTAGGTATATCTATACCTTTTTTAACATAGGTCAAATCCAATGATATTTGAGTTAAAAACTTCTTAAATTAAAATTGGGACCATTTGAATTTTGATTTTAGTAAACTTTAGTCTAAATCAAAGTTTGAACAAGTTGAAATTAGTGAAATAAAAAATAGTCCAATCCGAGCCCAAATGATACCAAATTAAGAGTCCGAAGTATAATTAAAAACTTCATGATATTAATTGAATACCAAAATGATCTCTAAATTAGGCATGTTTATAGTTGAATTGAGCAGCTCGATGAGATAAATCTAACAAGCCTAAGATCACTTGATTCTGATATTATTAAGGTAATTCAATGCTAATGAAATGATATATAATCGAGGGAATAAATAAGGGCCATCCAATGGAGTAATCTAAATTTTCTTCATATTTATCAAGTATGTCACTCTCAAAATCTATAAATAGGCCCTCACTCTTTAGATGAGGGAGACTCTCTCTTTAGGCTAGATATTCTAGAGAGCTCTGAGGCTCCAAGGATCCTAGAGCTCTACTCAAGCACAACCACCAGTAAACCCTCATTGGCTGATTGTGTCGGACGTTCTCCAGGTCTCCAGACCTCTGCTTGATAGCTGTTGCAAAACACACACTCGATTGCCTCCATCAAACCGTTGTCAAGCCATTATTGTCGGACCTCCATTTCCTAATAGCCGACATCATATTATAATCGCTTGACTACGGTTTTGAGAACAACTTTGCTCGAATATGGTCTTAGGACCATATTCATGTTGTGCAGTTAAAATTGACAAAGCATCATATTCATATATTCACGTTACTCTCTTAGAATTTTCCCTATCAACAAGCCACTAAAAGTTATTAGTGGCCATTTTCTCTGTTAATTCATATGCTTTGTCGAATGTCTTAGACATTAATAATCCTCCAGGTGTATGATTTATGATTGTTCTAAGAGAACTTGTTAATCCATTATAAAATATTTGAATAACCAACCAATCAGGTAAAGTATGGTGAGGATATTTCCTAAGCATTTCCTTAAATCTCTCCAAACTCTCATAAATTAATTCGCCTTCAACCTGGACAAAAGAAGTGATATCATTTCTAAGTTTGGCAGTCTTTGAAGGTGAGAAATACTTAATAAGAATCTTATGAACCAACTCATTTCAAGTGGTTATAGAGCTTGGGGATAAAAAACTCAGTTACATCTTAGCTTTATCTCTTAGAAAAAATGAGAACAATATAAGTATAATAGCATTATCACTCATACCATTGCACTTAAATGTAGCCCAAATTTCTAATAAAATTGGCTAAGTATAAATTGGGATCTTCAACAGGAGTTTCACAAAACTTAGAGTTTTAAATCATTTGAATTATGACACATTTTAATTCAAAATTATTAGTTTGTGTCACATATCTTTTAATGCTCTGATGAAAGCCATCTACTAAAGGATTGGTATAATTCCTAAGAGGTCTAGAGTGATCTTGATGTAGTACATGCTCACCCATTTTTACAATCTTTTTAGTTTTCTAAATTTTTAAAAGGATTATTTATATTTCAAAGTCAAATAACAAAGGTTCCTTTCTAAGTCTATAAAGCACATAATCATGAATATGAAATAAGCAAATAAAATAAAAGACACAAGAAGGTATAACCATGTAATTAATTTAATAAAATAGTTAATATTATAAAAAGCAAAATACTTCCCTGGGAACGACACCAAAAACATGATGGGACTATGGAGTAAACTTTTGAATTATATAAAAGTCTAGGGCTTTATAAACCCTAAATAATGCTTAGATTTTTTTTTATTTGAAATTAATAAAGCCTCACTTAATATACACAAATATACATGTCGAATCAAGTAATAAAGTGATAAAATAAAATATCAAACTCACAAGAAAGTATGCTTACTTGCAACAAACTACTATTATTTTCTCTAATTATAATAATTATCCTACTAAAATAATTTGTAGAGATCCTATCAATGAATAAAATAGCAAAAGTATTATATATAATATTTAATTAAAGTGTTTTGGATTGATGAGTGTAAATTACATATTGATAAATCCTAAAAAAATCATCTTTATCGGGCACGAATCTCGAGGCAAAATCAAGTTGGAAACTTCAAAAATTAAATTTTGGATCACCTGAACTCCGATTTCAGCGAACTTATAGTCAAATTAAGCATCTCAAAAATACAAACTCAACGACAACAAATTCATCTCAATCCGAGCCCAAATGAGTCCAAATCATCCACTTAAAGCTCTATTGGAAAGTTCAAACTAGAATTTGAGTTACCAAACGCTTTCCAAATATAATGTGTTTATATTTGAATCGAGCGGCTCGATGAGAAGAATCCAATGAGCTCAAGATTGTTGAATTCCATCATCATTAAAACCTTCCAATATCATATGAACAGTCCACGATCAAAGGATTCAGTATCAGCCATCCATTTGAATCACTCCACCTTTGCCCCTAATCTCTCACCTATTTATGAGCCATATCACTTCAGAAATCTATAAATAGACCATTCATTTCTCTTGAGAGGGGACCCAAGATAGAAGAAGAATATAAGAAGAAGAGAAAGATTGGAGGGAAGAAACTCGTCCATGACCACCGCCAGAATTCTGCCCGACGCCCGAGTGACACCGAAATTCTGATCGATGCCTGAGTGACACTAGAATTCTGCTCGTCGTCTGAGTGACGCTAGAATTCTGCTTGACGCTCAAGTGACATCATAATTCTGCCCAAGTGACCTGGAATTATGCCTAACATTCAAGTGATGCCAAAATTCCTCATAATCTCCAAGTGATGCCAGAACTTTGCCCGACATTATAACTGATTTTCAATCAAGAAGTGATTCATTGTAATCCGGTCATCCTAAATTTTAAGGATGAGTCAGCCTCTTGTATTTCAAGTAAACACTAGTGGAACTCTTTCAACTAGGCATGGCCCTGTGGTTTTTCCCCTTCCTGGATTTTCCACATAAAAATCCTGGTGTTGTTATTTCATTTCCTATTTGTGTGCTCGATATCCGTATAATGCTAAGCCAAAAATTTTCTAACTCTATCGCCGTGTATATTCTAGTCCACAAAAATTTGGTGTCGTCTATGGGAAACATTATCCCACAACTTTCAATATTGCTACGATGGTCAACAGGCACAACAGTCATATCGTTAGAGCTTCTCACCTACCTCCCACTAGTCCATAAATCAGTCTATGAATCATAGACCTCCGATATCTGCCTCTTTCTACCTAGGGGGGCAAAATGTCGCTTGATAAGGAACCTCAGAACCTTCCTTAAAAGAGAGAATCTGAAAAATGGAAGAATCTTAGAACCGGATCCTTCAACTTCTACGAGAGACTCGGTAGCCAGCATTACCACAGCGGGAGGAGGTTCTTCTCCCTCGAGCTCTACCACTGGCCGAAGATGTTCAACTCGAACATCTTCAAGCAGATATTCATCTTCCTCTGCCAAGAAGACATCCACAGTCATGCCAGGATAACGAACTTGCCGATACGGCAAGTTCTACCCATCCTTCTCCAACAACTCAATAACCTCGCATTCCTCCAGAACTCCTTGAAGACTTAGCCCAACCACACATTACTAAGCTCACTTGCAATGCCCTACGTCATGAACTACGAAAATTGGTATGCAAAGAGTTCCCCGGAAGAGATGTGAGACAAATTCTTTGACAGCAAAACTTCTAGGAGACATCACCTTTAATTGAAGATATTCTTCAGCACCCTATTTTGGTTAGCTTCAAACTATTAAGCATCGAGTTCTGCTATGGGACGTCCAACCCGTACAATCATATCGACCACTATAGAACCATCATGCATATTCATCGAGCCTCAGATGCACTCATTTGCTAGGTTTTTCCTGCCACCCTTAATGACAGGCTCGAACATGGTTCTATTCGCTTTCATCAGGAATGATCTCTTCTATATCAAATTGGTTAAAGTGATCGTTGAGCAGTTTGTAGCCTATCATAAAATTTCTAAGGATTCTTCTCAACTCTCTGGGATCCATAAAAATGAAGAAAAATCATTGAATGAGTATTTTTAGTGATTTTTTACTAAGGCTCGATAAATTCCAAGAGTAGATCCTGAATTAATACGATGAGTCTTTTCAGAGGCCTTCATTCGGACCTTTTTATTCGGCACTCATGTGGAATATTATTCATTCATATGTCGACCTAATTCATCATGTGAAAGTACAAATCTTGGCAGATGAGGCCATAAATGCTCACAGAAAATAGTTTGAGCAAACTAATGAGAAACATAAAGGTGCACCTAGGATAGATAATTTATTCTCACAATAAAAAAGCAAGGGAAGAGTAATCTAACTCCTATGCCTCTATTACCACGATGGGAATCTCGATAGGAGGAGTATACCCCATGCAACACATCTTGAACAAATGTATTAATGGCTGTTCGAGATCAAGATACATTGAAATGGTCTAATCCTTTGAAGCTGAACATAATAAATTTAAATCAGTACTGTCACTTTCATCGTAGTCATGGTCACACTACCGAACCCTGTAAGCAACTCAAGAATGAGATTGAATGACTTATTTGCCAGGGTTATCTTTGATAATTTATTCAAGATCCACCTACTCGAGAGGAAGCTCATCCCGCTAGGGGGCAAAGTCAACACTAAAGACAACCATTGAATAATATTCAAATGGTTGGTGAGATTGAATGATCACGCACTTCATGCATTTGTATTAGTAATAATACTTGTCTTATTTTATCATATCTCTTTTATATTAATTAGGGTGTTACTTTGATATTCCTAATATCTTTTTTCAAGTTAAATATTATATTGTCCCTGTACGTATATCTTATGTGTTGAGTATATTACACCTTGTATATCTCTAAGTCATACTAAGGACTTATTGTATTATCTTATATGATATAGGTAATGTGTTGTTAACTCTATTTTAGTATTGTCTCATTTTAAAGATAAAAAATGATAATAAAAAAACTACTGATGAATATAATCTCTTTATCTGTGATTTGGGAAATATATAATCTTTATTGTATCTCAATCACTGGATGATTAATCCCAAAGAGATTTGTTCTAACCTCATTGTTGCAACCCATGACCCCGAGTTTGAGATTTTGATGATGAAAAATAATGTCGTTTGAATTATCCATTCATTGAATATTATTTTGTTTGCTATTGTCCGTGAGTACTAACATTTCAGGAAGATCAAAAGCTACTCAGGATGATAGGAAGACTCAAGAATGGGTAGATTAGGAGTATGAGTCTGCAATGTATTTTGTTGTTTATTTTTTTTTTAATTTTCTTGAGTTTGGCCACAAAATGCATAGAAGTCTGAGCAACCATGCACACACACAGGGGGAGAGTTCATTTTTAAATGTAAAATGTAGAGTATTTCTTTCTATGTAGATCGTACTGTAAGATGTTAATTCATACCGTATGATCAGAGCTTTGTTGGACGATTCTGTGAATAGATCGTACTGTAGAAAAAATATCGTACCGTATGATATGTTCAAATCCAAAACTCTAGCCGTCGTTTTAACTTAAGTAAGTTATTTTATGCCGCTCGTACTGTACGAACACCTTCGTACTGTATGATTTATTTTAAATGCTTACTTAATTTAACCCGTGATTAGTGCAAGAAATCCAGGCTTAATTAAAACTTAAACATCGTACTGTACGAACCCATTCTTACAATACGATGAACAGAGATGAATTATAATCATCCCGGATATTGTCTTGGACGATCTTTTGTTTTTGTCTCATCGTACTGTACGATGTCCATCGTACGATACGATGAACAGAGATGATGTTTGATCATCCCAACTATCGTCCTGTACGAACAAAATTGTTGTGGATCGTACCGTACAATTTTAAATCGTACTGTACAAATATTTTTGAACTGTTCGTACCACTTCATACAAGGACGAAGCCTGTTTATATATATCGTACTCTACGATTAGAAACCGTACTGTACGATAGTAATGGCTACTTTTAAAATCTCAGGGATTTTGGAGCCCATTTTTATGTGTAAAAACTTGTCATATTTTGAGGGTGTGAATCAGATAGAGGAGAACGTGGTTAGAGAGGGATTCCAAGGGAGAGAGCTCTTAAAAAGTTCTTTAGGGTTTTGAGAGAGGAGGAGAAGGTGAGCGTTGTAAGGGACTAGAAGGTGTGAGGGAGATCACACGGTTGCTCCGAACTTGCTGCATCTTGTTCCTCCTGTGGCCCTAGAAGAATTTATGGGAGGATCTCCAAGGGGAAAGGATCTTATACATCCGTAACCTCGAGGTACTCTGCCTTCTCCAGGAGGGAGAAAAACGAGAAGGTTCTCTGCCGTCGCCAGGAGGGTGAAAATAGAGTTTGGCACTCCGCCACGTCGGGTTTGTGAAAGGGAGTATTGTAAGGGCTTCTCCGTCTTGCCAAGGGGGAAAACAGGAGAGCTATTGCTTGTAGTGAAATACCCAGAGTGGAGGACTCCGGAGAGTGGACGTAGGTCATGGTTTGACCGAACCATTATAAAAATCTCAGTGTGCTTTTTCCTTATTATCTTTTATTATTGCGTGCATTTTATTTTGCAATATTTGCTTGGGAAAATTTGTGAAAGAAAAGTTATTTAAATTTTTATGTTAAAATTTTAAAACATCAAAAAATATTAGAACTCCTACTTAGATTTTAACTATTGTCAAAAAGTTTCATAATTCACCCCCCCTCTTGTCCATCCAGTAATTTCAATTGATATCAGAGTTTGTTTTCAAAAATAATGTTTTAGAAAACCTTGAAAAGAACGATCATGTCGCATTTTGGTAATCGTAATACTGCGGAGGGTTATTCAATAACCCGTCCACCTCTTTTTGATATCACTCCATTTGATTTCTGGAAAATTAGAATATCTATTTTTTTACAATCTATTGATTACCGCATGTGGATATTAGTGAATGATGGATATGTTGCACCGTTTAAAACTATTAATGGATTGAAAATTCCTGTACCTTTTAATGAATGAAGCAATGAGGATAGGGATTTAGCCCAACTGAATGCTAAATGTTTAAATTACTTTTTTATGTGCATTGAAGTCTGAGGACTATATGAGAGTGTTTACCTGTTCCACTAGTAAAGAGATTTGGGATAGACTGTGCATTACATACGAAGGAACAAGTGAAGTAAAACAGTCTAGGCTTAACATTTTACTGCATGATTATGAACTCTTCCGCATGAAACTTAGAAAAACAATATTTGATATGTACACTAGGTTCACCCAAATTGTGACATCCTTGCATGCATTAGGTAAAGAGATTTCAAATTCTGAGAAAGTAAATAAAATTCTTAGATGCTTACCAAGTTCCTATGATGCAAAGATAACTGCTATCACTGAATCTAAAGACCTTAACGTTTACTCTATTGATAATCTCATTAGGTCACTCATTGCATACGAGCAAGGAGTGAGTCAGAGACAAAGTGATACAGGTGAAAAGAAGAAGGAGCGAACGGTGGCATTAAAAGCTAACAACTCAGAAAGTGAAAGCTCTTTAGGGGAGGAAGAGGATGATATAGTACTGATGACCCGATAGTTCAAAAATTTCCTGAAGAGAAAACAGAAGCATCATCAGAACAGCTGGAATAAAGGTAAAAGCTCAAGGTCCAATAAGGTTTCATCTGATACAATCTGTTTTGAATGCAGGAAGCCAGGTCACCTTAGAGCCGATTGCCCCAATCTAAAGAGTCAACCAACTAAGGAGAAAGGAGATGATAAAGCAAAATACAAGAAAGAAAAGATAAAGACACAAAAAGCTTTTTGGGCCGACTCTACCTCAGAATTGTTAGAAGAAGAAGCAGAGGAGGATTTAACAAATTTGTGTCTTATGGCTAATGACAACCTTGATCAATCGGATCAAGATGAGGTATGTCAACTTTCATATGAAGAGTTATTAATTATTTCTGAAATTATCCATGACTCGTATATGAAGTTAAAAAAGATGCATGCTAAGCTTAATGTTGAATTTAGTTCTTTACAATCTAAGCATGCTAACTAACTTGTTTAAAGAAAATTTTTATTTAGATAGAGATCATATGCTACTTCTTAATGAGTATGATGCATTAAATAAGAAGCATATTAAACTAACTGAAGTGCATGAAACCTTGAAAACCACTCATGTTGAACTAGAAGAAGCTTTTGATAGACTAGACAAACTTGCATTAGAAGTAGATCATAGTGAGCACTTGCTATTAATAGAAGTTGATGGATTGACAGCTCAAAATAAAACCTTCAATGAAAGAATAAAAGAACTAGAAAATGAAATTGCATCACTCACATTAGGCCATCCTAGCAAACCCCCAATACAGCATGCATCACACAACTTTAGGAAGAGGCACTATCACCCACATAGATTAGTGAACCCATTTCGTGGTGTTAGGTGTTTCTCTTATGGCATGTTTGGTCACATAGCCTGCACATGCATAATTCACTATAGGACATACTTAGTATGGAGACCTAAACTGCATCCATCACAGCATAGCATGCATACATCTTATTCATGCAAGCATAAAGAGGAACCCAAACTCACTTAGGTTCCTAAATCTAATCTTTGAATGAAATTATAGGGGCGCTCTCACAAAAGACCTAGTGAGAGCATGTGGTACCTAGATAATGGCTGCTCGTGACACATGACTGGAGATATGAAGAAGTTCATCCTACTGGAGACCAAAATTGGAGGCAAAGTAACTTTGGGAGACAACACTACCAGGAAGGTGATAGGCTCAAGTATTGTTGGTAATGCTAAAAATTTTTTAATTAAAAATGTGTTACTAGTTGATGGTTTGAAGCATAACTTACTTAGCATTAGTCAACTGTGTGACAAAGGTTTTGATATTAAATTTCTATCTGATAAATGCCTGATTAGTTTAAATGATAAACTAATTTTAGAAGAAAAACGAATGAACAATGTTTACATGTTAGACCTTGATTGCATTGATAGTTCAAATTCATTTTGTTTGAAAATAATAGTTGATGACTCGTGGCTATGGCATAAGAGACTATGTTATGCTAGTATGAAAACTCTTAGAAACATCACTTAGAAAAACCTAGTTAGAGGCGTACCTAAGTTAGATTTCACAAAGGATCATTTATGTGATGCTTGCCAACAACGAAAATAAGTCAAATCATCTTTTCATTCAATTAGAGATGTGATCACCGTTAGGCCACTAAAAATCCTACACATGGACTTATTTGGACCTGTTAGTACAGCCAGCCTAGGTGAGAAAAATTATGGATTTGTGATTGTAGATGACTTCACTAGATTCACTTGGGTAAGATTCTTAACACATAAAAATAAGTATTTTGAAGAATTTATGGTTTTCTCCACATGGATTCAACGGAAGTTAGGTTGTGAAATCTCAACAATTCATAATGATCATGGTGGAGAATTTCAAAATGATAGATTTGAATCGTTCTGTCAGGAGCTAGGAATAGAACATAATTTCTTAGCCCCTAGAACACCACAACAGAATGGTATAGTAGAAAGAAAGAATAGAACCTTGGTAGAAGCCGCTAGGGCAATGTTAGCGGAGTACACCCTTCCTAGATACTTTTAGGCAGAAGCAGTCAACATAGCATGTTATGTTTTAAATAGGCATGTCAACATTTGACATGACCCAAAAATGACCCGAGAAATTTGGGTTAGGGTCAACCCGAACCCGAAACGGGTCGGGTTTGGGTTCTGGTTTTTGACCCGTATGGCATTTCGGGTCGGGTTCGGGCCAACCTGGGTAACCCGAAAATGACCCGTTCGACCCGTTTTCGTATTTACAAATTTAGGGCATTTATTCATTTAACTAGCCATTATCCGAGAGCGAGACTGTGAGCATTCAGTTTGTGAGTCGTGAATTCGTCTCTCTTCGAGCGAGAAACCCTAAGCTCTTTGCGCCTCTGCGGTCGATTTCGCTGAGATCTCCACCTCTATGCCTCTATGGCTCTTTGATTATTCCGTTCTTCATCATCGACTCATCGGCTCATTGGTTTAATTTTTGGTTAACTTTCTTTCGGTTATCTACTTATCTTTTAGTTATCTTTGAAGACTGAAGTCAAGCAATGAGTGTTGCAAATTTTTTTGATTTTTTGTTACGGAGGCAGTGATTTTTTTTAGTTATTTGCTTCTTCGATTCTTCCTTCCAATTTGAAGTTGCTGTGGCATTGAAATACCGATCAAGGCTTCACATTTTGTGCTTTAGTTGTTTAGTTTTTTACGAATTTTTATCTTAAGATGCAGTTAATTAGTTTATTATGAAATCATAAAGACATAAACAGATTTTTGTTAAAATTCGATTTAGGGTTTTTTAAAAATTGAAGTTCCGACTTTATGTTAGCAGTTGGCTTGGCTTTCTTTGGACTTTGATTATACGTTATGGCAAATTGAAATTGGCAATATCTATTAGCAGTTGGCTTGACTTTTTGTTAGCATTTGGTTGCTGCCTGTGGGTTGTCAACCTTGTGGCTGTTAATCTGTTATTGGCATTGTGGCTGTGATTCTGTGTATGAGGGTATCAGTGACAAGTGGCTCAGTGTATTGAATTTGATTATATGTCTATATGCAATTACAATAATTTCATACTATTTCACTGATTTTGTATTTGTGTGTTGGATATTTTTTTAAGGTAAATTATCATTTTTCATTTGTATAATTTGATATAATTTTTGCAATAGATGGAGGATTCAAACACACTTCCTGAAAATTATATTAAAGAAAATGATGAAGTTCGCATTGAAGACAATGTGGTAGAGGGTTTAGATGCATGTGATGATGGTTCAGTAGTAATTGAGAAGCGTAGAAGGATGACTTCCAAGGTTTGGGGTCATTTTGAGATGTTACCTAATCCTATAGATGGTAAACAAAGGTGTAAATAAGTAGATAGTACATATATAAATGAATAGATACTAACTTAATGCAAAATACAATTCGTCTCCTTGGATGGTAATATGCTAAATTGCTAATGTTGATTGAACATACACCTCATAAGGTAATTAAAGATTTGGAAGGTTTAATCAGCAATGAGCATCATATCTAACTTGTTTATTTCGCAGAATACAGTTCTTCCTTGTTCTGTGAATACAGGTCGACGAGGTCGTGTGCTTGAAGACTTGAAGTTGACCCGTGCTTATTAGTTGAGCAAGGGAAAAGTGACGACCCGCGGACCCGGTCATTTTGTTGATTTCTAATTTGTAAATGATATGTAATTTTTTTGCAAAAGATATATAATTTTTTTGTAATTTATTGATTTGTAATTTTTAAATGATATGTTTTTTTGTACATTTTAAAAATTTGTTTAACAATTAATTGAAGGGTATATATTTTTATTTGTAATTAAATACAAAAAACTAATTTTAATTTTTATCGGGTCAAACGGGTCGGGTCGGGTTGACCCGGTCCCGAAGCGGGTCGTGTTCGGGTCCAGCAAACTGACCCGTTTCGAAAAACGGGTCGGGTTCGGGTTGACCCGTATTTACCCGAGTCAGTTTCGGGTTGAACCCGAACCCGACCTGTGACCCAGTTTTGACAGGCCTAGTTTTAAATAGGGTAAACATTAGATCTAAGATGAACAAAACTCCATATGAACTCCTTAAGGGTAGGACACCAAACCTTTCACACTTACATGTCTTTAGGTGCAAGTGCTTCATCTTGAATAATGGTAAACATCCCTTAGGAAAATTCGATCCCAAGTCTGATGAGGGTGTCTTCTTATGTTACTCATCTGTAGGTAAGGCCTATAGAATCTTTAATAAGAGAACCCTTGTAGTAGAAGAGTCCACCCATGTAGTATTTGATGAATCAGATAAGTCCTCTGAATCTAAAATTGAAGATAATGAAATAGAGGGAATTCAAGGAGTAGAGACTATGACCTTAGGAGAAAGGGTAGAACCTCAAAAAGATTTTCCTAGAGAATGGAGATATTCTCCTAGTCATCCTAAATAGTTAATTTTAGGAGACCCTTCAGAAGGTGTAAGAACTAGGCATGGACTTAGGAAGGAGGTTAGTCATTCAGCATTCATCTCTATGATAGAACATACAAATATAGATCAAGCCTTAGGAGATGAATTTTGGATTCTAGCAATGCAAGAAGAGCTGAACCAATTCACCACGAATGATGTTTGGGAGTTAATCAAGAGACCTAAAGAACAAAGTGTTGTTGGAACAAAATAGGTCTTCAAGAATAAGGTGAATGATTCAGGAACAATAATAAGGAATAAAGCCAGACTAGTAGCTAAGGGATACAACCAAATTGAGGGAATAGACTTTGAAGAAACCTTTGCCCCTATTGCTAGACTAGAAGCCATAAGAGTGCTCTTAGCTTTTGCTTGCTTCAAGAACTTTAAGTTATATCAAATGGATGTAAAGAGTGCATTTCTGAATGTGGTAATTAAGGAAGATGTCTATGTTGAGCAACCCCCGGGATTAGAAAGTTTACAATTTCGAAACCATGTATTCAAATTAAAGAAGGCACTTTATGGATTAAAGCAAGTACCTAGAGCATGGTACTAAAAACTTTGCTCATTCCTATTAGATAGAGGATTTGAAAAGGATAGTGTAGATACTACACTCTTTTTTACAATAGGTCAAAGAAGAAATTCTCATTGTTCAGATTTACGTGGATGGCATTCTATTTGAATCTTCAGATAAAATGTTATGTGATGAATTTTTATAAATAATGAGTAATGAGTTTGAAATGAGCATGATGGGAGAACTTAATTACTTTCTTGGCTTTAGTGTAAAACAAATGGATAATGAAACTTTTCTTATCCAAACAAAGTACATTAAGGATATCTTAAAAAAATATGAAATGGATAGTGCTAAACCCATGAACACTCCAATGAGCTCAACAATTCAATTAGACAAAGATCATAGTGGAAAAATCAGTATATCAAAAAAAAAAATTATAGAGGAATGATTGGGTCCATTCTTTACATGACTGCCAGTAGACCGAACATAATATTTAGTGTGTGCCTCTGTGCCCGTTTTCAAGCTGATCCTAAAGAGTCTCACTTAACTGTTGTCAAGAGAATTCTTAGATATCTACTAGGCATCCTAAACTTAGGAATTTGGTATCCTAGGCACAACACTTCCTTTGAAATCTTAGGGTACTCAGATTCAGACTTTGCAGGATGTATGATATATAGAAAAAGCACCTCTAGTACCTGCCAATTCATAGGACAATCATTAGTTTCTTGGTCCAGTAGGAAGCAAAACTCAGTAGCACTTTCCACAACCGAAGCAGAATATATTGTAGTAGGAAGTAGTGTTACACAAGTACTACTGCTGAAACAACAAATTATTGATCTTGGCCTACCTGTAGGAACAATTTCAATTATGTGTGACAACACAAGCGCAATTTGCATCTCTAGGAACCCAATTCAGCACTCTCGAATAAAACACATAGACATTAGATATCACTTCATTAGAGATCACGTAGCTAAGGGAGATATAGAATTGCATCACATAGCTACAGGAGATCAATTGACTGACATATTCACAAAACCTCTAGCATTCGACACCTTTAGCACCTTGAGGACTAGATTAGGTGTCATAGATATAATTGTATAAAATAAAATAAAAAACAACAAAACAAAAAAAACAAAAAAAAAATCTTCTAAGGCTGCTCCTGATCATCACACACTCACTACACAAAAAGCACTAAACTTGACTTTGTAATATCGTACTGTACGATACTACTATCATACTGAACGATATACTATAATCTACACAGAACACAACAAACAGAAAATTTCGTCTCTGTTGATCGTACTGTACGACCCATATCGTACTGTACGATAAATAATTGGTCATCGTACGGTACGAGATCTCCTCTTCGTACTGTACGATCCACGTCGGTGAACGGATTGGGACAAATTTTAAGCGTGCTGGTATGTTATTATTGGTGATCGCACCGTACGATATTCCCACATCATACTGTACGATCTAACTCATCAAATGGATGAGCACGACTTAAAGGCGTACGGTACGATATTAATGTAATTCATACTGTACGATACACATATTCGTATAGTATGATACTTTTGGTCAAAAGTCATACTAACGACCCTCAGGACGATCGATATTCCTCTGATTGTACTGTACGATACACATCGTACTGTACGCTTTGATAACCTTTTCCCGATAGGATTCGTCAGAACAGTTAAAGCTATATGGTACTGTACGATACCCTATCATACTATACAACTATGGAAAAAACTTTATAAATAGGATGGATAGGCAGATATCCTCACTCCACTCACTCACTTTTCACTCACATTCCACACAATGTCTAGTTCCAGCAGGAGAGGTCGTTTGGTAGCGGGAAGCTCGTCTTCCTCTCGCCGCCATAGCGCTAGATTCTTGAATGCCGAAAATGAGGATGCATACCACAAGTTCAAAGCCTGCAAAATCACACCCTCCAGACTGCTAAATCAGGAGGCTCTGAACTTCGAGGTAATGAACCTCTTTGCTTTCACCACCCTCCAATTTCTTCTCACCCTGGTCTTCCCTTACAATTTTGAAGTCCTTCTAGAATTCCTAGCCAATCTAACATATACTGTCGACAACCTCACTTTCCACTCTTTTGTTTGTCATCAAAATGTTGAAATAACCAAAGCTGACATCGCCCAATACATTGGGCTATCTACTAAAGGGCCTATGGTTCATTCTTTTCTTACAAACGATTTTGACTGGAGCGATGTTAATTGAGTCCTTAGGAACGCCGCATTCTATCAACACCAACCTCTCGTTTCATCACTAAATAGAAATGCGTGCATAATTCAACATGTCCTTCGTACCTCCATAATACCCAAAGGTGGTGACCGTTTCAACATGAACACAACCTTATCTATCACTACCTACCTTATCATGACCAACACAAA
Source organism: Dendrobium officinale (assembly GCA_019514585.1). Taxonomy (NCBI): domain Eukaryota; kingdom Viridiplantae; phylum Streptophyta; class Magnoliopsida; order Asparagales; family Orchidaceae; genus Dendrobium; species Dendrobium officinale. The sequence goes on from CM033683.1 coordinate 29,401,384, forward strand.
ATTTGATGAGGCCGATCTGATTATTGACTACATTTTCCATATGGCCTTCATTCGTCTCCCTACCACTCGCCGAAAATAAAATATAGCTCTTGGTCATCTTATAGGATATATTCTCCAAAATAAATATCAAATGACCTATCCTGGCGAACCCGACAATCTTCCAATTTTTACGGATGCCTCTTTTCGTATTCTTTTCCACCGGGGACACGAGTCAGAAGAACCTATCTTTGACGAAGAATAAGGGGAAGATGCCCTGGTCGCAGCTCAAGCATGTCCACGACGACATGCACCACCCCGAGTACCTGCACCAGCACAAGATGATTTGGTCGAACGCTTCGACTAACTTCAAACTCGTCTCGATACTCACATTCAAGAACAACATCAGCAACACGAGACAGATATACAATGGTTTGGATAACGCTTTACTACTATTGATCACCACTTTGACACTCTCTTTCAATACTTCCAACCAAACCCACCTCCACCACCATCTGATCAGGATCCTCTACTTTAGATTATCTTTGTATTATAGCTTCTTTTTATCTTAGTGTTTGCTCCTCTTTTTGGTGCTGTCAAAAGGGGGAGAAGGTTGTTGTAGTTTGTTCTATGGTTAAATGCATTTCCTTTTATTTCGTACTGCATTTTCTTTTATTTTGTACTGTTCTTATTCTCATGTTTAAATTAAAAAAAAAATTCCATTAATACTTGCTTACAACAAATATTATTTGACATCATCAAAAAGGCGGAGATTGTTGCAACTCATGACCCCGAGTTTGAGATTTTGATTATGACAAATAATGTTGTTTGAATTATCCATTCATTGAATATTATTTTGTTTGCTATTGTCCATGAGTACTAATATTTCAGGAAGATCGAAAGCTACTTAGGACGACAGGAAGACTCAAGAATGGGTAGATTAGGAGTATGCGTCTGCAATGTATTTTGTTGTTTATTTTATTTTTATTTTCTTGAGTTTGGCCACAAAATGCATAGAAGTCTGAGTAACCATGCACACACACAGGGGAAAAATTTTTAAATGTAAAATGTAGAGTATTTATTTCTCTGTAGATCATACTGTACGATGTTAATTCGTACAGTACGATCAGAGCTTTGTAGGACGATTCTGTAAAAAGATCATACTGTACGAAAAATATCGTACCGTACGATATGTTCAAATCCAAAACCCTAGCTTTCGTTTTAATTTAATTTATTTTACGCCGCTCATACTGTACGAATACCTTCGTAATATACGATTTATTTTAAATACTTACATAATTTAACCTGTGATTAGTGCAAGAAATCCAGGCTTAATTATAATTTGAACATCATACTGTATGAAGCCATTCATACAATACGATTAACAGAGATGAATTATAATCATCCCGGATATCTTCCTTGACAATCTTTTATTTCTGTCTCATCGTACTGTACGATGTCCGTCATACCATATGATGAACAGAGACGATGTTTGATCGTCCCGACTATCATCCTGTACGAACAGAATTATTGTGGATCGTACCGTACGATTTAATATCGTATTGTATGAATGTTTTTGAACTATTCATACCACTTCGTACCAGGACAAAGTCTGTTTATACATATCGTACTGTACGATTAGAAACCATAATATACGATAGTAACAGCTACTTTTAAAATCTCAAGGATTTTGGAGCCCGCTTTTATGTGTAAAACTTATCATATTTTGAGGGTGTGAATTAGATAGAGGTGAACGTGATTAGAGAGGGATTCCAAGGGAGAGAGCTCTTGAAAAGGTTTTTAGGGTTTTGAGAGAGGAGGAGAAGGTGAGCGTTGTGAGGGAGAAGAATGTGTGAGGGATATCACACGGTTGCTCCGAATTTGCTGCATCTTGTTCCTCCTGTGGCCTTGGAAGAATTTATGGGAGGATCTCCAAGGGAAAAGGCTCTTCTACATCTGTGACCTCGAGGTACTCTACCTTCTCCAGTAGGGAGAAAAATGAGAAGGTTCTATGCCGTCGCCAGGAGGGTGAAAACAGAGTTTGGCACTCCGCCACGCCGGGTTGGTGAAAGGGAGTATTGTAAGGGCTTCTCCGTCTTCCCAAGGGGGGCAAAAGGAGAGCTATTGCTTGTAGTGAAATACCCGGAGCGGAGGACTCCGGAGAGTGGACGTAGGTCATGGTTTGACCAAACCACTATAAAAATCTCGGTGTGCTTTTTCCTTATTATCTTTTTTTTACTGCGTGCATTTTATTTTGCAATATTTGCTTGGAAAAATGTGTGAAAGAAAAGTTGTTTAAATTTTCATGTTAAAATTTTAAAACATAAAAAAAATATTAGAACTCCTGCTTAGGTTTTAACTATTGTCAAAAAGTTTCACAATTCACCCCCCTCTTGTCCATCTAGTAATTTCACTCACCCATACAGGTTAACGTCATTGAGTTTGGCTCTAGCATACAATCTCGGGTAGGTCTTACATCCTTGGTGGATTCTTCTAACCTCTTCCACACAAGTTAATGTTATCGAGCAAGATTCTGACATACAACCTTGGATAGGTCATACATTTTTGGTGGATTCTCTTGCCATCTTCCACACATGAATACAAAATTTTAGAAGACTCAAAAACCTCAAAAGATACAAGCTCATAAAAATCTTAGCATGCTAAAAAATATTAAAGGGCATGGAATGCACATTTATCAAAGCATATCTCAAAGAGGCATAAATAACTTAGTTTTATTTGGAGAACGAGTTCATTTCAAATGAAAAATAAGCTTCGAACTCATACAATAATCTCAACTTCATATATAATATCATTGAAGTTATATTACAAAATTGTACATCAAGTTCAAGTGTACATTTATTCTCACTAGAAGTTGAAATCAAAAAATATATTTACATCATCCATACAAAGATATATAATGATAGCACACTTCTGTATGAATGCATATTGCCTTTGCAAAATACCACTGAACACCCGCCATCATCGGTCCTTCGTCTGGTGTATGTCGGTGGTCATTTACTTCATATCAGTCATTATCGACTTCTCGCCTAACTATTGATAGCAATATATCCTCCAACTCTCTCCTTTAGCTCTACACTGGACCATTGACTATCGATGAACTTCTTCTCAAATAGCATCGAAATTCTCCCCGTTTACTCACCACTTTTGATTATCCTCCCATTGTAGGACTTCAGCACATCGTTGGAATTTCGTCAGAATTCCACCCAATGTTGAGCTTCCTCTCATCGCTGCACTTCTACCCATAAATGGACTTTCATCGTACTTCCAACCATATGCTAATAATCGTCAATTTTTTCCCAATTGTAGGATCTTGAAGAGGGAGGTGGAAGAAAAGAAGCTGCTGTAAAAAGTCCAACTTCTATGCAAGAAGAGGGGCACTGATTTTGGGTAGGAAAAATGACCTACAAAAAATAGTGGAAGGCCTCTAAATCAAGAAGAAGATGAGGGAGAAAGAAGAAAAAAGAAAAAAATTCTAACTTCTATACGAGGAGAGGGGCACTGATTTTGCATAGGGAAAATCACCTACGAAAATAATAGAATGCCTCCCTTATTAGAAAGTTAGAAAGAGGAAGGAGAAAAAAAAATTCCTTCTACACTGAAGAGGAGTGTTGAATTTAAGTAGGGAAAATCACCTACAAAAAATAATATAAAGCCTCTAGAGTAGGAAGAAAAATGGGAGAGAAAGAAGGAAAAAGAGAAGAAATTCTAACTTCTATATAAGAGGAGGGGCGCTGAATTAAAAAGGAGTCACCTACTAAGAAACAGCGGAATGTCTCAACAATCAGAAAGCTAGAAGGAGAAGAGGAGAAGTTGCAAGTTTCCCCCTAGCCCTGGGGGGCTATTTATAGCTTTTTTTTTTGGAGAGAAAGGAAGTTTCCAGAATTTTTGGATTTTCCCAAATTTTTCTTTTTTTTGTAATTTTTTCAAATTTTTTTGCTATTTTTTCAAAAATTTTATGATTAAGAAATAATTAAAATATTAATAATAAAATATAATCCATGGTTACCGCCAGCGTTGGGCCCGAATTGGAGCTCAGCTCCAACGATCGAGCAGAACCGCACTGGCCAAGCGATCACGGATGGGCCGACCACGCTGGCTACAGGCGCTAGCAGGTCGCCATAGCGGGCCCAGGAGCGTTTGAGCGGGTCGGTATGGTGGGCCCCAGGCCGATCACAAGCGGGCCCAGGTGGGCCACGAACATGCCCAGGTGGGCCAGTGGGCCTGGCATGCAGTTCGACCAATTCGACTACCCACTCAATTCCAGGTCCTATTTTCACCCCAAAAAAGCCAAATCGGATGTTTTTGGGGTCCTCGAGACCATTTGGGTCCCTGGGACTAGTTTTTGATGTTCCAGGCTCAATTTTGACATTTTTAAACCTATTTTGGGCTCCTACATGCAATATTAGATTTCAAATCACGTGAAAAATTCTCCAAAGTTTGTGACATGTATTTTCGGACTCTTGGAACATCGATGTCCAAAAAAATAGGGGCAATTGATATATACTAAAAAAAATCATCTTGATCGGGCATGAATCTCAAGGCAAAATCAAGTTGGAAACTTCAAAAATTAAATTAAGGATCACCTGAACTCTGATTTAAGTTAACTTATAGTCAAATTGAGGGTCTTGGAAATACAAACTCAATGACACAAAATTTATCTCAATACGAGCCCAAATGAGTCCAAATCAAGCACCTAAAGCACTATTAGAAAGTTTGAACCATAATTTTAGCTACCAAATGATTTCCAAATTTAAATCGAGCGGCTTGACAAGACGAATCCAACGACCCTAAGGTCACCAAATTCTGAAATCATTAAGACCTTCAAATAATAGAAAAACTATCCATATTCAAAGGATTTAATATCGGCCTTCCATCTGAATCACTCCACCTTTGCACTGATCTCTCACCGATTTATGAGCCATGCCACTCTAGAAATCTATAAATAGACCCCTCATTTCTATTGAGAGGGGACCCAAGCAAGAAGAAGAAGAGAAGAAGAAGAGAAGGATTGGAGGGAAGAAACTCCTCCACAACCATCGTCATAATTCTTCCGGACGCCCGAATGACACAAAAATTCTGCCCGATGCTTGAGTGACACTGGGATTCTGCTTAACGCCTGAGTGATGCTGTAATTCTGCCTGATGCTTAAGTGACATTGGAATTCCGTCCAAGTGACATCGGAATTCTACCTAACATTCGTGTGACGTCGAAATTCCTCTCAATCTCCAAGTGATGCCAGAACTATGTCCGACATTGTAAGTGAATTTCAATCAAGAAGTAATTCATTGTAATCTGGTTGTCCTAAATTTTAAGGATGAGTCTGCCTCTTGTATTTCAAGTAAACACTAGTTTAACTCTTTCAATTGGGCGTGGCCTCATGGTTTTTCCTCTTTCTGGATTTTTCACGTAAAAATCCTGGTGTTGTTATTTCATTTCCTATTTGTGTGCCAGATATCTGTACAACGCTAAGCTGGAAATTTTCTAACTCTATCGCCACGTATATTCTAGTCCACAACACATATTTCATTATGAAACTCTTAATTATAGATGTGATCCAGAGCATACACATCACTAGATTTCTATCGAGCTTGTATGGGTAAAAGGATATCTACTAACCTTTTATAGTTATAATATCTCTTTAAGAATCTAGAATATTTTATATCCTATATCTAGGCATACAAATATTATATATCAATATTTCTGATTGTTCTTATATTCCTTTGTCAAGACTATACATCACTCTATATTTTAACTACACATATGGTCACTATATGCATTAAATTAAGGATAAGATAATATTGAAAACATCATTTAAAATTTATAGAATAAGAGACTTCATTAATACTTAACATGCACTTTATATCATCAATCCAAAATAAAAGAATTAGCCATACATTGAATAAATAAAAAGCAAACTAATTTTTATTAAACTCATGAAAAATTAAAAATACAAGAGAGTGATATCACCAGAAAGGATCAAAGTATCTCCTCTACATTTATTCTCCCGTAAATTATAGAGTTTCCTCAAAAAATATATGCTAAATATTCCAAATTATTGTATCTTATACTTTTCTAGGCTCTCTTAGATTTTACTATAAGAGATAGCTAGAAAAGTACTCTAAGAAAAAATATTAAATTTTACACGTAATTGTACTCCCTTACAAACATAATATTATAATTATTTATAAGACAACACAAAAAGGTATCTGGGACTGTGGCGCTTGAAAAAGTGGCTACGTGAACACCTCGGCACTGAAACTTTTGCACTTCCGTGATGCTTAATGACTTGGATCAATTACTTAGTGAATAATCATATATTTTCACTAATATAATGTGGCCCTTAGAAGTTACAACTACAATGCCATAGTGCTATTATCATTCAAGCGCTACAACATGAGTGTAAAAAATAGTGCCAATGCCTGAGAAATTATGGCGATGCAGCATTTGAATATAGAAAATTCAGCATGCTGGCTTTTTGATGTGCAATGCTGGTAATACTACAACACAGGCTTTATTGATGCTCAACATTAGAAAATAGAGAACTTGGCACTGCAATGTCCAATTTGTGGTGTCTTGATGGTATTAAAGGTAGCTTTATGGTATTATTTCATCGGATGTCGTTGAGCAGTAATCTACTTATAATTTTTTGCTATTTTTGAGTTTTTTATGTATAAACACAACTAAAATAATACATTTTTTACTAAAAATAAAATATGTAACACACTGCATATTTTACACTTATTAGCTTTTAATGCAAGATCTAAGGAATCAAATGTGTATGCTTATCTTAATCAATATAATCAGTAATGTTCAATATTTTTAATGCTCAAGCTTCACTTGTATGATTTAATATGATCATAGAGAAAAGTAAGAAACAACATGCTTAAATCCATAAATCAATAGTATGTGTGAAATGTAAATTCATCAATAATTAATAAATTAGTTATCAATATATTAGTATTGTATCATGAATATACATGTGTCAATTCCATCTGTCTTGCCCATCTTATAAAATATATGAAATTAATACATATAGTTCATACACATTTCTCTATCTATCTATCAATGTTATCATTAATATTAATGATATCAATGCCATCAATGTTATTAATATATGGATTGTATCAGTATATGATTTTGTATGTATATGATTCAACAATGTAGGTTATCCAACTTTAATATATCATTTTTATTTTTTCATTTATATTCATTGCATCATCACAATCTTTATTATTATCATTATAAATGACTTTCAATAAATCATTCAGAATCATCACCCTCTACCCATCAGTGTAATCAAAAATCAATTATAGACTACAATCAAGATAATACCATAAATCATCACCCATATGCATAGGGTATTATATTTTAACAGCCAACTTGCATTAATTATAGTGTTAACAACTAATCTTTCTTACTTACATGCATGTACTATGTTCATTTCATATTAGTTTTATCTATCTCTCTTTTATCCATGAAATGCAACATAAAATGCTTAAACCTATAAAATACAAGAAATTTGTATATTAATCTATAACTTTGAAAAATTATAACTTTTTATTTCACTAGGTGAAATTTAATAATATTACAATCAACATGTCCATAAAGTTCATATTTATCATATAAAAAAGTTATATGTTAAAAGTGTGATAAATCATGAGGAAATATATTTTTATCAATTTAAAGGAGTTTAAATTCATCCAACTTAAAATCATTGAAAACTAAATTGAGATTCATGTTACCATTGGTCAGAAGTCTTTTCCTAATTAAAGAATTAGACAAAAAATAAAACTCGTTATCTCTTTCTTCCCTCTCTCCTTTTTCTCTCCATTTCTCTCTCATCTTCCACTACAAGCCTCGCAAATAGGGAAGAGTTGGCGGTGCTGATGGTCTTTTAGTGCTTAAGATTTTATTTAAAAAAATATTATCAGTCGCCTTGCGACACAATGCTTTGACAAAGTGCCATAACACCACATATTGAATTTAGAATTACTATAGAACAAAGACTCCATCATTGTGTTAGCAGTTTTTGGTGCTACTATTCTCTCAAGCCTAGCATCATAATGCTACTAAGCACAACACCTATGTGCTCTAGTGCAAATAAAAATAAAAATTTTTATTTAAAATACTTTTTCATATTTTGGGTGATTACAACCCAAATTTGATTTTATTTTTCATTGATTTTGATTTTCTAGATTTTATCTCTCATAAAATTTATTAAAATATTATATCTCTTATTGTAGTAATTTTCTATCGTGTAACTTTTAATATATAATAGATATCATCCCCTTGAATATTTTAACTAATTTATATTGACATTTAATGAGTTAGTTTTGCATATATATCATTTTAATTGAAATGAATAGGATAATACTGAACATCAAATGATTAGCACTCAGTATACCACATTTGTACATAAAATAAAAAATATATATAAATATTTATTATTCATTTAGTTTAACATATATTTTTGGCATACTATAGACATACTACTGAGCATAATGATGTTGTATGAGATGCATATAATGTTTACTATTTTAGTCTATATAATATCTATATAATGTGAAATGTTTGTAAAATCAAGAAACGTTTGCTGGAAATAATTAACTGATTCAAGTTGGGTAGAGAAATGTCACCCTGTATAAAAGGGTGGGCCGATGGGATTTCAATTTAATAGGTTTACGGTGTAATCCTTAATGATGTAAAAAGGGATGTATACGGAGATTGATAGATATGATATGATTTGGCGAAGGGTAATGAGTGATGAATTCCTACATGAAAGACACCTAACTTGTGATATGAGATTGATTCCTAGAAATATGAATGATATGATTGAAACCAATTCTTATAAGATTGGCCTACAAGACTGGATACAAAAAAATACCATAAGTAATTGGATATCCTATCTTTTCTTATACTTATGTATATGACATTAGCATACATGATAACTTACATAAGTGTCATGATATGATATGATATATACTTGATATATGACATGATTATGCGTGCATATGATATGATTAACTGGTAAGAGTGATAAGATTGATACAACGGCACATGATACATATGAATTACATGATACATTGTATTGTATACATTACATTAGATATAAAATATTATATACATGCACATACATTATAATATATGCTTATCATAGATGTAGAGTTTTGAATACTTATTTTAAGAATTAAAGTGTATATTGTCTTGTAGCTGATGAATATAGAAATGATAGAAATTTGCTGATCCTTTATATGGCTACTAATAACTAATTATGAATTTTCTTACTTATATTAATTTTCATTACTCATATGAAATGACATTATTCATGTTGATTTCCAATTGTCCTTATTATTACATGACTACACTACCTTGGAATGATCGATTAGATAATACTTCTTTTCTTACCTTGCATTTATTTTAGTTGTAGGAATGTTGATTTTTACATGTTCCTCAGAAAGCGTTTAGGATCAAGTGGAGTGAAGAAAATATAGTTTTAGGTTTTATTTTATTTTTTATATTTTTGGTTTTATTCTTTTATAGTCAAAAGTTAAGGAGGATAGAGTGATGGATGTAGTGATTGACCTCCTAACTATTTTAATTTAATTTTGGTAAATGGATATAAAATATTTTGATGGATACGATTTATAGTTAGTTATACCAAACATATTTATATTAATTAATTATTAAAAGTTATGGTAGGTAACTTAAGAGATAGAATGGGCAATTCTTCCAAATTTAGGTATTAGTGTGTCACAGATTAGTATTAGGGCAAAGGTTATTGAAAGAGTTGGATTATTACGAGACCTATAGGAATTTATTGATATGGGTAGAAATAGGGTATTTTTAAGGAGCATTCATTTTTGCATTTACGATCACATATATATATGTATGATTAAATTATAATTTGATAAGAAAGAGAACAATTTGAGTGTGATAGACCCATTTGAAAATGAAGCACTAAATGAACAAAGTACAGTAGCCTTAGGAAGTTCTGATAGTGTGATGTAGTTTTCCAATCTAGTAGCATAGTTGATGAGCGGTGGACAGATCAGGGAGACTGGGTATTTTTAGAGCTAGTGGAGAGAGCCAAATTAATAAAAAAAATAATTCAGCTATTTCCTAGTTTAGACAATACATGATATATAGAAATAGAACAGATGATGAGGTGACAAGAGGAGAAAGCAGTGAAAAGAAAAATAGGTTTGTTGAATTCAAAAAATAACCTATAGTTCCAATTGGTAGTGTATAAGAGTGCCTTAGATTTGGTAGGAGGCATATATATAGAATATTACTACTAGATTATAGGATAATGATTTAGATGTGGTTAGTACGGGCATATGATGATGGATTGCCCCAAAGAAGGTATGGGGAAAGATTTGGATATAGGACAGACAGTCTAGTAAGGCATATGAATATAGGATTGCGGAGTCTCGAATGTCTAGTTATTGCTATATGGGTGGGATGCATGAGAGAAATGTAAGTGGGAGTCAAAGAAATCCTACACCCTTAGTGATGAAAAGACTCCTAGTATAATTGAGAGTATACACCTTGAGTCAATAAGAAATAAGTGATGCACCTGAGAGGCCCACTGTAGTTCTCTCTCCTAAATATTGTTGCGAAGTCTTACAATTTATGTATGAAATTTCACATTCCATGTGATTGACTGATTAACTATATTATTGATTAATTAAAATGCATATGTATTACATACATGACTTAATACAGGATTTATTAATGTAACCAATGACAATTGATCTAAGTGTTTGAGGGTCGTGTGCGGAGAGGAAGTGCTTAAATAGGGAAGAAATGTACCTATAGCTTGGGTGAGAGGTTCACGGGATGGGTAGCTGAGGGCTATGTCGTAGGCTAGAAATCGAGTTTGGATGGCTGAATGGGTCGTAATTTCTAGGTTAGGAAGAGGTAGTTGGACTAGGGTGGCTAGAAGATGAGGTGGGTTGAATCAATCATTGAGATTGAGTTGTGAGCGGATTGTGAGGTTGGGCTAGGAATTAAGAGCAATAGTGGGGGTGTCGGCTCTTGCATTTGGTTGGATGGGAGGTCGAACATATGAATAGTGAATTAAGGGAGAGAAATGCCTGAGTGTAGCTGTTGGTGTTGGGCTAGGAAGCGACGATGTGGGATATCAATAAGGCATCAAGTGATTGAGTGAAGGAGAAGCAAGGGTGGGTTTGTTCCTTTGAAACATGGAATAAGGGTGATTGTGAGACGAATGACAAAAGAAAGGAGAATATAGAAGCATCAGGGGGAAAGATAGTTTCCTTCACTATTAGTGAGCTCGTCTTAATGTCATGCCTTCCGAATTTTGAGGAAGGGAACATCGTCAAAATAGAGTTGATGAAAAGATTCTAAAATAAAGATGGAGGAAGAACAATGATGGTTCCCACTGCAATGGAGGAAGAAATGAATAAGGGTTACCACAGGCTTCTCTCTCGCGCTTGTAAATTCCTTTTCTACAAGATTTGATCGAGTTTCATTTACACGTAAAGTGAGTTGCAATAGGGGATTCCTAATACATTATGATTTTATTTTACATTTTGTCCAACCAAACACAAAATGTTTTAAAAAATAATGCATTGCATTTCCTTTTCCTCCAACCAAACATCTTCTAAATAAAATTAGAACTAGAATGGATTGGAGAAAATCATAAGTAGGAGAAAATCCCTTGGGGAGCTCCTATGTTATTTTTGAATAAGAAGGATGGATCTCTATAGATATTTACTGACTACCAGGAGTTGAATAAGGTCATTGTGAGGAGCAAATATTAGTGGACCATGATAAATGATATGTTTTATCATTTGGGTGGAATTGTATTTTAGAGATTGATCTGAGATTGGGCTAACATCAGTTGAGAGTGAAAATTGAAGATGTTGAAAAGATAACCTTTAACACCAAATATGGATAGTATGAGTTTCTAGTGATATCATTTGGTGTGTGATGAAATAAACCTTCGATGCTTATGGATTGATGCATCAGTTGTTCAAAGAGTATCTGAATCCTTTTATTATTATATTCATTAATAATATCCTAGTGTATTCAAGATTTGAAGAAGAACATGTAGTTTATTTAAGTTTAACTTTAGAAACTTTAAGACAGCAAAAGTTATAGGCTAATTTTTTGAAATGTGAATTATGATTGATTTTTTTTTAGCATTTCTAGGGTATGTGGTGAGTGAGGAGGGGATTATTGTGGATCTCCAGAAGGTGCAAGCTATGGTAGAATGGTCGAGCCTGATGTTTGTGACTAAGGTTCATAATTTTTTTGGCATGGCAGGTTTTTACAAAAAATTTGTCAAAGGTTTCTCAAAGATTATAATCCCTCTGATAAGATTAACTTAGAAGGCTATATTAATTGATTGGACTCTAGAGTTTGAAAAAAAGAAAAATCAAAAGTTAAAGGAGTGTTTGGTGTCATCTCTTGTATTGACTATTATATTAAGTTCATAAGGATTCTAAGTTTATAGTGATGCTTCCTTGAAAGTGTTGGCTAAAAAAAAAATGGCACGAGTGCACGAATCCTGCTTTGCAACCTTAGGATTCAATTTCCCTTAAGTCAGATTGAAATTAACCAGATTTCCCCTGAGGATAATATCAGGGTTTATAGATCTAGGGTTCTTACTTCCTATGAGCGCAAGCACTCATAGTTAATTACCCCTCTTACTATGTAAGAGAGAACTCTCGATTAAGGATGAATAAATTTTAGATATTTTTTAGTCTCAAATGGTGGGAAGATGGAGGTAAACCCGATCAAGATCCCATGGTTCCGTCGTCCCGGGTATACCATAGATTTCAATCTACCAACACTAACAATCATTGACCGTGGTGTCCAGAGAATCTGATTAGCAGCCATGGGTTGCCTCCTCTCAGGGATCCCGAGTAATGAGAGTTTGGATTGGAGCGGGACTTATGGCTTCCTTAGGAAGTAGCCCAGGAGTTTGAATTTAGATTGGGATTTACGTCTTTCGTAGAAAGTAACCCAGGGATTCAGATTTAGTTTGGGACTTACAACTTTCGCAAAAAAATAGCCCTGAGATTTGAATTTGGAATTTGGGCTTATTACTCTATTTATGAGTGGCCCAATGATGGGTCTTATAACCTAACTCTATAGTGAGGCTGCCCGGAGGTTTTAATTATTTGGGTAGGACTTATGGCTTCCCTTAGGAAGTAGCCTGAAAAGCGGATCTTACAGCTTAATCCTTTTAGACTAAGATGCCCATAGGCCATAGATTTGAATTTTAGTTTGATTTAATTTAGGTTGGGGCTTATGACTCTATTTAGGAGTTGCCCTTGTGATTTGATTTAGGTAGGGGCTTATGGCTTCATTAGAAGTTGCCCAACGGTGGGTCTTACGACCTAGTTCAACAAGCTAAGCGGCCCGAGTTGTGGGTCTTACAACTTAATCCTTTAGACTAAGATGCCCAAGTGATGGGTTTAGGTTTGTGTTATCACCTAAACATCTCCCTCAATTATCGGACTTACAGCTTCTATTAGAAGTGGCCTGGGGTTTTAATTTGGTTTAGGGGTTAGGTCAATTTCCACCTAAAACTTTCCCCTAAGGTCGGGCTTACGATTTTCCTACGAAAGTTGCCGGGTAGTGGGTCTTACAACCAAGTTCCTATGAACGAGGCTGCCCAAAAGTTTGAATTAGATTATTTGGGTTTTAGGTTCATTACAATTTATTTAGTAATTTTTCTTAAAACATTTGGGGCTTACGACTTCAGTAAGAAGTTGCCCGAAAGCGGGTCTTACAACCTAATCCTATAGACTAGGATGCCCATAGGTTTAAATTTTGATTGTTTGGGTGGACGATAGTTGTTTAAAACTAGACCACCGTGATTTTCAATTGGTTATTTACTAGTAGTTGTACTTACTAGCTTGGCCAATTATCGTTGTAACACTATTGTTCCTTTGCTATAGTAATTTTTCTTACTATTTTAGTAGAGTACTTTTTCTGTATTATTGTACTGATAGTTTACTGTAGCGTTCTCTGCTTTAGCATTAAATTTAATATTGATTTAATTGTAATGCTAAATGAATTTAATTTATTTGTTGCAGGAGTTCGTACAGGAGAGACTTTGGAGAACACGCAAAGGTGTTTGAAAATTTCTGAGTTGTTTGGAGAGGTTGTACAATTAGTTTGAGAGTTATTATTTGAAAATGATTTTGGAGAGTTTGTTGCTTAGAGAGTTTGCTTGATTTTTTTTTTCCACAAACGTGTTAATGCAGTCAATGATTTATAATTTTATATGAGAGCATTCATATAATTATAAATAATTTTGTTTGTCTTTCTGGAAAATTTAAGAATGATAGTGATATATATCACATGAATCATGTATCATAGATTAGATTTTTTTTTTTTACCAACTCATTCATTTAACTTGTCCAGAATTTTGAGAATATTAGCTTTTAATATTTTTATATTCCCAATCATTAGTTTTCTTGGATTTTAATTATATAGATGTAATTTTCAAGTGTTTATATACTACATAATTTATATAATTAAGCATAATCACATAGTAGCCCCTTTTTTTTAATCGAAAAATATACTCTCTTTATCATTTCAAACCACTTAAGTCCAGAATTTTTTTTGTAAAAAAAATTTCGGCAGCCTCCCGGCGTCTCCTCCCCACCGAGGGAGAAATCGGGACAGCATTTGCCGTAGTTTCTTCCTGCCCGGATCAAAGATCAACGGCGCGGGATCTTTATTATTTAAAAATCATCATACCCGGATAAAAAATCGACAGCGTATGGTCTTCAAAATTTAAAATCATCCGCCCGGATTAAAAATCACGGCGCGGGTCTTGAAGTTTTAAATCATCTGCCCGGATTGAAAATCACGGCGCGGGCCTTGAAATTTTAAATCATCCGCCCGGATTGAAAATCACGGCGCGGGCCTTGAAATTTAAAACCATCCGCCCGGATTAAAAATCACGGCGCGGGTCTTGAAATTTTAAATCATCCGCCCGGATTAAAAATCACGGTGCGGGTCTTGAAATTAGCATACATGTTGCTTATCGTTACAAAGATAAATAATTTATTTCATCACATATGATTTACTTAATTCTTTTAAATCCACGTTGTTAACTGTAACCTTAATTGTTTAAGTTAACATTATGAATTATTCAATGACTCAAGACTATTGCAACAAATAGCTTATTATAATAAAGTTTACTGTAATTTCATATACAACAACAAGCAAATGATTTATTGAGATTAAAGCAAAGGACACAACTATCAGAACATAATTAATAGTTATGTCAGTGCATAGATATTTTATATTTACGATTCTGAATCCTCCCCTCTTTTATTTTATATTCATGCGTGGGGAGTTACAACCAGTAAGTTGTGAGTTACTTAAAAATTCCCAGACAAGCGTGGAAGAGGATTTCGTTTGCGTGAAGAAGAGAAGCGGACGTTGGGATAGAAGGTTGCCGCGACAGGAATTTTTGTGCATAAAGCATTACCTGGTTGGAAGTATTATACATCAAAGAATTGCCGGTTGATTGGACGTTCGGTGGAGTGGAGGCGAAGGAAATTTAGGCCCGCCGCTGGAGTACGACGTAAGGAAGATAAAGTGTAAGTTTTTTTTTTTTCAGGATCTTCCCCCTTTTATCGATTTTCTTGTTGATGGCGGTTTTTTGTGTCGAAAGGATGCATCCTTTGATGATCCATTGCTGGTAGTGGGACCGCTCATTCTCCCGAAGAGATGCATATTTCCGCTCTTTATTTCAAAAAAAAAAAAATTTGGCTTTCTCTTTTTTTTTTTTTATGTATTATGAATAATAATAATAATAATAAAATTTGTCAATGCATCTAAAATATCAGTCAACAGAAAGGCCTGGGGTGTGTATTATAACATAATGAGAAGGTAGTGTCATATACTTCCATATAGCTAAAATCTATTGGAGAATTTTTGTCATAAAAATGTTGCCAATAAAGTTGCATGAGAAGAATTACTTGACTCATGATTAGGAGTTAGTAGTTATTATATTTGTATTGAAGATCTAATGATAGTACATGTATGGTATCAGATGTGAGATCTATACTAACCACCAGAGTTTGAAGTATATTTTAACCTAAAAATGGTTGAATTTATGGTAGAGAAAGTTGGAGTTAATCAAAGATTATGATTTGGATATCATTTATTAGCTAGGAAAACCCAATGTGGTTAGTGATGCCTTGAGTAAAACTTTTTTGGGAGTGGCAACTAGTTTAATTACTTATGAGAAATGTTGATTCGGGAGATGGAGGTTATAATTAGAAATGACATGTTCATCTAATATGCATACTAGAATCATCTCACATATGATTGTTATCACTCATTGTGAGATAGGATTAAAGAAGCTTAGAAGACAGATGAGAAAATGTGAGATTGATATATCATATTCAATATAGGAAGAGATATGAATTACAAATGAATGAGTAAGGTGTAATCTTCTATAAAATTCGACTGTGGATTATGTTGACCCTGATTTTCCCCCAGACCTAGGTCAAAGAGTTGACTTGGTCAAATTTGACTAGGCTAAACCCCAAGACCCTTCCCAATGGGTTCAGGGAGTCAAGCCAAGTCTGTTGGGCCTAGACCCAGGCCCTAGGTCAACCTAGTTGACCATGTCAACCTGGGTACCCAAACACCCTACCATTTGATTTCAAATCTATTCCATGACTTCTAGGCTTAATTTCTCACCTCCACTGAACTTAATGGGTTAGACCCAACCCATTGGGCCCAGACCCTTACCCTGGGTCAACTTGGTTGACCAAGTTAATCTAGTTTGACCCATTTGGACCTCTTAAGCCCAAATCAACTTTAAATTGATTCAATCCTTCCTTGGGCTTGACCCCTCATCTCTTGGGCTTTATTTGACTAGGTTGACCTAGTCAAACTGTAACTTGGTTAACCTAAGTCTTAAATAGGTCAAATTGACCTATTTAAACCAATAAAGCCCCTTTTAATACATTAATTTCATTCTCATTAATCCCTAATTCAAAATCTTGACCATATAGCTTGATTTCCCTCCTAATTCATTGGGGATTTGATCTCAGCCGTACATCCTAAGCTTAGGCCTTTAAATAGAGAAAATTAGGGTTTGTTTAGGACCTTTTTTTTGTTCATAACGTTCTCCCCAAGTGCTCCCAAGCTGAGAGATTTGGTTTGAGAGCTCTCCCCAATCCCTTCTACATTTTCCAAGTTAAATCCACCAGTCAAGGGTCGCCGGCTTCGAGAACTCCGGCCAACCGAGACCTTAAATCTTCCAAAGCATTTTGCATTCGATCCAAAGCATTTCAAGGCTCGTGTTCAATAGGATAATTGTATAAGGACAGTCTATAAGCTCAATCGTACAAAGATCTTCTGAATCCATTCATTGGATTGAGGTAAAACCCTAACCCTAGTAAGAAACACCTAAATCTAATTATTGTTCAAAATATCGCATTTTAGAACACAAAATTAAGCTCCCATTAATGCACTTCATTTATAGAGCACGAGTTTAAAATTTCATCAAATTTAGTTCATCTGATCTATCAAATAAGCCCAAAAACCCTATTTAGGGTTCAGTCTATGTAACACTTCAGTTACGTACGATCAGAGCCATTTATTTTATGATCAATGGCTCTGATCTCGTCATTTCATGGAAGCATCTAACCTCAAATTTGATCCCACATGTGTTTGGTCCATCTGACGCGATATGTGCCGTCTATTCTATTCCGCGGATGATCAGACTTTTGAGATAAAGCGCTTACGTGGATAAGATATCATACGATTTTTCGCGCAATCATTGCCAACGATTGAGCGGTGGCACAATCATTGGCAATGATTGCAAACTGCATCCACAGTTGCAGGAGCCATACCACTTGCGTCGCGTTGCTGACTGTCGCCGGTTTTTTTAATTAATTTTAAATGTATTTAAAAAAAAACTTTAAATAATTATTAAAAATTAATTTTTAATCCAAAAAATATGTATAAATATCAAACTGTTTGAATATTCATTCTCTTTAATTTAAAATTAATTTCAACTAAACATATTATATATTTTTTGAAATATCAGTAAAATAATGATATGCCTTTTATTATTATTATTATTTTAAATTATTTTTTCATTTATAAAATATATTTATTTATTTTAAAAATAAGAATTTTTCTTCTTTTTTTATTTAAATTTAGATCAATAATTATTTTACTAATTTAAAGTTATTTTAATTAACTAATTACCCAAACTATTTAATTTATAATTAATTTATTTAAAATTTAGGTGTCTTTCTAATTTTATAAAATTAATTTTATTTTTAAGATCAAAAAGTTATTTTTATCATTTAATTTCAAATTAAACTATTGCCTTCTTATTTTAAGTATTTTCCTTTATTGATTTATTACTTAAATCATTTAATTAGTAATTAATTAATTTTAAAATTCAATTATTTTCTAAAATTACAAAAATTACTTTTATTAAATTATTCTAAATTACTGTAGCTTTAAAGAGATTTTTAAATAATATTTATTTTAGAATAATTTTAAGATAGCTTTTTAATACATTAAATTTTGAAAATTCATAACTAATTCATTTTAAATCTGATTTTAGCATATAATACCTCTAAATTTTTTAAAAAAAATATATACATTCATTTAAAAATACGTTCAGTTATCAATACATATTTTTCTATCATATTTTTTATATTATTTAGTTATTATTTTAATAATTACTTTGAAATTACAAACTAATTTTTAAACCTTTTTAAATCCTCATTTGGGTGACGAGTGGATCTCCCAAACACTTATAAATTAAATTACTTTTAATTATGCTATGTTCTTAAATTTATATATATTTAATATATGTATTTTAAATTATTTAAAATTATATATATTTTAAATTCCCTAATTTTAGGAGATCCACTCATGAATTTTTAAACTTATGTCTTGCACATGAATATCTTTTATAGGGGAGGTGAATTAGTGGGTGTTTAAGTTCCAATTATTCATTAATCTCATCGATAAACACACATATATTTTCTTTTATCATCTTTTGCAAGTGTAGGATGCACGAGCACCTAGTCTAGGTCCTCCTAGATCTAAGGACATGGCATGTTTGCTATTTCTCATGCATTCTTAACGTAGCGACACTTTAAGGATAATAATTAAGGACCCGTATAACAAACCTAAAAAAATTAGATGAGCTAGAACAGATTCTTGATTGACATGAAAACTTCAATATTTAAACTTAATGACACCCTAAACCTTCCAAAATTTTCTAGGAGTTTTTAGGAACCTTTAGACCCTTTAATTATCAAACCCTAATTTACTAGTTAATTAGGCCCTGATAAGTTCTAAAAATTCTAATAAATTCATTTTAACTCAGAAAATTACCCATAATACCTTGAAACCTTTAGAATTCAATCCTTAACCTTAAATAATCAGGGCCTCTTAATTAGACATTAATTTGAACTCTAATTTAATTTTAATTAAAAACCACCTTTTACCTTAATTAGATCATTAAAAATTATTAAGAATTCTAAATTTTCCCTAAACAGTTCGGACCAATTCTTTAGGTCATTCATGACCTTTGAGGGTGATTCCAACTAGTTTGGAGTTGATTTGGATCAAAATCTTTAAAATACCCTTTATTAGACAATTTTAATAATTTCTTAAATTGCCCTAACTTCTAAAAATCATAACTAATTATAAAAAATTCCAAAATGGGAAAACTAAAAAGCATTCAACTCTAATTAGGGTATATTATTTATTAAAAATATTAAGTATCTAGAAACTAACCTAAATTAGAAAGTCAACTTTCTGGTCAACCATAGCCTATAGTCTAGGGCCCGAAACTTCTAAAATTCATAACTTTGCGTAGAAAACTCAAAAATCTAGCAAACGCAAAGCCTAAATACACATCCTAAGGTCTAATATTTAATTAAAATATTAGAAACCCCAAATCTATCTTATTTCCCATAGTGACCTTTTGGACCCCTTAGCTTAGCATATAGGTGGACCCTGAACCTCCTAAAATTCACTAATGTAATTTAAACTTCAATTATTCTACCCTAAGCATTAAAATGAATCAACAAACTAAATTAACTAAAATGAATGATAATTCACTAATATATAAACTTTAAATAAAGTTTTCTTTTCAGACCTTTCAACAAACCTAAATGTAAATAACTTTAACTAACTACCAGCTTGTGATCTATCCTAGCTACACAGTACTTTACACATACATAGATTTTCTAGGGCACCACTTCTAGACTTAGGCTAGTACGGTGTTTACTTTTCTGTTGTGTGCCAGGCTTTCTAAAATTTTACTACATGTTGTGAGCAAAATGGACGTTGTGTTTGCTTACTTTTATTGAACTCTGAGAATTGATTTGATTGCGCATTAGATTTACCCATAGATTAGGATTGATATTTTGATACTAATGATATTTTATGCAGGTGTCCATGCTTATGTAGCGCTAAATAAAATGGGGCAATGTTCATGATTTAAATACTAATGATATCTTATGCAAACGCTTCAGAAATTGCTCAGCCCTCCTAAATAAATGAGGGCTAAATAAAAAACATAAATAATAATTACTACATATGCTCTAGAGACTGCTTAGCCCTCAAACATAATTAAGATCATGGCCAAGTGTGGTTGTAATGAGTATTTTTATTTTGATATAAACTACTTGGGATGTTATAACTGTTTGGTATATTTTTCATTAGGATAATCTTGTAGGAGAGTATAAAATTTACTGCTTTTTATTAATATAATCATTTATAATATTAGTTTGAGTTATGAAAATGTCTTTGAGTTGGAATATCGTTATCTAACTCAAATTTTAAAGAAGAAGACATCCTCAAGAGGGAGAGTATTCTTCCATTTGGAAGATCGATTTTGGATGGCTTTTAGATATCCAAAGAGAAAAGGCAATACCCTTTTAAGGGGAAATTGTCTCTTCATTTGGATATTCAAGTCACGATGAATCTAAGGAGACCGAGGAGGAGAGATCCAAGGAGTAAAAAGAGGAGAGATTTAAGGAGGCCAATGAGAAGAAGTCCAAGAAGGCTGAAGAGCTGAAGACCCAATATCCCACTCAAAGTCATTTACGTCATTCATAGGTTTAGAAATTCGGTTGTTGGCAGCGGTGCTCGGCCACTTTATTTTATGCAGACCCTGATTTGTATTTAAGGGTAGTTTGTCTATGGTCATTTATTAATTTATTAACTATTTCGATATATTTTACTAATAATTGTTTGCCTCTAGGATTACTTGTATTTCTTAGTTTATTGGCAATTTGCATGCCGCTTTATTTTAGCCTGGATTTCGTTAGGCTCTTTAAGGAATAATAATTATTTCTACTCATAACTAATACTTAAAATTTTAAGAATTAAATAACATAGAAATCTAACGATCTAGGGAATAGCCAAAATCTTCTGGGGTCGCATGTATAATATTGCTTTCTTCTCTCTCATTCTAATAAGCACCCCCCCCCCCCCCCCCGCGCCTGTGGGTACAGTCTGAATAATCTGGCCTATGAGGATGAAGTACCGGACATGAGGAGACCCAGTTTTTTCTAAAAATTATTTTTATATAAGTCTATTTTTAAAATATTATGTATATCTGATTTGGAGACTTTAATTAGCATGCATTATATTAGAAACTAACTAAATTAAAATTTTAATTGCATTAGCTCTAGGAGCATTCACCCTACATAAGTTCAAGGCCACTTAAGAGTTCTCTAGATGTCGGTCTTAATTTCCAAAAACTAAACTATCCATCTTTCTTTCATAAATGACTGGACAATATGGTTTTAAATCGATTTGGTGGTTAGCTGGCTCCCCAATCCAGGCTGGGGCAAGTCCAGGTTTTACACTACATTAGTTAGGACAATAGTGTTAGTGTTGTGCGTAAAATACTAAACCTAATTTAGATATAGGATTCAAGGCTACTACATTCAGACTCGTAGCATGCCTCATTGATGGGTAAGTTTCCTATTTTTAGGGACTATAAATCCTACCTATTTGCGTCACATAAATGATGCCACTTCTATATTTATCTCCTGTATGCTTGGAGTGCTTGGCTTTCTTTTTTCCAATTTCTCCTTAGTGTCTTAGTCCCTCTGAATGCTAGTATGAACCATGTGTGTTAGCTAAGCCAATTGGACCTTTCTTCCCCTTGATTAGGAACTTCCTAGTCTCCACTCTTGTGTCAATCCCATTCGAAAGGATAATGTAGGATCCTTAATTGAGAGTCTTCTTAGGCTCCAGCCTAAAATGTAATTAACCACGGGGGATTGTGCCCATATGAAACTTAATCCCACATCAAATAAACCTTAATCGAGCTGATGTATTGAGTAGGGGAAATCTCGTGACTGTGATCAATCCATGCATATTATTACCCATCGAGGTACATAGGCAAGAGCTGCTATCCTCCATGGTTAATTGTATGTATGGTCTAATCTGCCCTCCCATCAGATCCCTTCGTTGTCTTCTTCTCTTTCCATCGAAATGGGGAGGGGAGGCGGTGGAGTTCGATCCTTTTGGAGGCCCAAAGATTCCAGATAATGGTGATCTAAGGAAGGAAAATTTGTATGAGGCTCACTGTTCTAGGTATACTATTTATGCAGGCTGTAATAGGAAGTATTGTGATATAAAGACTATGTTTTGATATTCTGGATTGAAGTAAGAAGTAACATAGTTTATTTTTTAAGTATGAAGCATGTCAAATGGTGAAGGTTAAGCATTAAAGGCCGAGTGGATTATTGCAACCATTACTTATTCATGAATGTAAATGGGAGGAGATCACTATGGTTTTTGCCATGGATTTTCCTATATATAAGCAAGGTCATGATGTTATTTAGGTGACTATGGACAAATTGATGAAGTATGCTCATTTTCTACTAATAAGATAGATAGATTATATTGATAAGTTAGCTCAATTATATGTGAAGGAAATTATCAAATTATGTGAGAATCCTAATCTCATCATTTCTGATCACAATGGTAGGTTCACTTCTAAATTATGATAAAATATTTAGGAAGGTTTAGGGATGAAGTTGAATTTAAGTAAAGCTTTTCACCCCTAGAAAAATTGGAAATCAAAGCAAGTTATTTAAATTTTAAAAGACTTATTAAGGCTTTTTTGTTTTTAATTTTGGTGGAAGCTGTAAAGATCATGTGTTGTTGATTGAATATTATTATAATAATAACTTTCAGTAAGTATCAGTTTGGTTCTATATGAAGGGAGAAGGTGGAAAACCCCAGTGGTTTAGGTTGAAGTAGGAGAAATGAAATTGCTAGGTTTCGAGCTAGTAGAGTGTGCTATAGAAAATCAAATTAATTAGGAAAAGGTTGGAAGTAGCTCAAGAAAAGCATAATAAATATTTTGATTTGAAGCACAAGTTTGTAGAATTTTAGGTTAGTGATTTTGTGTTTCTGAAAGTTAGTCCGACAACAGAGTAAGTAGATTTGGTAAAGATAACAAGCTAAGTCCTAGGTATATATGACCATTCAAAGTAATTGAACGGATTGAAAATATGCTTTAAAGATATTCCTTCTAGTGTTTGTATTATATCCATAACATGTTTCACGTATCAGTGCATAGGAAGTGGGTACTAGATGCTGATCAGAGATTCACCCAAATGTGAAGTTGAGGTGCAACCCAATTTGACCAATAGAAAAAAACTTAAATGTAATTTGGCCTATGATGTAAAACAATTAAGGAATAAGAAAATGTCTACGATTAAGCTTCAATGGAAGCACAAGTCAGAGTGGAAAGTAACTTTGGAGAAAGAATTTGAGATGAGGCAATTGTATCCAAAGAAGCTAAATCCTTAGGAAAGCCAAAGAAGTGGACTAGAGAAGGGAAGTTTAAATTTATCAAAATAGCTCTAGGAGCACCACGGTGCTTGGAGGCAGTGCCATAACATTCAACTCTCTCTATTTAGAAGAGGACTTTAAGGGACTGTTGCAACACTAGTTAGCTCCATTGTGATGTCGTGCTCCATATTTGAGAGTATTTTAAAAGAATCTAGAATATTTTATTGGCCATAATGGCACTGGGAGGCTACCTCCATGTTGCAAGGCTAAATTAGTGATTTTTAAAATATTAAATATATTATTCCATTCACATATCCCCCTCACCATTCCATTACTAGAGAATAGATGAGGAGAAGGGAGAGGAGAACAGGATAGAGAAAGAGAAGAAGATATTACATATGCCAAAGCCAGAGATTCATCCGTTGGGCTTGTTTAAGATTTTATAGAGCACAATGTAAACTTTTGAACTCCTATCTCTATTTTCAATTATGAGAATTTTATTAAAGTTGTGGATAAAAAAAATATTTTTATGAAGTTTTACTATGTTTCCACCGTGTAACTTTTAATATGATCATGTATGCTTTATTCTAAATAATTTAATTATAAGAAATCAACTTTTTATCGGTTTATTTTTCTACACAAATTTATGAGTATATAAGTTGATTGAGGCTTTATTCGTAATTATAATAGTTGTGTAAAAGTCTTAAAATATTCATGTGAATGTCCCTCTGAAGTTAGAATTTGAATGGAAAAAACTTAGTGAGTGTAATGTTGTACAAGAAATATGACTTCTTTTGGTAATTATAATAATTCACAAATCAACTAAGTATTGCATTAAAATCATACATAATTATTAGAACTGGGGTTAATCTAGGATGCAACCACAAAAGGGATTTTGATGTAAACATCTAAAGCACGACTATACTTAAATAAGCCCTTCCAACTTTTTTATGCATCCAAGGAAGTATTGGTGGCCATCTTATACAAAAACTTATATTAGGAAAGCTTCAAGTAAATCTCAAACTCTATGCAATCCCTAGCTGGACTTCTAATCCTTAGGTAATGTCAAAGTTTTGATCATTAAAGACAATAGCGATATAAAGACAAACTATCTTCACCTTCTATTTAGGATACACACGACATCCCCCCTCCCAATCAAGGTACAATCAATCCTAAGGGATTTGATTTGACCTTTTTCACATAGGTTAACACCATCAAGTAATGCTATGGCAAATAATCTTGGATAGATAAAATATTCTTGGTGGATTTCTCTAGACCCCTTCCACACGTGTTAATGTCATAGAGCAATGCTCTAAAAAATAACCTAAGATAGGTAAAACATCCTTGATGGATTCCTATCGACCTCTTCCACATATGTTAACGTCATCAAGCAATACTCTCACAAATAATCTTATATAGGCCCAAAATCATTGATGGATTTCTCTTGATGTCTTATACATAGGTTAACATCATTAAGCAAATGCTCTAGCAAATAACTTTAAATATGTTAAACATCCTTTGTGGATTTCCTCTTAACCTCTTTCACATTCATTAACATCATTGATAAATGCTCTAGCAAATAACCCTAGATAGGTCAAATATTATCATGAAATAATCTAACAAATAATCTCATATAGGTCAAATATCTTCAATTGACTTCTCTCAACATCTTCTATAGTAATTATTGTTATTAAGTAACACTTTGATATATTTATCTCATTACCTTCTTCAAGAAAATATAAAAATAATATTATATACAAATAAGTATAATATTATATAGAGAATACTCTCCCCCCATCTTTCTCTTCAAGTTTCTCTCTCTCTCTCTCTCTCTCTCTCTCTCTCTCTCTTCCTGTCTTTATCTCTACCCATCTCGCTCTCATACTCTCTCCCTACCTCTCTCTCACACTCTCTCTCTCTCTCTCTCTGTATCGATCTCTCTATTATGCTCTTTCATCTCTCTCTCTCAAGCTTAATGCATCAAATATTTTGATGATTCTTCTTATTTTTAAATTATTCCTCGATTATGCTCCTTGCACTAATTTAATTTTTAAACTCCCTCTAATTTAAAATTTCACCCTATAGATTATCTATATTTCTTCTCTTATTATATTCTCTCTATTTTTTCTTAGTGTTCCTTGTGAGTATTGCAAATAAGATTTTGACATTGCCCACATATATTTTGTTTCCAATAACTCAAAAAATAACTCAAGTAATCATTGATATTTTATAATCATAAATATATTATAAATAGAAAAATATTTTAATTGTCAAGTAAAAAATTAGTCACTATAATAAGTTTATATAAATATTTGAAAGAATAAATAAATAATGTGAAAAATGTAATATTATTGATTACTAATCTTTTTAATGATGCTATATTATTTCATAAATTATCTAAATAAATTATTTTTTAATATTTACTTATTTATTATCATGTAAAGTGTCGCACGTATAAAAAAAATGTAGGCTGCTTCATTAGCATTTGATATGTGATTATTACATTGAATTGGCCAAGGCTATTACTGTAGTTAAACTTGATGACACGTAATAGTCCAGACAAATGGGTGGGGTTTTCTCTTGCACTTATATCTATTCCATTACTTGTCCAAACTTAATTGTCTTTTTATATTTTTTTAAAAAATTTTCACTCGAAGACATTATAATACCCATGGACTTTTGATCATCATCATCACCACTGTCATCAGATTTTTTTTTTATACAAAAATTGAAGATTTTCAACCCTACCGCTCTTTCTTCCACCTCTCCTCCCCCTCCTCTCTCCTTCCTATGAAAGTAGCCACCAAATCCACGATTAATCCAAGGAGAAACAGCACGACTAAACTTTCTCTTGCCATCTACTATTTCTTCTCATTTTCCATGTAAGCAAATCTTACTGCTTTTTTTTTTTCCTTTTTTATTTCGATCTTTCGTCTTCTTTTTGATAGAACACAACGTTGTTGGTTTGAGGGGGGAAAAATCCCTTTGTTCTACTAAATCTGATATAAATCCATCCCAAAATCAGATCTTTTGGCCTATTTTGTATCATTCGGTGCTTGGAAGGGGAACTTATAGTACATTTGCTGCATTATCCTTCCTTTGTCTGGGTCATCTCTGAAGTTTTCCCTCCTCAATCTTTCCATCCTGGGCTTTAAATTTCTGCATTTCCTAAAAAATGGAGTTTCATCTTCCTTTTGGTGCAGAAAGTGATGACCTTGGTAAAATCCTAATTCTTTGATATTTGGATAACTAAAAGATGTGAGCTGCGGCATTTTCCTAAAGGCGAATGCCCTCATACATCATCAAGCAGCATTAACAATCTTTGAGTAAGAAAATGTTTAGCCCACAAGCTCAAAGTGAGATCTCCTATGGATTCCCCTCTCTAATAGCTCAATGGAAAAACACCATCATTACCACTACAAGCACCACCAAAGCCACCCACAATACCAGAAATTCATGGAAAACACCTTGTTTAAATGTCAAATTCCAAGATCTTTATGATTTCGCAGTAGAGGGGAACATTGACGATGTTAATGTGTTGAATGAGGTGAGTGAGAGGGTGAGGCAGCAGGCAAAGGTATGGTGGGCTCTCGAGGCAAGCAAGGGTGCAAATTGGTACTTGCAACCACAGATTTCATCCAATGGGGAAGGCATCAGCGTGGCCTCCCTGAAGCTTTCAGTTCTTACGAACACGATTTCACTTAGGAAGCTCATAAGGAAGGGTATACCTCCGACTCTGAGGCCCAAGGTGTGGCTCTCAGTTTCAGGTGCAGCAAAGAAAAGATCAACTGTGCCTGAGAGCTACTATGAGGATCTGATTTTGGCTACACATGGAAAGGTCACACCGTCAACGAGACAGATTGATCATGTAAGTCTTTTGATTGATATTTTTTAGATGGTAGTTCGAAGCCACTTGCTTGTGATTGTTTATTGCAATTTGAAATTTTCTTTGAGATAAAGTTGCAATTGTTTTAATATAATATGGTATTTTGATTGTGATCTTGATGTTTGAATGAGTTATATGTTGTACCGGTCATATTAGTTGGTGATGTTAATTCACACCTTTTCTGATTGTGTACTAGTCTTATAATGTTTATAATTTGTTTGGTATTTTAAAGAAATTGCTGATATAGGTACTAAAATAAAATAATTATTTCTTGATGCAGTTCATGGCAAGGGTAATTAATTAGTTATTAGAAATTACTGGTACACATGGCAGGTCTTCTTAAACTTTGTGCTGTAATATAAAGGTAGTTTAATGTTGTTGTGCTTATTGATAAGCTATTGGCATTTTTTTTATAGACTATTACTTTTATCATATGTTAAGTGATGGTTTCATAGCATCTTTCTTACTTCTTTCTGGTTTTTTGTGCTTATTCATAAGTTATAGTGCTTGAAATCAAGAACTAAGTGCTTTGAATCAGTTCTTCTTCTTCGGCTCTTATTTGTAGCCTGCAAGCAACTTTACAACATCATTTCATGACCTTCGTGTAGCATAGCAAATTAAGTCAAACAATATTGTAAAAATGGATGCTCCTTATTTGAACTGTCTTGGTATAGGTCAGATTTTCTTAAAAGTCATCTATTGACTATTTATCATGCAATTTTTCATTTTTGAGTGAATGACATATGTCATGTGCTCTATAAGCATCCAAATATAACATTTTCTTATCAAATATAATTTCAACTATGAAAGGAATTCACCTTTTTGGATTAGTTTTTGTTAGTTAGAAAACAAAGCAAAGCAAGCCTGGTTTTTAAGGTGATAAAGTTACTGTGTTGTGTAGCTAAATGAGGATTTAACTTTCCTCTATATTTCACTTCCACTTGCTTGTGATTAATTGAAAGCAGATTGTGCTTATTAATGTTGGAAAGGTAGTATGGAGATGAAATAAACAGTTGTATAGACCTTGGCTTCTTAATTTGTCGTACCAGTCCACCAAGACATCACAAAAATAGCAATCCAGCTGATTCTTTTTGGCAACAGACTATTGTCTATTTTGTTTGCATCCTTTTAGAATAATTGAAGATTTAAAAAAGGTGACGTTGATGTGGTTGTGCCGCAACTGTACAATTGAATAATGACTCCAAAAGATGTAAATCAATTTAGGTATGCATGTTCTGATAAATTTCATTGCTGATAAGGATTTCACCTGGTCAATAATTTATTGAGTCAATTTTGAGTGTTTAATTCTACATTGTAAACATCTAAAACCTAAATGTTACCCTCGTTTCCAACTCACTAATTCACAACAAAACTAGTAATTTTCTTTTTCCTAATTTTTACACATTGAGTAACTTATAGCTAGCAACCTTCTATCACTAAGATAAAAATGATTTTTATTTTGAAGGTAAGAAAAACCAAGGGGAAGGTGGTTTTAAAAACTTTTAAAAATAACCAAAGAAGTACAGAAAAGAAAACTTGGAAGTAAATGCAAATAAATCTCTAATGTAAAGAAAATTGTAGATAAACAATGCATCATGATGCTTACATGGTGCAGCCAATTGCTGACATACATTCATGCCTTCTCATACTCAGATTCCACTGCCTTGAGCCTGAAAATACAAGCTCCGCCCTTTCATTCCTCAAGCTGGTGGAGAATAGCATTACACTTTAATATTGATAGTAACAAGAACTGTAAGAATCAACAAATGGAGTAATGATGATCTATGCAAGTTGATTGTAGCCATTCGATGCAAACAACCCTAGTAATGTCAACCACACATGCAAAACAAATCACTTTCTCCTAATGGCGTTACAGCTCCCTCTTAACATCTATGGCATGTATATCTTCACTGCTCATTTAATAGTGAACTTGTATATCTCGTCCTCTCCAATCAAACAATTAAGCTTATGCTGTTATACATTCTCTAGTTAAATGTCTATTCAAGCTTTCAAGGTGTAAGAGATTACTGTTTAATAACAATTTGATCTTCTCTCCTATCCTACTCTTAGAAATCTATGGTTCTTCGAAGAAACAGTCACCCTCTTTCCTACATGTGGCCTCTACTCTTCTAAGATGGGTGACACTACCATTCTCTTGTTTCTCAAGTCTTTTATGTCAAATATTAAACACATTATCAATACTCAACTCACAAATGACAATTATCCCATGCTAAGATGACAAATTCTCAAAATTTTCATAGCTAATGGCTTTGATGGTTTTCTTGAAGTATCCATAATCTACCCAAATAATTGGCGACATACACTGTAGGCCATCTCCCAATCCTTTTTATAGTATGGTTGCTTGTAGATCAAAATATTGTAGTTGCTCTCTTCTCCTCTTTCCTAACAATCTCAGTTCATTGAATTGCGGACAGATTTATTTTCAATTGGATCACTTGAGTGGATTTTGTCGACTCCAAGCATTGTTCAATAGTAGTTCAGATATTATGTCTTATTCATTGTTGACTTTTCTCATTTTTTTGTGCATGTCCTATGCTTCTAAAGTCTAAAATCACAAAAAAAAAAAAAATCTATTTTTAAATGACATTGAAAATCAATTCAATACTTGCATAAAATTTTTTCTTTCCATTGGTGATGGCAAATACACTAATCACAGCCTTCACAATTTTCCCACTGCTCACATACACCAATATAGTTTCCCATTCACCTATGAATAAAATGGCATCACTAAACACATACATTGTCACTCATTGAAAAAACCTGCACAGTACTCCATTAAGCTTACCTACGTTATCATCTTTTGGCTAACAAACTACTCACAGTAGTCTACCTAATCAATTGCATGCCATCTAAGATCGCAAATATGAAATCTTAATATCAATTATTTTACCATAAGCAACCAACATACTTTTGCCTCAAAGTTTTCAATCGCTCTTATTTTCCTTGGCTTCAGCCACAATCATGTCACAAATGAGCTCCATGCTCAACTTGGGGCATCTTTTTTCGCTACTCCTCTACAAACAATTGATACAATTTCTCATCATATTATCTTTTGATTAAACAACCTTTCCTTGTAATAAAAAACAACGTCCGCCCATCTCACCACCGTAATCATCATATCTTACTCAAACTCTAATTTCCTCTTCTTGTGCTCCTCCCTAATTATAGGGTAATCCTTCTCCCTCAACTTCATTGCTCTCAACAACCATTACTCCCATGCTACCAACCAATATGCTTTCAACCCTATTTGCTACCTGATAGGAAACACTTGAAGATTTAAAGTAAATTATATCAAGAGAGCAAAAACAGCAAGAAAATCTAATGGAACTTCAAGAAAACACAAATTTTATTACAAGAATAGAACTCACGGAACAAGATAAAATAAGATACAAGTGATCCTCAATTCAAGAGGAGGATCAATCTCTCCCAAATCTCTAGACGCCGCTAGAGCCCAAAGAAAACCTAAGGGATCTCAAATTTCAGCCAATTCAAGATGCCCTAACCCTAGGAAAATAAACTATTTAATGCATACAAAACAAAAGGAAATCCCTAAACAGTCCCTACATTCAAATTTTCCTCCTACTTCCCTCAAAAATCCTTCCTAATCTGCTGTAGGGGAGAAGGGCGTGCGTTCAGCGCATACAAGAGAAGTGGAAGTTCTGCTTGGGTTGGTCCCATAGGGATCTCATTGACCGGTCCAATGGACTAGTCTAACAATACTCCCCTCGCAAAGATCCATCTTGTCCGCAAGGTTGAAAGACAACTCCTTCCTTCATTCCCTCGTCATCACAAACAGTGAAAATCTGAAAAGTTCGTGCCTTACACCTATGCCCTGGAGTATACCTCTCGTCACATCTGAAATAGAGCTCCTTATGTAATTCCATTTTTGTGAGCTTCTTGAAGTTGTCCACATGTCTTTCTACTGTAGTTTTTTCCTTCGAAGACCCCCAAAGAGTATCCAGTGTTGGCTCCTTGGATGCCAATAAGGTGATGGTCATCGTGTACAAGCCTATTGAGCTGCTGCCTCCAGTACTTCTCTCCAGGTGCCTCTGATCCTCCATCAACTGAGCTAGCTTCATAGTCTCTCCTAAGTCACGAGGCCTCATCAGTCTGACTGCTGCCCGGATCTCTGGTATCAATCTCTTCATGAAGTTTCCCTCTAGCACTGTCTTAGAAAGGTGGTCCAATTGGCTAGCAAGGTATTCGAACCTCTCCCGTTATTCTATTACTGAATCATCCTATGTCAAGGCTAAGAACTGCTCGTAGAAGTCTCCTCCCCTGACGGTTCATAAACATTCTACCAAACAATCCTTGAACTCTCCTCTAATGGTACCAAGACAAAGCCTTCCCTTTCAAATATAGGCCTGCTGTCGTTAGTTTCTCCTCCTCCATAAACTCATTGACGGTGATATATCTTTCTACCTTATAGATCCACCCGTGCGTGTCCTCCGCCTCAAAGATTGGCATCTTCAGTTTCCTCACCCTCGGATCACATCCGTTTCCCCTGAATTTTTCATAGCCTCCCATTCCTCGAAGAGGAGATGCTTCCCAATTGTCACGATCTTCCCTCCGACTATCATACTCAAACCCTTCATCAAAATCCCCTCTTTTTTCCAAATCATCACTCAGGTGATCGAAAGCATCCCCTCTTCTCACAAAATCAGCACTACTTCTTTCATAGACAATACTCATCAACTCCCTAAAAAGTGGTTCTAGTGGAGACATTTCGTCTTCTCCCTCCAGAATCTCTACTTTTGGGTTTTCCCTTCCCCTCAACATGTTAGGATTCCCACCTCTTCCATGGCCGCCGGTAGTTTCCATTGCCGCTGGATTGGGTTTGGCTCTAACCCAAAATCTAATCTTTCATCTCCACTTGAAGCATAAAGAGATTGACTATCATTTAATAAGAGAACATATTCTCTCTAATGAGATCAAAGTTCTTCATGCCAACTGTTGACATACTCATCAAATCCCTCACTACCAATTGGTTCCATAAGCTGCGTGGCAAGTTGACAATCAAACCTTGGCTTGTTAACTAGAGGCGATGTAATAATGGCCATAATAATAAACAATGCAAGCATTTCAATGCAAACTAACCAAGACAAATCACTTTCTCCAAACAACCGTACAGCTCCCTCTTAAAATCTATAGCATATATATCTTATGTAACACTTCTTATGTAATATTATAGTTGTATTTATCTAACTCTCCACTCAAATAATTATGTATATGCTCTTATGCATTGTCTAGTTGATGAAATATGCTATTCATGTTTTCACATTGTACACTATCCTTACGGCCAAGTGCAACTCAATCTAAGATACAAGATAAAGCGCATTAAGCATTCCAAAAGCTTAACAAATGAATGAGAATTAAAACAATTAGCATTGCTGTAAACAACCTAATAAAATATTGCATTATAGAAAATTCTAAAATAAAACTGAACAATCTTACAAACTCAGTAGGACTTGCAAGTGATTTATCTTTGTGCTCTCCAGCTTGGGAAAAAGAAAAATAGCCTGTAGAGAAAAGGACAAAGAATTTTACAAGAAGTTTAAGAAAAAATTAGGGCTTTTGAGAAATTTAGCTTATGATCGTTAGATTTTCTCTCTTATATGGGCTTAAAGAACTCTATAGGAAAAGTATGTAAGAAGCAATTAAAATATCATTAAATCCTTTTTTCCAAAGCATCTGGTGTTTAATGGGTAAATAACTAGTCATTTCCTGTGTTTTTGCCCTCAAATGATTTTCCCATTATAGCAAAAAACCTCCACGGCCTCACGGGAGAGCAGGGCTAACACTTGTTGGGGCACGTTTACAGGTTGTAGTATACAATGAAAGTAAATATAAATATGTTGATGTTTTAATTAAATTGAAACTATTTGAATATGAAAAATACAAATATTGTTGCGGGCTAGAATATTCGTGACGGTAAAGTAGGAAAAACTATTCGTCTTAGTGTTGTACGAGTATCCAGCTCACAAAGAGAAATTGGGAAAAATACCATAACTTTTTTACGTTAAACTCTGAAAGGAAAAACCACGAGGCCACATCCAGTTGAAATGATTCCATTAGTGTTTGAATAGATTACAAATGATTGATTCGATCATATTACAACAATCAACCATCAGGTTGAAATCTTGCTAGGAATTGGAATTGGATGGAAATCCGATAGCATGTGGTGGACTACTGGAAATCCAGATTCAGTCGGTGGCGGGAGGAAGTTCAGCGACTGCTGGTGGCCGTGCAAAAGTCTGGAGATAGTCCGACGACGATCGGTGGCCAGGCAGAAGTCCGATGATAGTCCGGCGACGGTTGGTGGCTGGCGATGGTCGAGGAGGAATTTGGTGGCAAGAAACCTTAGTTTTCTCTCTCTTCCTTACTTGGGTCCCTTCCATAAGGAATGAGGGTCTATTTATAGTTTTATGAGAGTGGCATGACCAGTAACTAGGAAGAAGATCAATGGCATGTTTGGAGTGTTTTGAATGGAAGACTAATATCGACTCCCTTGATTATGAACTGTTTATCAAGTATTTAAGTTCCTGAATGATGTCAGAATTCGTCAATCTTTGGCTCGTTGGATTCGTCTCGTCGATCTGCTCGATTCGACTAAAAGCATGTCACTTTGATTGCCCAATTTATGGTTTGAACCTTCCAAATGTGCTCGGGTCCTTGATTTGAACCCATTTGGCCTTTGATTGGGTCAAATTTGTTGTCATTGGCTTTGTCTTTTCGAGATGTTCAGTTTGACTATAAGTTTGCTAAAATCAGAGTTCATATGGACCCAAATTTAAATTTGAAAGCTTTCAATGCAAATTTGCCTCAATATTCATGCTCGATCAAGATAATTTTTTGATGATATATCAGTTGCCCCTCTATTTTCAGACATCGAAGCTCCCGAAGTCTGAAAATATGTGTTGCAGTTTTCGAGAAATTTTTGACTTTATTTGGAACTTTAAAATGACTTGATCTTAGGTGTAAAGGTCTCAGATAGCTCTGAAGTGCTAAAATTGGGTCCAAAACATCGAAAAATGTTATCGGGGATTCCAAAAATGTCCAAATTGGACTGTCCGGACCGAAGAACAGGCTTGACTCATATTGGTGGCGGAACTGGCTAGTTGGCCGGCTTCCTACCGGTAGTCGTCGGCGACATGTAGTTTTCACTTGATTATCTTGAACTTGTCCTTACTTGAGCAATTGATCTCCAATTGATTTTCACTTGATAATCTTGAACTTGTCTTTAGCATTATTCATCTTCCAAATTATTTTACATCTTGAAAATAAGTGCTATAGGTGTTAGTATATCGAGTCATATATTTACTATCATCCAACCCATTTCATATACAGCATGGGCTCATGGGATCAACAGTCTCCACCTTTTTGATAATCATAAATATATATTGGTTAGTGTTGTCCTGCAGATGCAAAAAGATTTTTAATAATGATAATGGAGGTGCAAAATGTACACAATCTAAATTATTTCTAACAATTAAAAGTATAATTATGAAATGATCTAAAATGATATAGTTTCAGTTCCTCTCTTTAAGTAGAAGATTTTTCTCTCCCCCCCCCTTAAAAAAAAAAAAAAGAGGCGACATGTAGATATTAATAAACAATGGCCAAATTATAAAAATGAGCAAGTTTAATACCTAAATACGCATAAGGATCGTAGAGCATAAAAAATTTAAAAAGGAGCGAAACCAGACCTCAAAAATGCGGTTTCTATAGAAACCGAAACAACATTTTCAAAATACGGTTTCTAGATAA
This sequence comes from Dendrobium officinale, assembly GCA_019514585.1. NCBI lineage: Eukaryota > Viridiplantae > Streptophyta > Magnoliopsida > Asparagales > Orchidaceae > Dendrobium > Dendrobium officinale. The sequence goes on from CM033683.1 coordinate 29,436,863, forward strand.
ACCCGATTTTTAAAATTCAGTTTCTATAAATTATTATTTCAATAATATAAATTTTATATTTAAATATAATTAAACCGATTAACTAATTTTTTTAAGAAATAAATTGTTTTATTTTGATAATAGAAATTTTATAATTTAAATTGTATAGTAATTTTTTATATGTAAATCATATAATTTAAAAAAAATATTAATTATAAAATTATGAAATTATTAAAATAATTATTTTAATTTAAGAAATAATATTAATTTTAATTTATTATTACTTTTTTATTTTATATCATATAATCTACTATGAAATTTTATATTTTATATTTGCTATTTCATATAAATATTTGAACTTTGATTTCAATAAATTTATAATCGAACTGAATGTCTCAAAAATACTAACACAACGACACCAAATTCGACTCAATCCGAGCCCAAATTTGTCCAAATCAATGACTCGAAGCACATTTGTAAGGTTCAAACCATAATTTGGATTACCAAACGGTTTCTAAACATGATATGCTTATAGTCGAATTGAACTATGATTTATATTTTTTATTATTTATTTCTTTAATTATATATGAATTCTATTTATAATTTCTTAAATTAAAATAATTATTATAATAATTTCATAATTTTTAATTAATATTTTTTTAAATTATATTTTTTACATATAACAAATTACTATACAATTTATATTATTAAAGTAAAACAAATTGTTTCTTAAAAAAATTAATTAACCGGTTTAATTATATTTAAATATAAAATGTATATTATTAAAATAATAATGTATATAAACCGGATTTTCAAAATCAGGTTTCTATAGAAACTGTATTTTGAAAATCTGGTTTCGGTTTCTATAGAAACTGGATTTTGATGTTCTGGTTTCTATAGAAACCGGATTTTCGAGGTTTGGTTTCGCTCCTTTTTAAGTTTTTTCTACTCTACGATCTTTATGCGTATTTAGGTATTAAACTTGCTCCTTTTTATAATTTGTCCATAAACCATTAAACAATTTTAACCTTTAAATTTGAAGATTTAGCATTCATAATTTAAAATTTACAAAATTTATCTTCATGTAATGATTTTATAAAAATATCAACTAATTATAAATTAACATCAATAAATTAATGTCTGCATCATCTTTTGAAAAATGATGTCTAACCCTCAATATGTTTCGTTTACGAATGTTGAATTGGATATTTTGATAAGCTTATAAACTAATATTATCAGAGACTTAATAGGAATGTGTTCTAACTTTATTCTATAATCTTTTAATGATAGTTTTAACCAATGCACCTATGCAACGTAGCTTTCTACAACAATAAATTTAATCTCTTATATTTACTATGGATAAAGACTTGGTTAGAAAATATTAGAAATGACATTTTTTTATTAGATTTAAATGAGAATTTGACTCTTAATAGGACAATGGAGAAAAAGGATTCATGTAGCCGACCCCACGTAGTGGGATAAAGGCTTGATATTGTTGTATTGAACTAAGTCACAAGTGATGAGCACAAAATTTGATGTGTAATAGAGATATTGTTCAAATTGACTTTGCAATATATATAACTAACATCAAAATAAGCAATTTAAGTCATAAGCTATTGAATTTTTCAAATACCTCAAATCTAAACTAGAGTTTCTATCAAATAGAAAAAAAATTATTTTATTGTAGCTATGAGACTCTCTGGGACTGACTTGAAAATGATTACAAATACGTGCAACTAACATAATATTAGGCATAATTATACTAACGTGTAATGGGAAACCATCATATTCCTCTCTCTCTCTATATATATATATATAACTTATTGTCTACAGTATCTAGATCCAATTTGGTGTTCTCACTCATAAGGGTCTTATTTGATTTAAACTTCTTCACATCAAAACTTGTGATCAATTATATATATATATATATATATATATATATATATATATATATATATATATATATAAAACTTATTGTCTACAGTATCTAGATCCAATTTGGTGTTCTCACGCATAAGGGTCTTATTTGATTTAAACTTCTTTACATCAAAACTTTTGATCAATTAATTTATATATTTAGTTTGATATATAGTCTTATTGTTTCACTTAAAGTCCCAAGAAAAGGTGAGTTCTTGCTTCATGCTTATTTCAAATTCCTCACAAATAATTGATGAGAACTCCTGATATAAAGTGCATTTGTGCTTCCAAATAATATATCACCTGCATAAATTTGAATAATAATGATGCATCTCTTAGTTTCTTAATAAATAGGATGGTATCCACTCAACTCATTAAATTCATTATAAATAAAAATGTGCTTAATCTATTGAACCATCCCTTATGAACCTGTTTCAAGCTATGCAAATATTTCTTCAATTTAAATATATGATCTGGAGTATCAACGCTTTTAAAAGTGGTGGTTGCTCTACAAATATATCTTGATAAGTAAATCTATTCAAGAATACAATTTTAACATCAATTTGACAAAGTTTGAAATCCTTAATATACACATGTACAAGGAGCAACCTTATTTTATTTTAGTATTTTTATTGGTGCAAAAATTCTTTAAAAGTTAGTACTTCTAGTTGTGAGTACCCTTATGTAACTAATCTAGCCTTGTTTCTATTAATGCTACATAGGCATATAAGTTATTTCTAAAGACTTATTTAGTTTTCATAACATTTTGATCATGGGATTTATAAATTAATTTCCAAACATTATTCCTGCAAAAGTTATTACAACAATCTATAAATTTTCTTTCAAAGCTCATCAAGAATTTTGTTTCTATCTCCAAGATGAATGCAGAATGATCTATCTACTCAATTGCATATCTTTTAGTTCTTATGATTTGGGAAGTATCACCTGTGATTAACTCCTTTATATGGTTCTTAGCATACTTCATTACCTCATTACCTTTATTTAGTAGTCATCTTTCTCATCTTCCAAAGTTATTTTACTTATTCCTTCTATGCCTTCATCAGTAAGATTATTTCTTGTTGGAAAGTCAAATTCTTATTAAAGATAATATATTCTATCTTCTGCAATCATTTTTCTCTTGTTAAATATTTGATAAGTTCTACGAGTACTAGAATAAATAAGAAGTATTTCATCATTCCATTTACCATCAAATTTACCTAACTGTTCTTTCTATTATTCAAGATATAGCATTTGTATCCAAATTCATGTAAATGTCTATTTTTTGTGTTTCGTTTATCAATATAACTTATATGTGGTCAATTAAGAATGTTTCTTAGATTCACTCTATGTATTACAGAGCAAGTTGTGTCAAGTATGCTAAAAATATTTATTGAATTTATGTTTATCAATTATAGTTCTTGCTGATTATATTAAGGTCTGATTCTTTCTTTCCATAACTCCGTTATACTAGAGAGTTCTAGCTATAGAGAAGTTATGCCTAATTCTATTCTTATCACAATAATATTCAAATAATTTATTTTTAAATTCTTCCTCTGTGATCATTTTGAATCTTTAAAATTAAATATGCTAGTACTATTTGTTTGTATTTAGCAAATTTTCTAAAATCTTCAGATACATTATTCTTGGTTGCTAAGAAATAAAACCCTAATTGTTTATTGAATAATTATTCATTATCACAAATTCATAACTATTTCATCCTAACATAGTAGCACTAAATGAGCTTAATACATCCATTAATGATTCTAATGATTTAGATGTGGTAACTATGCTCTTACTAGACCTGTCAATTTCGGGTTACGGGTCGGGTTCGGGTCGAACCCGAAACTGACCCGGCACTATCCGGGTTCGGGTTGACCCGACTCGGTTTTGCAAACGGGTCGATTTTCTGAACCCGAACCCGACCCTCTTCGGGTTCGGGTCAACCCGACCTGACCCGCGGATGCCGCGGACGCGACCTGGCCTTTGGACGCCGACGCGGATTTGCAGAACGGCGGACGCCGGCGATGCGGAACTACGCGGAACTGACCTGGGCCGCCTGGCCTCGCTTCCTCAGGACGCTACGCGGCAAAGCACGCGGAACTGGCCAGTCTGGCCTAGCCTCGGGACGGCGCAGAACTAGGCCTGGCTTGGCTTCGGGAGTCGGGACGACGGGATTCGCCGACTCGGCACGGAACTATCTTGGCCAGTTGGCCTCGGGACTGGCCTTTGACGCATCCGGGCAGGCGGGGCAGCCGGGAAGCGGGTCATTCCGGGCATGGGTTTTGTGCATTCCGGGTTATTCCCGGGTTCCCGGGTCAACCCGAACCCGACCCGCTTTAGGTTCGGGTCAACCCAAACCCGAAATTTTCGGGTCGAGTTTTTGGGTCGGGTCCAATATTGACAGGTCTAGCTCTTACTATTAAATGATTTCATAGAATGCTTATTATGCATGCAAACATCGTAAACTTGATCAAAATCATAATCAATATTAGGAAGAACAATAACTAAATCTAGTTTTGAAATATTTTTAAACTTGTTCATGCTTGCATGACCTAAGCATTCTATGCTATAACCCAAAATCAGAATGCATGGTTTGAAACACACTATCAATTTTATCAATATCTATGACTAACTAGTAAAATATTTCTGTTATTTCTTATTATGCAATGTGATGAATGTAAAGTAATGTCAAAACAATTATCGGACAATTGACTAATATAAATCAAGTTATATTTTAAGCCTAAAACTAAAAGGATATTGTCAATAGTCAAGGAGTTATTATTTATCATTTTATATGTAAAAAATGTTTTGGATCTAATGGTATTAAAATCACCCCATGTAGTTGGATAAAAGTTTAATGTTGTTTTTATGGTTGGCAATAAATTAGAAGCTAATTTTACTTAATTAAAATAATTATATATTTGATTTCAAAATAAATATTATTGAAGCTTGCTTAGCAAAAAAAAAAGTATTTAATGATTAATTTGACATGAGAACTTTTGCTAAAGATTATTTTAACTATATTTCAATCTATTTAGAACATTAAAAGTAATTTTTGAATAATTCAGTATATTTTAATAGATTAGTTTCCCAGGGAGCTTTGGCCAAAGGATCGATTAAATTGCTATTCACATAACTAAGTATCCTAATGGCTATAATGGCATAAACATTGCTAATTGAGCTTCACTCTTGTTCTGGAGCCTATCTTTAGCATCCTCCATTTTCCAAATGAGTTGACATCTTGCATCAAAATCAGTGTTAATTCTCAAACCTGAAATCACTAAATAGTAATTTATACCTTCAATTATATGTTTTTTGTAATCAAAATAAGCTTATATATGTCTTGAGCTCTTGGGGTCCACAGCATTCTCCTCTTTATTGGGATTGATCCTTAGGCTTCATTTGGGACGGCTTTTTTATTGCTTCTTAAAACAGATTTCTAGTTTAAAAATTAAATTTTTTTACAAACGAGCTGTCTTAAGAAACAGTAAGAAAGCTGTCTTAAATGAAGCCTTAATCAGTCCTTTATAGTTTCATTTATTTTTTTACCATAGACCTTAATTTTTTTCCTACCTCATGCTTCATTCTGGTAGGATCTTCCTAGAACATTTCCAACTCATCCCTGGTTGGACACTCCAGAAGGGCAAGCAACCCTCCGACGTGTCCTTGTTGGTTATTCTTTTCGAGATTCTGAAGTCGGATATTGTCAGGTAATGAAATTTATAGAATTCATTTCCTTAATTATCTTTACTAGGGATCGCCATTGGCTGAATGTTAAGCTCCTTAGTTTTATAATATTGTAGGGTTTGAACTATGTGGCCGCATTGCTGCTATTAGTAATGAAAACCGAAGAGGATGCCTTTTGGATGCTTGCTGTCCTCCTTGAAAATGTCTTGGTGAATGATTGCTACACTGATAACCTCTCTGGATGTCATGTTGAGCAGAGGGTGTTCAAAGATTTGCTTGTTAAAAAATGTCCAAGGTTAATTTATTACCTATCCTTTATTTCATGGTCCTCTCAGAATTTTTTTTTTTTTTTTTTTGCAAATCTTTATTTGACTCATTCACGTGTCTTCAAAATGAAATAAATCAAACACAAAGTTTTAATATAACTTAAAACTCAATTCTGATAATTATATATTGTTGATCTAATCTAATTTTAATGATGAAAAGTACAAATTGATGCGACTTGAATGGAAATCTAGTTGGCTCTTCGTCAGACCCAAGTCACCCAATTATTTATAGGTTCAAGTCGAGGTTCAATGTTACATGAATGAGTATATTTGAGTAATATGAGCTAAATATAGCAAGGCTTAACAATGTTGTTTTAATAGTATAGTTTATAATTATCCGAATACTTCGGTAACTCTTGATTTGTCCAATTGCCGAGACTAGCTCACTTGAGGAAAGAGTTTGCTTTGTCGAACTCTCTAGAGAGTTCTGGAATGAGCTACCCTGACGAGATTAGTAGCGAGTTCTCTAGCGAGTTTCATCTTTTTAGTGGTATCATTTAAGTGACTGATAGAAAGTTCTTGTCGACTTGCTAAACACAATTTATGATGTTGACATGATAAATTTGACTTAGAAGACATTGGGTATACAACAATAGAGTTCAGTAATTGATGGTAACAAATCATAATGTTAATATGATCTCAAACTTCATCATTAAATATTGTTTTCCATCAATTTACTTACATGGATGACATATAATCAAACTAATTCTTTTCATTCTTGAATAAATTTGAAGACAACCATGCGGGTTTGGGATGTCCTTTTCAATGAGGGAGCAAAGGTTCTTTTCCAGGTGGCTCTAGCAATCTTCAAGGTGCACTTATCCTCCTCCATGGTTTTCTCTTCTCCTTGTTTCGTTTTTTTTTCTATTATTCTTGCATGAGATTTAGGCTTCGTTTGGGATGTCTTTCTTACACTTAAAGTAGCTTTTTAGTAAAAAAAAAAAATTTTCTACTAGAAAGCTGCTTTAAAAAGCAGAAAGAAAGCCGTCCCAAACGAAGCCTTAGTTTATAAATGAAAAAGATCATTTGTTTTCTACTATGAAAGTTCAAAAATCCAAATGGTTTTTATACAATCAGCCTATCACTAAATTAAACAGCCTTATGACAGCTGAAGGAAGAGGAGTTGCTGACAGCACATCAAATTGGAGATGCTATTAACATCCTGCAAACCGCCAGCCATCATCTCTATGACCCAGATGAATTATTAACGGTAAAGTTTCCTCATTATATCACAATTTATCATCTTGGTGACGATTTTTGGTGTCCCAGTTCATCATTTGAACTTTTAATACTGAAATAGCGACGCTGTTTTTATTGTTTTTTTAAGAGCAAAGTCAATCTATTATTTGCATTACCAATTTTTTGCCAGTCTCTGTAAACTATTAGTTGTATTCAACATAAATTTATAATTACTTTATTTCAATTTTAATATTTAGGCACTTGTATAAAAAAATTAATACATAAATGAATATTTAAGATTGGATTTAATTATAATATAAATATAAAATAGTAAGAGAAGCAACAAATACTCAATTACTTAGTTGGTGGTGTTGATTCATATAAAGCTAGAGAGAGTTGAATTGGAATCCCAACCCCTTTGTTATAGGTTATTGTTGTATGTTGTTATGGTTTTGTTTTGGGCTTTGTGTTGGTTATGTATAGGTTAGATTCTAGGCTTTCTACTGGTTATGTATGGACCAATTTTGTTGTGGGCTCTGTTATATGTTAAAGGGCCAATAGGGGCCATGCTCCCATGCCCCCCATGATAGCTCAAAGTGATATAAGAGGTAGTTGTGATGTAACAGGGTAAGTGTTTTTGAGGTAGAAAAGCTTAGATGGATGCTTAGTTATTCTATCATGTGAGGGCTTGTCATCGCCCTACAAATTGTTTTTCTAAGTCTTGGAGTGTCAATTTGTGACGCATTTGTTCAAACTGGAATGAGGAGAGAGTCTGGTGAAGATGTCTTCTAGCTGATTGTGAGAGTCAATGTAAAGCATGGTGCTTTCATTAGAGCGAATGTGATCTTGAATGAAATGATAATTAATCTTTATGAATTGAATGCGGGCATGAAATATGGGATTGTTAGCCAAATACATGATTGAGGTGTTATCACAGATGAGAGAAGTGGCGTTAGGATTGGAAATATGGGACTTATGTAAGAGACAACAAAGCCACACTATGTCGGAGGCAGCAGAGGCAAGAGCTTAATGTTTGGCCTTTATGAATGGTTTGGGGACAGTTGGTTACTTTTTGATACTCTAGGAAATAAGAGGTGTTATTAACAATATGCAATAACTAGTGAATTTGTGATATGTATGATTAGATGCCTAATCAGAGTTCGAATAGAAATGAAGAGTAAGATCTCCTTTGGTGATTGGCAGGCCAATATTGATGGTCCCTTTGATGTATGAATTGGTAAAGTTGAATAGTAGTGGAAGCAATGTTACAATGGGTGATAGCCAAGTATTGCAGAGAGCCGACAATTCTGTGAAAGAGGTTTAAGTCGGTGAAAAAAATGATTCCATTATATTTATCAGGAGATTTGAGAGATAGAGAAGGGGTTGATATGCAATAAGCCAATTAAAATTTTTATAGGAAGTCATGGGCTTATTTTGTTTTGTTGTTGTAAATATCTAAAAGATGTGTAGGTGACTTGATTGTCAAGGAATAAAGGATAAAAACCTATTGATTTTAAAGATAATTGATTTTGCAAGATTGATGATAGTCGTGATTGTGTCAAGGTGGTTGTTGATAATGAGACTTGCATCAATGTAAATAAGGTTGTAAATGTATGTGGACTTGTTGGTGTAGAGCAATAAGAAAGATTCAGATTTATTGAATTTGAAACTGTAGTTGAGAAGGAAGTTGGAGAAGGTTAGAAATCATTTTTTTGGTACCTATGTTATGTTAAAAATGGCTTTGCAAATGTGTAGGGTGTTGGGAGTTGATAAAGTCGGAAGGTTGAGACATATAAACAACCTTGTCAACTGAGCCGTGGAGAAATGCATTGGAGATGTCAAGCTAAAGAACAAACCACTAATGGTGAAGGGAAACAATGAGAAGGTTTCTCATGGTCGACATATTGGTGATAGGATTGAATGTTTCAAAGTAGTCAATATTGTATTATTGCTTAAAGCCTTGAGCAACTAAACAAGTTTTATAATGATCAATAGTTTCATTGGCAAGGATTTATTTATTTGAAGACTATGGAATGAGGGTCCATGTACCTTAGCGCTAGACTGCAGTAAATTCGACCGACATGGCACCTATACCATACTGGAATTTTGGAGGCTTGGGTATGAGAAGTGGGGGTAATACTGGGGTGATGAATGGTGTAAAGGATGAACAGCTATTTAGGTTTTAGATGACCTATTTTAAGAAAGAGTGTCAATGGGGTGAATGTTGAGTGGAATCAAAGATATGGCGGGATTGTAGAGAATAAAGATATGAAGTTGCAGGAGAGGTTGGGGGGCAGGTATTGAGGGGAATTCAATCAATGTTATGAGGAAGAACTTGCAGATAAAATTGAGGTATCTGTGGGAGAGGGTTGAGAAGAATTTGGTGTAGGTGTTGACCTCAATATAAATGTCATAATCAATATAAGTGAAGGCTGAGATCGACAATAAATGGACATGATGTCATATGTAGCGAGCTCAAAACACCTCGACATTGCATGGAATCACTCGGACATTATACATTCGTGTCAATTTGTCTAAAATGTCATACTTATCATAGAGGCATAGCTCGTGTGCAAATTAACCCAATCAAGGAATAAGGAACACAATGATTGTTAAGCATGGTGCTGCACAAAATTGTCAAATGACGTTAGATTGTGAAACGGGCCGCATCGTTGTACCAACAACATTAAATTTATCCAGGGGAGGACCTCTTATGATTAATTTGAGTGAGCATGATAAAAAAATGAAAAACTACGAGCAAGCGTTGCATGAAATCGATATAAAGCTGTCTATTTATAAAACAGACTTCGTCACTGCATTTAGAACATAAAAAAAGCTCGTATATGATACTCATATTTCCTATGTAATCGCATGAGTTGAAAATAAAAATTTGCTCATGTGTTAGGCGATGAAATGCAAAACGAGACACTAAAAAAATGAGAAATCATGCAAGGTTGATTCAGGTTTATTTTATCTATTTTTAATCTGTGTGTGTACGTATCATGTTTACACGAAACCATTTCCCATGCCTCTGACCCATCTCCTTTAACTCATGCATGAGCCCTCTTACTTTCTCTCTCTGATACATATCTCATTCTCATGCTCTTGACACTAAACCCCTTTCTTGATTGCAGCAGCAACTCTACAACACATATCCACTCCCATACTTATTTAACTTACAGTAGCTTTGGTTAACTTCCTTCAACCTAACAACCCCAACTTCCTTTATGGAATCGCCCGTCTCCTCTACACATAACCTCCTCATCTCACAATCACCTTTTTGCTGAACTCATCATCAATTTTTTAATTTCTTCTCCTTTTCCTACAATCTCCGACTAACCAGCCACCTCTCTCTGTGTTTGATAACCTATCACAGCTCTCCAACTCCGAGGACAACCCCCTTGCAACTCCCGTCTCTAGGCACACTACTAAAAATATGTCTTTTTGATATTTGGGGTTGTTTTAAAATAGTTGCCAAATCCACCATTTAGTAGTGGTTTAAACTGCAAAAAACTAATGGTGGTTTTAACCGATGCAAGTAGCACCAGTTTTGACCTCTACCAAAATTCTCCATTATCTTATACACCACTCAACGTTTCGTCTAGCGCTAATTCTTCATTCGTTTGCTGCCTGGTAGATCAGAGAGTTTCCTTTTTATTCTTCATGCACTTGTTGTCCGCTATCTTAGCGCGATGCTTGCCCTAATTTCTTCCTCTTCTTCGTTTCATTGGATTTTCCTTTTCGATTCGTGCACTCCGTACCTTCGATCGGAGGAGCAAAGTTCTGTCAAAGCACTCGTCTGCTCGCTCATCCGGATAATCGATCGTGAGCTACTTCTTCCTCTTCTTTATCGGTTTTTGTTTCATTCCTATTCTTGTGTAGCTTTGTGGATTCATTCCTATGCTTGTGCACTTTTCATTCCTAGATATAAACATTTTATTCAATGGTTGCAAAGGATGTTTGTTGGTTTTGCAAATTATTAGGTTTTCTATGCTGTTGGAATTTTTCTTTCCTGATATGGTTCTCTTTGTTAGATGATTTGATTTTCAAAAGCATGTATAATTTTATTTTATTCTCTACATGGGCATTGTAGATCTTTGACTAATTAATATTTCTAGTTTTTAGTACTTAATCATTAAGTTTTTCTTTTATTATCATTCCATTATGTTAATAACTTCATCCCATTATGCTAATAACTTCATTGTTTCTATGTGTATCTACCCTACAATGTTAAGCCTAATTAAAAAAAGCAAGACTTTCATACTAATTATTGGATGATTATGACACCCTAAGATGGAGCAAATTGGAATTAAAAATTTTTGTTATATTTTTAAAGCTAATTAGCAAGACTATAAACTAGCTTATAGTTTTAAAAGCTTGTAGTTAATATAAATGATAAAGTAACAAAACTGTAATTTAAAAAAAAAAAAAGCAAACATAATATTTTTATTTAGTATGGCTGATATAACTGATGTGGAACCCGGAGTGCATAAAGAGAAGAGATTGTAAGTATGTGTTATGTTAGCCATTTTTATTTGCTTAATTAAATGGATAAGTTGGATGGGTATGGCCAGCCTTTACATGAGGAGTTATGGGGAGCCATGTTGGTAAAGGGGAAGAGTTATGGAAGTTACAAAATGGTTACACTAGCGGCAAGCTACCTTGCTTCACTTTTTAAAATTTTAAATTTCTCTCTCATGTAATGTTGTCTTTAATTAGTGGAATAAAGATGCTATTGATATCTTATAAATGAAATTGAAGGAAAAATCCTTTTGTTGAAGCTTAGTGGTCTGCCAAATTAGAAAGGATTTGATTTTTTTTTTTAAGAATACTACTTTGATGAGTAGTAGAGTTTTTTATCTAGGTTTTAATTTTGGTAATTTTCTTATGCTGCATGTTTTCCATCATCTCCAATAAAGATATATTTTTTAGTTTCTTTTTAGCAATCTAACTGATTTAATTAAGGATTTTATGATAATCAGCCAAATTAGATTAGAATAAAATGATATATTTTTTAGTTTTTGAATGATTTCTAAAGGTGTTTAGGTCATAAAATTGTTCACATATATCGAAATATCTAGAAGCCCTTAGTCTAATATAAATTGTAGCTAGAGAATGAAATTCATTGAACAACAAGGAGGAAAATTTCGAAAAAAAAAAAAGCTCAACAAAAATTCACCAAATTCTCTTACTCCTTACTGGACATCTTCCTCTTTAATTTTCATTTTATTACATATATTTAGACATCTAGATAGATAGTTATAGTAGGTTGAACTTAGGTCCCCAAATCTTATCTAGTTATTAGAATTGGGTTGGTCAACCACTAAAACCTTCTCAACCTAAATCAACTAAAATATAAGCTCATTCAAATATATAATTACTCTCCTATGTATCTTAGGTGATCTCCACATCCAGCAATTATAATGTATCAATGATCTGACCCATACCTACTACCAACACCATTCCGATTTACATCCATGCTAGCTAAATCTTAGGTTCTAAATTAACTAAATCTCATGTTTTCCTTAAAAATCACATTTCTGTAAATTGAGAAAGTTATTTATAAGTTTATTACTATCCTACACTGATGAGCAAAACATAATCTAAGTTCAATATGAACTTCATTACTAACTCAAATTGCTTAGAATAACAAAAAGAAAAGTGCAACCTATCATATACAATAAAAGGTCAAATCATCATATAAATTGACCAAAATGTTGAGTCATCTCAATCTTGTACTCCTAATAAAGTTTTTTGTAAAGACTTGTAGTCATCTCATAAAAATTTTGCTTAAGATATAAATCTTAGGAGTTTATTTATTTTAAAAATTCTATTTAGTCTTTGTTCTCCTTCATCAAATTGGGTAATATTTTTTTCTCAGAAACTATTGGGACTTTATTTTCTCAGATTTGATGGATAAGAGTTAGATATCAAAATTGAAATGGAGTAGTGATTATATTGAAGGTGTTGAGAATTTTTTAGAATTTGCAACTCAAAGTCAAAGTTCATCGCAAAAAAATTCTATGTCCATGCAAATTATGCATTAACAGATATTTTCATTATGTAAAAGATGTCAAGTTGCTTTAATTTTGCTCTCCCAAGGATTTTTTCCTGGATATGTTGTTTGGAATCAACATGGAGAGAAATATGCTTTTGTAGTTGAAGTTACAAGATCAGAAACATATAGTGATAATGGTAAATGTTAAGTACAAACTCTGGGCGAGCAGCCCAGAACAAATGATATAGAAGGATTGTTAAGGGACACATTTTGCTCAGGCAATGCCAATTTAGATGATGAAACATAATGAAAGTAACATAGATTTGACAAATGATGATGCGATGAAATATGGTGATTTATTACTAGAAGGAGGAGCAGAATTATACCCTGGTTATTTTTTTCTTTTACTAGCTCTATTCTGATGACTTTCTCTGGCTCTATCCAATTTAGAGGTGACCAACATTTCCATTTTATAATTACACTTTTTGCATATTTAGAGCTTTCTAAGATTGACTTCTTGTGGAACATCAGACGGTCCTATAGTTAGCAAATTATATCAAAAGGATATAATATCCTTAGGTTGACTTCTTGTCTTCTCTTTTCTTGGAGTATTTTCATATATTAGTTTCCAAATGAATTTTGCATTACATGACTCATCAATCCAATGGTGAATGAGATGGATCATTAATGGGTTCTTCATTATAATATGTGGCCCGAGTTTCAATAGAGGTTTCAATGGGCTTGCAACCAAAAAATTCTCATTTCTTCAAAAAATTTTAAACATTTTTTTATAGGTAAATTCAGCTCTAAGTAAATTCTCATTTCTCCAATTATTTGAAGTATTACCAATAGAATAACATTTGAATAAATCTATAACAAGACTTATTTTGTTGTCATATGAATTAGAATTTGTGCTATCTTTCGTTTATGCATTAAAAAAAAATTTGGAGCATTGTGGCAGTTATAACTGCCACAACATACTGCATTGTGGCAATCATAACCACCACAATTCTGTAAATCAGTTCATTTTTATCAGAAATGTAGCGGTTATAACTGCTATAATTCTGTAACTTTCTCGACAGTTATAACAACTGCTAAAACTAGCACTTCGCCAAAATTAGCCCCGTCGGTCCATAAATTGATGCGGAATGTCCTTGCAATTCATTGCAATTACAACGGTCATGCAGCGGTCCAAAATCTGCTGCAAAGAAAAAAGTTGTGGTTAAAATCGCTGGTATAGGTCAAAATTTGTGCTACGATAACACTATTTTTTGGTAGGGGCAATTACTTACCAACCACCTCTCCTCTCTACAACTTTCTCTACATCTCTACTCACCTTCTCTCACTCTCTCTCTCTAAAATAGAGAGATACCTCTTTGTTTAGATGCTTCCTCCCTATTCAATCAGATAACAAACTATATTTGTCTCTTTTTCTAACTACAATATTTCTCTCTCTCTCTCTCTCTCTCTCTCTCTCTCTCTCTCTCTCTCTCTCTCTCTCTCTCTATATATATATATATATATATATATATATATATATATATATATATATATATAATATATATATATATATATATATATATATATAATATATGATAAGAGAAAATACCAAAAAAGAGAAAAGTCAAAAAAAAAAAAAGAATAAAAGGAATGAAGAAAAGAGAGAGAGAGAGAGAGTTGCGCGCTTTGCCCCTCGCTAGTTTCCTCTTCATCTCCTTGTTATTGTTGCCTCACGTGCAAGGTATAAATTTAACAAAACTCAAAATCTCAAAATTTTAATCTTAACGCATTTAGTTTGACAAATAGAATTTGTGCACCCATTTTTTAGTGTGACGGGAAAACTTGTATGTGAAGTTTGCGACGCACGAATAAGACTTGTGCTTGCCTTTGTTCGCATGATAGGATAAAATTAAATACCCATTCGCATTATTCTAACGTGGCGGGAAAACTTATTTTCGCTTGTGCAGGTGATAAAAATTCATCTACGTCTTTATTGATGTGGTGGGATTAAATGTCACAAGTACGATGTCACCCGATACTGATCAGCATGCATTTTTTTGGAGTGGTGGGTAGGTCTAGACTCTTTATAGATTACCCCTACATGAGGGATATGTTGGGAGGCTACTAGAAATTTGAAGGACTCGTACGGAAGGGAACTTAAAAAATGAAATTTCAAAAATGAAATAGAACTAAATAAAATTTGTAAGATTTAAAAGACTAACAAGGAACTCATAATGACTTTGAAAAAATCTTGCTTACTAGTATAGACTTCTCACTAGCACTAGAACAATTGCATACCCTAAGAACTTGCTTAAATTAAATTGGAATGAAAATAATGAAGGAAAGCGTCTCCCTTTTTATTGATAGAAAAGGATGGTTCGTATGCCCCGTCTACATTTATAATACTGATATGTTGATAAAAATTACAATTATTTGATGATATGGATATATCCCATATAGAAAGCTTATATTTTTTGATCTAATATTTTGATAGAAATTGCAATGATCAAAAGATAGGATAGGTATTGTAGGTCTCCCTTGTGTTATTAGAATTTATATATAGATGAAAATTGACTCAAGTAGACACAACAGCAAAATAAAACCTAATTCAACAACTAACATCATTGAATCGACAACACACATGCGTAAGTTGATTGA
Source organism: Dendrobium officinale (assembly GCA_019514585.1). NCBI lineage: Eukaryota > Viridiplantae > Streptophyta > Magnoliopsida > Asparagales > Orchidaceae > Dendrobium > Dendrobium officinale. The sequence continues at coordinate 29,452,607 of CM033683.1, forward strand.
AGATTTTAATTTTAAAGAAAAAAAAAAATAATACATGTGTTTTATTAGAAAAAAATTGCTAACTATCAAATTTGGGCATTGTATACATAAAAAAACAAATTTTCAAATCTATTATTGCTACCTCAAAAAAAATTGGTTGCCAATTTAAGAAGCATGTGTTAGCCTGTTGGTGGAATTTTGAAAAAAATGGGTTTTGAAAATATTAGTTTTCTTTGGGAATTTTAAAATTAATATTCAATTATAATTCTAAAGTCGAATCAACCCACTAGAAAAGCTATATCACCCCGGGGGATGAAAATATAATTTCATAGTGGTGTTCAGGCCTAGAATTATGTGACACATTTCAAATGTCATGATCGGATTCTAAAGAAAAATTTCATACATCCCCAAGAGAACATGATGAAATTTAACCAAACATCCGATTATGATATTTAACGAACATGATTGTCGAATTAACATCCAATAGTCTTATCAAAGAAGGAGGTATCTCCCCGTAGGGGGATAACATCATTCAATGACAATCTTTCTAATGTAATAACGACAATCATTCTTCTCTTTCTCCCAAAGAAATCTAATGGGTTTTTGGAAAAATCAATTTTTAAAATCAGGTGTGTGTGTGGTTCCAAATCTCCTACGAGCGCAAGCCCTCGTAGTTAATTATATCGTAGGTGGATAGAATCTCCTACGAAAACTCCCGATTAAAATAGTGGCAAAATTTTATTAGATTTTCTAGGAGTGATATCAAAAAGAGATGAATTTTAGAAACTCAAAAGGGAATGGATCAAAATTGAGCAATTATTAACAGAGTCAAAGGAGGAGAGGTAGGGGACACTTTGAGATTCCAGAACCATCCGGAAGTATCCCACCTTAATCTACATGTTGGGCTTTATGTTTTGGATTGAAATGATGTTTAATTAGAGTTGACCATTTTATTAGAAATTTGGGACTACATTCCCAAAATTTGCGGTCTTATAATCAAAGATCTGCCCCGAATCCTAAATCTATTTTGGACCTTGGACCACAGTCGTCCGAACCTAACTAATGCAGTACAGAACCTGGACTTACCCCGGCCTGGATTGGGGAGCCAGCTAACCACCTAATCAATTTAAAAGAGATGAGTCCGGTCTTTTATGAAAGAGTAGTAGGGACGTTGTATTTAAAGTTTTGGAGAGTTAGGGCCGACATCTAGAGATTCTCCTAATTGGCCCCTTTGACTTATGTTGGGTGCAAAATGCTAAGGACTGCTGAAATTAAAATTTTAACTCTTTTAATTCGTTTATAATGCAATGCATGCCAATTAATAACCTCAAATCAGATATGCTTGAAATTTTAAAATAGGCTTAGAAAATAATTTTTTTTAGAAGACTGGACTTCCCCAAGTCCGGCACCTAGTCCTCATAAGTCAGACTATCCGGACTCTACCCGCAGGCGGGGAAGGGTCTAAATCAAGGGAAGAATAATGCAGAAATATGCATGCGACCCCGGGGTCGATTCCCGGCTAATTCCCTAGATTCATTATCTTTCTATGTTGTTTAGACTCACTAAAATTTTAGACTTTTAAAGTTATGAGTATAAAACTTTCACACCCTTACGAGTCTCACGTATCCAGGCGAAAACAAAAGCGGCACACAATCGCCAAAAAACTAAGAAAAACAAGCAGTCTTAAAGGCAATCAATTCATCACATCAAATATTAATTAATCAATAAATGTCCATAGGCAAAGTTGCCTTGCTTATTACAAATCAGAATTTTGCGAAAAGTAAAGTGGCCGGGCACCACTGACAACAACCCGGATTCTAAACCTAGTAATGACGCAAGTAGTTTTGAGTGGGATATTGTCAATCTTCAAATCTTCAGTCTTGTTCTTCTTTGGGCTCCTTTTCTTCAAGCTCCTTGGATTCTTCGTACTGGACTACCCAAATGGATAAGAGGGCACTTCTTTTAAGGGGAAGGCCACTCTTTCCTCTTTGGGTAGGGAGGAGTGTGGCCCAAATTTGGATCTCCAAATAGAAAAGGTCTACTCCCCTTAGGGGCATCCTTTTCTCTTCAGAGTCCAAGCTTTGGACCTATTTATTCCAACTCAAAGCTAACTTTCACAACACTTAATAATTACACAAATTATATTTACTTGAAAATAAAATCTAGACTTACCTGCAGGGTCATCCTAAGCAGTTAATAAATGAAAGAAAAAATATTCCCAAGCAGTTATATATGTGCAGAAAATTAAGTAAACACACTGGCCACGCTCCTTTTATTTGGGGGCTTTAGCAGCTGAAGCACCTGTACAAGCAGTTATAACAATTGATAATTTTTTTTATTGATTTAGCCCCCTTTTATTGCCCTGCATGAGCGTGGCCACCTGTAGAAGACTGTGTGAACATCCATATCGTACCTAACCTAAGGGTAATCTAGTCGCCAAACACATCAATCCATCCACAGAGTACAGAAAAGTAAGCAGACACAGCAAAGCAATTTCATCCACAACATGCAGTGAAAACTACGAAAAATCCGGCACACAGCAGTAAATTAAACACCGGCCTAACTTAAATCTAAAGTTGGTTGTCCTAGAACATCATCTACAGTGTGTGTAAAAGGTCGTGTGGCTGGGGTAAATCCTAAGGTGGGTGAATAGTTAAAGTTGTCTAAAAGTCCGGGTTTGTTAAGGCTTAAAAGGTGGATTTAGGTTAATGTTTAAATATTAATATATTAAGAATTTTGATTAAGTATATTTTAAGAGTTAATTGATTACTACCTTTGTTTCACACCAAGGCCGTGAAGTTTATTTCACCTTCCTTGGGGCTAAGCTAATAGCCTCGTAGTCCTGGGTTACCCAGTAGCAATTAGGGTTAATTAAGTTGATTTAAATTGGTTGGAATTAAAAGAGTGGATTAATATAAAAAGGAGTTGGTTACTGATTTTAATGGATTGGTTGTAAATTTTATTATCCTATTAAGAGAATTCTGAAATTTGGAAGAGTTAACAAGTTTTGGAGGTTATCCGGATATGCTAACTAAGGGGTCAAAATTTGACTTTTAAAATTAGAGTTAATCTTGAGAATTTCAGGTTTTTAACAAATACTAGACCTTATTATGAGTTGTTAGACAGGTAGTAGACTCAATTTAGAGTTTTCTATGAAAAGTTATGATTTTTAGAAGTTTTGAGCATTTTAATGAATTTTGGAAATTGTTTAATTAATGGTCCTTTTTTATGATTTTGCTTCAAATAAGTTCCCAACTTCTTGAAAACACCTCCAAAGGTCAGGAATGACCTAAGGAGGGATCCACAAGTGTTTGGGAAATTTTTAAGATTTTTAATTATTATTAATTAATTATATTAATTAAATGTGGGTTTTTAGTTAAAATTAAATTAATTACAAAATTACTATCAAATAAAGGGGCTTTTAATTTGTATTAGTTAAGGACTTAATTCTAGTCAGTTAGAGGGGTTACATGTATTTTTTGGATTTAAATTGGATTTATTACAGTTTTTAGAAGGTTTAAAGGCTTAATTAAGGCTTAAACTTAATTATGTTGGTTAAGGGACTTAATGATTAAAAAAAAAGTGAAAATTTCTCTAAGGGCTGAGGATATTACTAAGTTTAAATGGTTCAAATTTCAAGTCAAAAGGAGGTGTATCCTAAATATTGGAGATTTTCTAAGTTCTCTACATAGGTTATTAATTATTGTCCTTAATGACACTAGGTTTACTAGGCTCAAATCAATGTCTTAGCTAACCCTTAAACAAGGCATAAATAAGCACATGCAATGTAACAATCAAATCCTTAAAACTAGGAGGGCCTAGGCTAGGTGGTGTGTGCACAACCTAAGCATGCAAAACTAAACAAGATAAAGCTCACTTAATTGAGAGATTAATCAATGAACAATTAACAAAGTAATTGCTCATTGATTAATCACCATTTCCCATTGTTATTGTTCATTCAAGCTCAACTATGTTCAAAATTTCAAAGGATCTCTCAAATATATTAAAGGTTTAATATGTATAATTTTAGAGAAACTTTCAAAATATAGGTATTTACATATATATGAGCCTTTATACATAAAGATATTAATTTTAAAATAAGATAACTTAAAATATCATTAAAATAAAAAAAAAATTTAAACTTGAGAGATCTAATGATTTTGGAGTTGTTTGAAAATAAATTTTTGGTTTTTTTTAATAATTAATATAATATTTAATTAAATATTAATTAACTGTTAAAGATATTCAAATAACTTAAGTTAATCAAAATAAATTGATTTTCAAAATTTAAAAATAGTTTTAAATTAAAATTCTCAATTTTTTAAAGAGTTTGATATATTATTTGAATTTTAGTAATTTAAATTGAATTTTTAATGAATTTCTAAAATTTTAAGTTATTTAAAATATTTGAATTGATTTAAAAATTAATTAATAATTAAAATACTTTTAAAATCAAGTTGAATAAAATATTAAATATTTTCTAAAATTTCAAAGTATCCTTTAGAATATAATTTGGAATTTTCTAAAATGTTTTAATATACTTCTAATTATATATTAATTTAGAATTAAAAAATAATAATAATAATTAAATAATTTAAAATATATAGAATATTTTAAATCAAATTTAATTTGAAATTAAAGATCTTGATTTTATGAGAAATTTGACATATATTACATTAATATTTTGGATTTTTAAATATTTTTTAATATTCTTTTTGTTTTTTGGTAATTAAAATAATTAAAATACTAATTAATCCTAATAACAGGTTCTGGCGGCGCAGAGGCCACGTGGCGGAGCAAGGCTCATCCAGCAAAACGCGTCGGCGCCTGGCCAATCATTGGATGACGGCGGGAGGGCCCCACGCGCTTTCACTTATCCAAGTCAGCACAGACGACAGCCGTTCGATCCCCTTCAGGTTTCATCCGACGGCGGGGATTGAACCCCGCTGTTTGATCTCTGTTTAGAGAGATCGGACGGCGGGGAACTGATTCCGCGGTATGGAGCGGGCGGCTTAGATGCAGCCGGACCGTGGATCAAATGAGGGATTGGATACACGGCAGGATCAAACTGCGAAAAAGGCTTGATCCGAACTGTCGATTGATCAATCAACGGTCCAGAACGCACACGCCTGAGCCAGGCTAACGGGATGCCCTAAATCTCATTTTTTTTTGCTCGTTCGTTTGATACCGTCAATGAAAATTAACAAAAATTTAAACATATATTCCTTAAATGAACAAAAATCTTGGGGAGTATTTGGATTAGCTTAAAATGAGCTTTACAAAAATCTATTTAGACTAGTGTACCTAGCTCTAGGGTTTTGATTTTTTACCTTGATTTTGGACGGATTAACCCGTTTAATGGATGGTTGAGCTTGTAGACTGTCCACGATGAAGTTCCCAGTTGAATCCAAGCTTCGACACGCCGCGAATCGCCTGGAATAAGCCTTGGGTGGGTTGGACCTTAGATCGCCGGAAGATCGTTGGAGAAGGCTTTAACCGCCGGAGTTTGGGTGGGGATGTAAGTGGAGGACTCAAGAGAACTCAGAGGAAACGAGAGTTCAGCTGGAGAAGGTTTTTTGACGGTGAGAGAATGCTAGGGTTCAAAATCATGCCTTTTTAGACATTTTTTCTCTATTCAAACGTCTCCAGGTGATTTGAACGACTGTGATAGACTCACAAGCTCTCCAGATAATGCCACATGTCCCTGGAAATGTTGGAAGGCTGCCCTAAAGGTTGGACACGCCTTGCTCCTATTGGGTGGACTTGGGATGAGTGGGAGGAGACATTGCCTAAATTGCCTAAACCAGCCACTTAGAGCAGCTTAAACAGGGGTTAATCAGAGAAATAAAGTAAAAAGGGGGAGCTTAGGCATGTGATATAGGAAGAAAAAGGGATTTAGTAGGGCTTTGACCATGAAAAGGGATTTTAAAAGGGTTTTGACTCTCTTGACCAGTCAACTGGTCAATGGCTGCTGATGTGGCATAGGAGAGGTCAAGGTTACAGGTTGGAGAAGATCCAAGCTTAAGCCCACACTCTTTGAGGTCAAATAGGAGGTTTGACCAATTCCAAAAAAAGGATTTAAGGGCTTTGTTGACTTGGTTTGACCAGTCAATAAAGTCAAAGCTGGTGATGTGGCATTTGGGGAGGTAAGAGGTCATTTGGGATAGTTTGGTCGAGGATCAAAGGTCAAAAGTCAAGGGTAGGGAAAATAGGAACTAATGCCACCAAGGATTAAGCGTTGACTTGGTCAACTCAAGTTGAGTTGAACTCAAAATATGTTTAGAAATATTCAAGACATTGAATGGAATGATTTCCAAGGGTTTGAGGATATTGATATGGTTAAATGGGTCGAAATGATTCATTTGAACTCTTAAGGGTTCATTGGGTCAAACCATGTTGACTGAGTCAACCAGGTTGACCCAAGGGGTGAGTCTGGGCTGGAAAAATTTGAAATACTATTTGGAGACCACTAGAGGCGGTCCCCAAGTCTGGGAAGGTTAATTCAGTCAAAATCCCTATTTGAATCCTTAAGGGCCTGTTTGGTCAACCTGGGTTGACTTGGTCAACCAGGTTGACCCAGGGTCTGGGTTTGGGCTCAACAGATTTGAAATGACATTTCAAGACTAATGAAAGTGGTTTCATGGCCTAGAGGGGTCATTTGGGTCAAAACACCTATTTGGACCCTTAAAGGGCCACTTGGGTCAACTGTGTTGACTTGATCAACCAGGTTGAACCAAAGCCTAAAAATGGGCCCAACAAGTTTGGTTTGAAATTTGAGACTTGCTAGAAGTGGTTGTACTCAATTTGAAGGTCGTTTGGTTTGAAATCCCTATTTGAACCCCTCATAGGGGTATTCTAGTCATTCTTGGGCTTATGGCCACTAGGGGCTGAAATGAGTCAAGAAAAATGCAGTTTATTGATCAACACATCAGGATTAATGGTCTGGAACTGATTAGAGGCTTTGGTGAAGGTTCTAGAGTCAGAATCTTTAAGGTGGCAGGTTCAGTGGCATAGGCTGTAAATATCTGAAGGTTTTACAGCCTTTGAATTTTGATTTCGATTCTGGGGTTAGAGACCTCAGAATGGGCTCAAAATTGGAGGGTAGCCTCTAGAGACATGTCTTACCACTTTGCAAGTGATAGATCCTGAATCAGAGGCCAATTGACTGGGTTTTGAAGTTTTTGAAAAATCTTTAAAAAGGGTCTTTAGGCCAAGGCCTTAAGACTTTGGATTTGAGTCTGGATTTCTGGATTTGGAATGGATTTCAAATTTAAATGATTGGAGCATCCAACTCATCTACAATCATGTGGTGATTGTTAATGAATGGGTAGGGTCAAGGCTAGATCAAATATAGAATCAAAGTCTAGATTGAAATTTGGATTCTCAAGTGGATTGAATCAAACTTTGGATAAGTTTGAAATTTGAATTAACTAGGATTTGAGTTGAATGAAGTTTGAGATTTAGATTGATCAAGGGTAGGAATTAAATTGAAGTTGGAGTTGATCAAAGGTAGGAATTGATTTGAGGTTGAAGTTGATCAAGGGTGGGAATTGATTTGAGTCTAGATTGGTCCTAAGATCTAGAGGGGTTCTAGGATCTAGGATCTAAGGGAATCCTAGGCTCTAGAGTAGGCTCTAAGGTCTGGCTCTAGGAAAGGATCCTATGGTCTAGAGTGGATCCTGAGGACTGACTCTAAGAAAGGATCTTAAGGTCTAGAGTGGATCCTAGGATCTAGAATTAATCCGGAGTTTAGAAGGACCTTAGTGACCTCATACAAAAATGAGGTCAACAAATGGACCCCCAATGTGTGTGGTAGAAGTAAATTCTGCTGTACATATTGGCGTTGACCGAATAGAAGTGGAATCTTAAGGATGGAAGGGAGGTGATCTCCCAACCTCAAGCTTATAGGATGCTGATGGAAGGCTTATACCTATTAGTTAAGAAAAACTGGAGAAACCAAGATAGGGAATACCTAGCCTTGGGTCTAAGAAAGGGCATCACCCAACCTTAGGTCTACAGGATGCCGATAGAAGACTTACTCCAAATAGGCAGATTAACTGGAAACCAAAGTAGGGAATACCTAACTCTGGGTCTAAGGAAGGGCATCACCCAACCTTAGGTCTACAGGATGCTGATAGAAGACTTACTCCTAGTAGACAGATCAACTGGAAACCAAGGTAGGGAATACCTAGCCTTGGGTCTAAGGAAGGTCATCACCCAACCTTAGGCCTATAGGATGCTGATAGAAGACTTACTCCAAATAGGCAGATTAACTGGAAACCAAAGTAGGGAATACCTAACTCTAGGTCTAAGGAAGGGCATCACCCAACCTTAGGTCTACAGGATGCTGATAGAAGACTTACTCCTAGTAGACAGATCAACTGGAAACCAAGGTAGGGAATACCTAGACTTGGGTCTAAGGAAGGGCATCACCCAACCTTAGGCCTATAGGATGCTGATAGAAGACTTACTCCAAATAGGTAGATTAACTGGAAACCAAAGTAGGGAATACCTAACCATGGGTCTAAGGAAGGGCATCACCCAACCTTAGGTCTACAGGATGCTGATAGAAGACTTACTCCTAGTAGACAGATCAACTGGAAACCAAGGTAGGGAATACTTAGCCTTGGGTCTAAGGAAGGGCATCACCCAACCTTAGGCCTATAGGATGCTGATAGAAGACTTACTCCAAATAGGCAGATTAACTGGCAAACTAGGATGGTTCCACGAAGGGCGTACTCCACCACTAGAGAATGGTCATGTGGGGAGGAAACTTGCTCCACACAGATGACCGAAACTGGCAAACTAGGATGGTGCCACAAAGGGCGTACTCCACCACTAGCGAATGGGAATCAGGATGGTGCCACGAAGGGCGTACTCCACCACTAATCCCTAGGTCAAATGCCAGGGTGGTGCCACGTAGGGCGTACTCCACCACTAGCAGGTGCGATCCTAAGGGAGGGAACGATCCGACCCTAAGGAGAAGGCGAAGAGTGTTAAAAAAAGGTGAAAGAACTTAAAAAAAGACTTAAAAAAATGAAAGTACCGAGTTGCGAATCACGAAAGGGAAATTTTATTAATTGATAAGATGAGCTACATCAAGCATAGTATTTTTTAAGGAAACGCTCATTGACATGTAGCATTGGGTGGTTTCATTTACAATCTACTAACTGATATGAGCCTCCTTCGTAGACAGTCTCTATAACGAAGGGTCCTTCCCACGTAGGTTCAAATTTGCCTCCCAACTTTCGATGGGCTAAGGTAGGCCTCCGAAGGACCAACACCAAGTCTCTTGCTTGGAAGGTCCTAGGTCGCACTAGCTTATCATGGGCTTGAAACATACGGGAGTTATATAACTCTAAACTTTGTTGAGCTTGGAGACGTCTCTCTTCAAGGCCTTCGAGTTCTTCCAATCGCAATTTTGCATTTTGTTCATTTGTGATTTGATTCTGAACTGCAATCCTGAGCGAAGGGATTTGTATTTCCAAAGGTAACACGGCCTCAGATCCATACACTAGTGCAAACGGGGTGGATTGGGTCGGGGTTCTATAAGTGGTGCGGTAATCCCACAAAGCTTCCACTAACCGCTAATCCCACTGCCGTTTATTATCATCAAGGGTCTTTTTAACAATTTGCACCATTGTTTTGTTAAAGGCCTCGGCCAATCCATTTTCTTGAGGGTAATAGATCATCGAGTATCTCCAATCAATATTATGGCGCCTTACAAAATTGTTGATTTTTGTAGACTTGAATGCGGACCCATTATCGGATATGATTCTGCGGGGTACACCGAATCGATATACGATATGGTCACGAAAGAATTTTAAGACATGGTGTGATGTTACGTTGCGTAGGAGAATTGCTACCGCCCACTTTGAAAAATAATCAATCGCTGCCAATATGAAACGATGACCTCTCGCAGAGGGAGGGTCAATCGGCCCAATGATATCTGTGCCCCAACTCTCGAAGGGCCATGAGGCTATCGTAGGGTGTAACACATTAGGTGGCTGATGTAAAACCACACCATGGACCTGACATTGATGACAGTGCTTTGCAGTATTTATGCAATCGTCAATTATTGTAGGCCAGTAGTATCCAAGTCTTTTAATCTTCAATTTCATTTTTGGACCCGATTGATGTGCACCGCATAGTCCTAAATGGACTTCATTAACAATCTTCAGGGCTTCTCGCTGGTCCAAACAGCGCAGCCACATGTGATCGAAGGACCGACGGTACAATAAATTGTTGACTAGTGCATAAGATAGGGCATGTTTCTTGATCTGGTTGGAGAGTGATTTATCCTGGGGAAGCTTCCCTTCTTTAAGGTAATCTATTAAGGGTCGTCTCCAATCGCCTTCTTTGTTGGTTGTCGAAGAGGCAGAAAGGATCTGAAGGGGAGTCTTACTAATGTGTTCCAAATCTATAAGGGAGAGGGCTTTACGACCCTGAACCTATATAGGGATGGAATCCTCCTCAGGACATGCAAATTCCTTTGCAAGTTTTGCTAAGGCGTCCACCGCAGAATTACTTCCACGGGGAACTCTATACAAAGTGGCAGTAGGAATTTGTTCCAACAAGTGAAGTGTGTACTGGTGGTATCTTAGGAGATTAGGATTCAAGACTTTATAAGTTCCGGCCACTTGGTTAATCACCAACTAGGAATCTCCAAAGATCTTAATCTCTTTAATTTCCATTAAAATTGCAAGTTCCAAATCGATTATCAGAGCTTTGTATTCAGCTTCATTGTTTGTGCAGGACTCCGATAAATGGTAGGAAAAGTGCATCATTCCTTTCTCCGGCGTTATGAAAATTAAACTGGCTCCAGCCTTTCCAGGAATTACAGATTGTTGAGTTGCATTCCTATGAGAGGATGCTGCTCCATCAAAATACAATTCCCAGACGGCCTCGTCAGATCCCCTCAAACTCATGATTTGTTCATCGGGTAGATCATCGTTCAGAGGAGAATCTGTCGGCAGCGGGTGTGCTGCCAGAAAATCGGCGACGGCTTATCCTTTCACAGCACGAAGAGGAGTGAAAGTAATCTCAAATTGCAGTAATATCATAGACCAACGAGCTAAACGTCCTAAAAATGTAGGTCGGGTCATAAGATATTTCAAATGATTAACTCTTGAAATTAAACTGATTGAGTGGGAGAGCATGTAGTGCCTCAGTTTCTGAGCTGCAAAAACTAAAGCGAGACAATACTTCTCAATTGACGGGTATCGAATTTCAGTAGGAAGAAGTCTTCGACTAAGGTAATAGTCAGCATTCTCCTTCCCTTCGTCGTTGACTTGAGCCAATAGGTGCCTAAAGATTCATCTAAGGCTGCAGTGTAGAGAATTAACGGCTTTCCCGGAACTGGAGCTGCCAAAACTGGCGGATTAGAAAGATATTGCTTGATGTCGTCGAAAGCATTTTGGCACTTCTCGTCCCATACGAACTTAGCGTCTTTCTTCGCAAGGACAGAAAATGGTTGACATCTCCCGGAAAGATTAGAAATAAACCTCCTTATATACGCCAATCTACCTTGTAGAAACCTTAACTAGGTAAGGCTCTTAGGAGATGGCATATCTAAGATGGCTTCAATTTTAGCAGGATCGATCTCGATTCCGCGGTGCCTCACTACGAATCCTAAGAATTTTCCTGAGGTGACGCCGAAGGCACACTTCAAGGGGTTCATTTTCAAATCGTAGCGGCGCAACCGCTCAAATACAACTCTTAAGTCATACAGGTGAGCCTCTTTGACCTTGCTCTTGACAATTAAATCGTCAATATAACACTCAACTTAATTGTGAATTAAGTCATCAAAGATACGGGTCATGGCCCGTTGGTAGGTTGCTCCGACATTCTTTAATCCAAAGGGCATCATATTATAACAAAAGATTCCAATAGGGGTTCTGAACGCCGTATTTCTCTCATCTTCTGGGGCCATCTTGATTTGGTTATAACCCGATGAGTCATCCATGAATGAGATAATGACATGTGAGGAGGCAATGTCCACCATGAGTTCTGGTATTGGTAGAGGGAACTCATCTTTAGGACATGCCTTATTCAGATCCCTATAGTCGACACAAATCCGAATTTGACCATTTTTCTTTCGGACCGGCACGACGCTGGCAACCCAAGAGGGGTGTTGTTCCTCTCGAATAAACCCGGCTTCGGCCAATTTCTTAACTTCAGAAATGACTTGTTGCTCGTTCTCTAAGCGCATGCGTCGAGGAGCTTGTTTAACAGGAATGACATCATGCCGAACCCCAAGTTTGTGGACTGCTATTTCAGCAGGCAAACCTGGCATTTCGTCGTATGTCCAGGCAAAGCAATCTCTGAACTCAGACAGCAATTGGATTAAATCTTGGGTTTCACCCTCGCTCAACAAAGTACTTATAAATATTGGACAGGGGTCATCATCGGTTCCCAGGTTAATTTCTCTCAATTCATCGACTGTAGATTTAATTCCCTCTTCAAATTTAGGGGGTGCATCCCGAACTTGAAGATCATCGGGATCGTCTAAAGTCTCCAAACATAGCCCATCTAGAGGAAAGGAGGGATCTGTAGGGACATTTGGAGAATCGAGATGGTAAGTTATCATTAGGCAATACTCATCATCAACAAATGAACTAACGGTTCCAAAGCCAATACCACTTGTTGGATTTTTATTTATCTTTATTCGCCAAATATTGTCATGGTATCTAGCTTAACCCTTAGTCCACCGGTATGGTACAGAACCTTTAGAAAAAGTATTTTTTTACACAAACAGGGAAGTAGCCGAAAGGTAATTCCATTAATTCATTGAAATCTGCCTCCTCAAGGGTTACATCACCTTCGTCCCTTGCGGAGGAGGAGTCAGGGAAGAATTTCTGGACTTTCTTAACTTCACCATCCAAGTTGGGGGCCACTTTGACTTCTAACCCTACAATCCTGCCTGCCGACAGTGGGGTCAGAGTAAGGGTCTCAATCCTTCTACTAAGCTTTTCATACATTGTTAATTCAGGCTCGTCACTTTTAACTTTTGAGATATCTGCCTCAGGGTCACTGTCCTGGTCTAAGGTGAGATCAAATTTTGGAGGAGAATTTATGTTCTGGTAATCGAGAGAGAGGGCAGCACCTTGATTTTCTAGTTCACCATCAGAGTCTGATTCCAAATCAATATACACAGGTGCTGCTCTTCTATCTGATGAAGCACGGACTCAACCTCGTTCCCTTAAAGCCATCCTCCCACCTATTTAAGGTAATGTGCTTGGAGGCCTAAGGACAACGATATCAGAGTCGTCTTCACTACTCGATTGTGTCATTTCTTGATTGATATTTTTATCTTTTTCTTTATTTTGGTCGAATTTTTGCCCAACCATTTTCTCCTCAATTTTGATCTCCAATTTAGAACAGGACGAGGACCCTTTTGGTATGAAATATGCAGCATCTTCGTAGATCCAATTTCTTGAATTGAAAATAGTTGCAGATCACCCTTAATCACATGTTCATTGCCGTCTCGTTGATACTTAACGCATTGGTGCAGGGTAGATGGAACCATTCTATATTCGTGAATCCAAGGTCTACCTAGAAGTGCGTTAAAGAACGTAGTCGAATCAATTATATGGAATTTAGCTTCAGTTTTTAACCCTCCTATTTCTAGGAGTAAAGTGATTGAGCCTAAAGCTCTCTCGCCCTTCTCGTTGAACCCACGAAGCACCAACCCGTCGGTTGAAAGATTGATAGTATCAACTTTAAGATAAGCAAGAGTCTTTATGTTCATCACGTTGATCGATGCACCCGGATCAACAAGGACTCTCGATAACTTGAAGTTTCCCACATCTATGGTAATATAGAGGGGGCGGTTGTGGTCGGCAGTTCCCAAGAGTAAATCTTCGTCTGAAAAGGTAACCCCGGGGACCTCTTTGAAGTAGAGAGCCTCACCTTCTGAAGTTGCAGCCAACTGTGTTAAACAAATCTCGGGGTCGAGAAGTGCTTTAATTAAAGACTCCCTCATTTCTTTGGAGAGAAGGAGGGCGTCATAAATACTTAATTTCACTGACAACTTTCTAAGGTGGGCTAGAACATTGTAATCAACCTTAGGAATGACAGACTCAAAACCCGGAGGAATTAAAGGAAATCCTGGTTGCTGAGGCGAATCGGGATTTAAATCTTCGAACGGGGATTGCTTGCCTTTGTCCTGAGGGGGCAACCTAGGAGGTAAGACTTTACCGCCACGGAGTTGTGCTCGATATCCTCGGGTGGGCAAACTAGAGCGGTGTCTACACTCACTGTAGGCATTGGATCGTCGTTTCCCGAAGAGAGTCAGAATCTGAAAACTCTATCTCGATAGGACTTCCTTGAAAATCAAATTGGGGGAAATCACTTTCTAATAAGGCTTCACATTCGACGTCTTCTTGAGTAGTCGACTCGGGAAGGTCGGTTTGATTAACATCAAGATCTATTTCATTAGGAGTTTGATTCAAAACAGGAGAGTCATCAATTTGCATTTGAGATCCATGGCCAATCATCAAGACAGAAGTAGAAGGATGTTTTTTATTCATCTTTTGACCCTTCGCCTTTGATGGGGCAAAGTAAAAGTCAGATAACAAAAGAGGGGAAAGGGTTTTAACACCACCATCCGCCATTTTAATATATCTCTCATCCACACACTTCCTCTCTACAAAATCAACTTTCTTTTCTTTTACATTTTTCTAAGTAGTTCCTACGACTACTGGAGAGGGAAGTGGCTCAACATCCTTCTGCAAAGCGTACAGGTCAACCTTCCACACTGGGGCCTGGGCTATCATAGTCAGCTGTTGAGAAAGATGAAAAGACTTGTTAATCAACTTTTTAAATGCCCGGGACAAAGCAATGTCCCAACCGTCTTCAATAGGAAGAGAAGAATTGAAGAGATTACCTGAGATAGATTTAACTGAAGCCTTTTTTGGATCGGCCAAGTATTCTTTAGGAATTATAATATTACCTTGAGTGTAGTTTCTCTCAAGCCAATCTTTGAACACAACACAGTCCTCAAGTGGGTGACTAAGCATCCGATGGTATGGGCAATACTTGGGATCATCTTTCTTACTCTCATCCTCGGGTCTCCTAGCCTCTGGCAACTGAAAATCGGGTTTCTTTAACAAGCTCTTGAAGATCTTCTTAACTTATTCTCTTTTAAATGGATATGGTTTTGCAAATCTCTCTATAAAAGGGACAAAGTTAGGATCTCTGGTGTACTGGGGAGTGACCTGAAAGGGCTATCTCCGAGCTGGCTGTGGTGGTGGTGGTGGAGGAACAATGGGCTGACTAGTCATTGGCCTTTTTCCCTTGTCAACTGCCGACACTACTGCCTTCTTCTCAAAAGTCTTAACCAATCTAGGACCTTTCTTGTCTTCAGACTGCTCTCGTAGGAATGGCATCTTATGAGCCTCTTCATGCAAATTGCTAGCTTTATTAAGAAGTTTTTCAAAAATTTTAATGGTGAAACCCTTTAGAAGAAAAGCAACAGGGCCGTGGATATTCTTAAGAAGAATCTCCACCGCATGTTGCTCTTGCAACTGGGGTTCACACTTCATCGAGAGGTTTCACCACCTCAAGATGTACTCAACCAGAGACTCTCCCGGCTTTTGTTTCTCAACAACAAGATCGCCCACAGTAGTTCGTTGTTGCGCTCGAGAAAACCTTTTAAGAAAAAGGTTTTCTAAATCGTTAAAAGTTTTTACTGAACCATTGGGCAGATCGGCGTACCATTCAAAAGCGATGCTGGAAAGACTACTTATAAATTGGCGAAATAGTAGAGCATCTGACCCTCCCGCATTGCAACAACTTGCTCTGAAGTGGGCTAGATGCTGTCTCGGGTTTTCTATTCCAGTGAAGATTTTAAAAGTTGGTGGCACAAAGCCCTTTGGGTAAGGAACTAAGTCATATTCTTTAGGGTAAGGTCTACCCTTTGGAATAAACGCGGTTCCTTGGGAAAGGGCTAAGGCCTCCCTTACCTGGTCCTCAATTAGTTGCTTAATGTCCTTCTGAGGCGGAATCAGAGGAGTGGTGGAAACCGTGGGGTAAACTGGAGGTGCTTCTACCGGACAAGGAAGGGTCACAGGTGGTGACTCGAGGGGTTTGGAACTAAATTCTGCCCTTTTAGCCTTTTCTGTGAGCTCTCGAGCTGACTGCTGGATTTTAAGAGACTTTTGTTGTGACTTATCTAACTTTTCTTGCATCTCCCTAACTGGTGACATCATGCTGAGTCTCCAAGTTTTTTATGTGCTCTTCATCTCTGGCCTTTACAGACTCATCTGAATCTAACTCGACAGCATGTAAATCATCATCTTTAACAGATCAATGTTTACTGGGCTCAGCTTCTTTATTAGATCCCCTAGTCTTAACCATATGGATGCTACCAACATAATCATCTTCATCTCCAAGGAGATCATCCAGCTCAGGGTCAAAAGAGGCCATTCCCTCTTTATTCAGCAAAATATTTCTTATTTCTTGAACTACCTCCTCAACCGGTCTATCCCCAATTGACTTAGGATCGAGGGGTAAGTATCCTTTGTACTCAGTCATATCGAATAATTCTTCAGAATCCAGGAGGGCAATGATTTCTGTATGTTTTGGATTAGGATCTGGTTGAGACTTTGTATCCGGTTCATCTTCCATTTCTAGATCCTGATCAATTCTCTCCTCTTCGACTATCCCAGAATTGGTAGTTAGAAGAGTGGCATCCTCTACGGGGAGAGGAACATATACCTCGGGGGGAGAAGCAGGAGCTTGTAAAGTGATAGCTCCTACATCTGGCAAGGTAAGGTCCTCAGACACCTGACTAAGGAGCCTAGGAATGACACTCGAACCTTGGGGATCATCAACTGGGGCAACAGGGGTGGTGGTTATTGGATCTTGAACTAAACTGGCTGTGGTAGGACTGTCAGCTGTGACAACTGGGGTACTAGTCTGTACATCCATCAAGTCAACTGAAACTGGAGTAGGGTTGGCCGGAACTCGTTGGAGCTGTAAAATGAACTTAGAAGTTCTAGGAGGTGGTGGCAAACTCTCCAACTTAGTTCTCTTTGGCACATATTTTTTTTCAGGAGATTTGGGTCTTTTCCCTTTAATATCTACAGGTTTTTGGATCTCAACCCCTTTAGGCTTAACAATCACTGAGGCCAATCGTACAGGTTTATGTGGGGGTACCGGGGGTCTTTCAGTAGGATGGTGGCCTCTCTCGGACCCAGTCAACACAATACCCTCCGTTTGGGAGGATGGAGGGCATGGCACCCAGTGATATCCATCAACCAGTACCGAAGTAGCGGGCTGTCTAACATACTTCTTATTCTTCCTGACGAATTGTGGGGTCAAATTCTTTGCCTCAGACACTTCTTCCTTCAACACTTCTTTTTGGAAGCAATGTGAGATTTCTCCCTTCAACTATTTTACATATTCCTCCTTAGTTTGTCCAGTGCAGCGCAGGTATGAATTATGTTTCTCAAAGTCCTTGTCCTCTGGAGATGTTTTTCTTTCTGAGTCTTCTTAGTCGAGTAGTCGACCGGGCATGGTGGGGAACGGGCTATCCTAGCTGCCCTCTCCTCCCCTTGAGCTGAAGCCAGGGGGTAAAAGAGAATCCCCTTTAGGAGGGGAGAGGAAGCAGGAATAGGTTGCTCCTCAGCAGCCTCAGGTTCTACTTGAGCTAAGGTCTTAAAGGGTACAACCCTCTTAGCCTTAGAGATCTTCTTTCTAAGTCTCCTCAAATAGTTTTTCTTCTGATTCTTAGTGGAGAAGCTAAGTCCAGAACTAGACCCTTCCTCAAAAATAGATTTGACTTCAATGGGAGGCTCAACAACTGGTTCAGACTGTTTTTGGTCATCACTAACTACTGGCAAGGTGGGTGTAGATCCCACGATCAACTCAACCACTTGGGGAATTTCCTTACTGGCATCCAAACTAACAATCTGGTGTCCATCCATAGAGAGCTCAAGAGTACTGAATCTCATTCCAAAAATGATAGTGCTTCCTTGGTTATTAACAGTCGAGGTCAACTCTCGGTCGAAAGACAAAATCAATTGGCCAGCCATTTGGGATTTTCTAAAAGTTAAAGAGAGGATTAAAATTAGATTTTCTTTAAAAGGGAGATGAGAGAAATAATAATTTTTGTTTTTTGAAAATTAAGGCCTGTAAGAAAATCTCAACCCTTCGACACATGTCAAGCAACGAAAGATATTGCTTAACATATATTAGTAGGGTAAAGAGACTGAATACATGCCAAAAGGTTTTCTAAAAAAATATTTGACATATGTTAGCCCACAAGGAGATCGTATGGAGCAACACATGACAACCTAGAGTTTAAGAAAAAAAATTTTGAAGAAATTTTGAATCTTTGAAGGTTTAAGGTGAGTTTTCTCACAAACTCCCAAACACAACGGACAGAGTTTCCCCTTGCCCGAAGGCTTATAGAATTGTGAGAGAACCAAGGTAGAAGGAATAATCTAACCCTTCCCACCTCTGGGGGTCAAAGGGGAAGTGAGGGGGTTAAGACTAAAGTAGTTTGAGGTGTCCAAAATCAAAAGTTTTTTGAATTCTTTTCAATTTTAAGGATTTATATGTTGAATGCGAAATTTAGTGACCATAAATCCATAAGATTGAAAAGGATATCCAAGGATCTGATTTGACACTGTCACCTCACAGGCTGGGCCGGGGCAGAAGGTCAAAATCAGAATGAAAATCTAGATAAAACTAATTTTGGAGGTACAACCTCTCTTTTAATATTTATTTTATCTTAAATGTTGGCCACACTCACCCAAGAAAGAAATGGGTAGAGGGACCAACAGAAGAAATGATAGTTAAAACTACCGATGAAACGAAATTCTGCCACTATTAAAGATGGGAAGAGAAATTTGGTCCCACCGGGCGTGCCATTTTTTGTTGGTGGAATTTTGAAAAAAAAAACAGGTTTTGAAAATATTATCTTTCTTTGGGAATTTTAAAATTAAGATTCAATTATATATCTAAAGTCGAATCAACCCACTAGAAAAGCTATATCACCCCGGGGGATGAAAAAAGAATTTCATAGCGGCGTTCAGGCCTAGAATAATTATGTGACACATTTCAAATGTCATGATCGGATTCTAAAGAAAAATTTCATACATCCCCAAGTGAACATGATGAAATTTAACCAAACATCCGATTATGATATTTAACGAACATGATTGTCGAATTAACATCCAATAGTCTTATCAAAGAAGGAGGTATCTCCCCGTAGGGGGATAACGTCATTCAATGATAATCTTTCTAATGTAATAACGGCAATCATTCTTCTCTTTCTCCCAAAGAAATCTAATGGGTTTTTGGAAAAATCAATTTTTAAAATCAGGTGTGTGTGTGTGGTTCCAAATCTCCTACGAGCGCAAGCCTCTTAGTTAATTATATCGTAGGTGGATAGAATCTCCTACGAAAACTCCTGATTAAAATAGTGGCGAAATTTTATTAGATTTTCTAGGAGTTATATCAAAAAGAGATGAATTTTAGAAACTCAAAAGGGAATGGATCAAAATTGAGCAGTTATTAACGGAGTCAAAGGAGGAGAGGTAGGGGACACTTTGAGATTTCAGAACCATCCGGAAGTATCCCACCTTAATCTACATGTTGGGCTTTATGTTTAGGATTGAAATGATGTTTAATTAGAGTTGAGCATTTTATTAGAAATTTGGGACTACATTCCCGAAATTTGGGGTCTTATAATCAAAGATCTTCCCCGGATCCTAAATCTATTTTGGACACTGGACCACAGTCGTCCGAACCTAACTAATGCAGTGCAGAACCTGAACTTACCCCGGCCTGGATTGGGGAGGCAGCTAACCACCTAATCGATTTAAAAGAGATGAGTCCGAACTTTTATGAAAGAGTAGTACGGACGTTGTACTTAAAGTTTTGGAGAGTTGGGGCCGACATCTAGAGATTCTCCTAATTAGCCCCTTTGACTTATGTTGGGTGCAAAATGCTAAGGACTGATGAAATTAAAATTTTAACTCTTTTAATTCGTTTCTAATGTAATGCATGCTAGTTAACAACCTCAAATCTAATATTCTTGAAATTTTAAAACAGTCTTAGAAAATAATGTTTTTTAGAAGACTGGACTTCCCCAGGTCCGGCACCTCGTCCTCATAGGTCAGACTATCCAGACTCTACCCGCAGGCGGGGAAGGGTCTAAAGCAAGGGAAGAATAATACAGAAATATGCATGCAACCCCGAGGTCGATCCCCGGCTAATTCCCTATATTTGTTATCTTTCTATGTTGTTTAGACTCACTAAAATTTTAGACTTTTAAAGTTATGAGTATAAAACTTTCACACCCTTACAAGTCTCACGTATCCAGGCGAAAACAAAAGCGGCACACAATCGCCAAAAAACTAAGAAAAATAAGCAGTCCTAAAGGCAATCAATTCATCACATCAAATATTAATTAATCAATAAATGTCCATAGGCAAAGTTGTCTTGCTTATTACAAACCAGAATTTTGTGTAAAGTAAGGTGGCCGGGCACCACTAACAACAACCCGGATTCTAAACCTAGTAATGACGCAAGTAGTTTTGAGTAGGATATTCTCAATCTTCAAATCTTCAGTCTTGTTTTTCTTTGGGCTGCTTTTCTTCAAGCTCCTTGGATTCTTCGTACTGTACTACCCAAATGGATAAGAGGGCACTTCCTTTAAGGGGAAGGCCACTCTTTCCTCTTTGGGTAGGGAGGAGTGTGGCCCAAATTTGGATCTCCAAATAGAAAAGGTCTACTCCCCTTAGGGGCATCCTTTTCTCTTCGGAGTCCAAGCTTAGGACCTATATATCCCAACTCAAAGCTAACTTTCACAACACTTAATAATTACACAAATTACATTTACTTGAAAATAAAATCTAGACTCACCTGCAGGGTCATCCTAAGCAGTTAATAAATGAAAGAAAACATATTCCTAAGTAGTTATATATGTGCAGAAAATTAAGTAAACACACTGGCCATGCTCCTTTTATTTGGGGGCTTTAGCAACTGAAGCACCTGTGCAAGTAGTTATAACAGTTGATAATTTTTTTATTGATTTAGCCCCCTTTTATTACCCTGCATGAGCGTGGCCCCCTGCAGAAGACTGTGTGAACATTCAGATCGTACCTAACCTAAGGGTAATCTAGTCTCCAAACACATCAATCCATCCACAGAGTGCAGAAAAGTAAGCAGACACAGCAAAGTAATTTCGTCCACAACATGCAGTGAAAACTACGAAAAATTCGGCACACAGCAGTAAATTAAACACCGGCCTAACTTAAATCTAAATTTGGTTGTCCTAGCACATCATCTACAGTGTGTGTAAAAGGTCGTGTGGCTGGGGTAAATCCTAAGGTGGGTGAATAGTTAAAGTTGTCTAAAAGTTCGGGTTTGTTAAGGCTTAAAAGGGGGATTTAGGTTAATGTTTAAATATTAATATATTAAGAATTTTTATTAAGTATATTTTAAGAGTTAATTGATTACTACATTTGTTTCACATCGAGGCCGTGAAATTTATTTCACCTTCCTTGGGGCTAAGCTAATAGCCTCGTAGTCCTGGGTTACCCGTTACCTAGTAGCAATTAGGGTTAATTAAGTTGATTTAAAATGGTTGGAATTAAAAGAGTGGATTAATATAAAAAGGATTTGGTTACTGATTTTAATGGATTGGTTGTAAATTTTATTATCTTATTAAGAGAATTCTGAAATTTGGAAGAGTTAACAAGTTTTGGAGGTTATCCGGATATGCTAACTAAGGGGTCAAAATTTGACTTTTAAAATTAGAGTTAATCTTTAGAATTTCAGGTTTTTAACAAATACTAGACCTTGTTATGAGTTGTTAGACAGGTAGTACACTCAATTTGGAGTTTTCTATGAAAAGTTATGATTTTTAGAAGTTTTGAGCATTTTAATTAATTTTGGAAATTGTTTAATTAATGGTCCTTTTTATGATTTTGCTTCAAATAAGTTCCCAACTTTTTGAAAATACCTCCAAAGGTCAGGAATGACCTAAGGAGGGATCCCCAAGTGTTTGGGAAATTTTTGGGATTTTAAATTATTATTAATTAATTATATTAATTAAATATGGGTTTTTAGTTAAAATTAAATTAATTACATAATTGCTATCAAATTAAGGGGCTTTTAATTTTTATTAGTTAAGGACTTAATTCTGGTTAGTTAGAGGGGTTACATGTATTTTTTGGATTTAAATTGGATTTATTACAATTTTTAGAAGGTTTAAAGTCTTAATTAAGGCTTAAACTTAATTAGGTTGGTTAAGGGACTTAATGATTAGAAAAAAAGTGAAAATTTCTCTAAGGGCTGAGGATATTACTAAGTTTAAATGGTTCAAATTTCAAGTCAAAAGGAGGTGTATCCTAAATATTGGAGATTTTCTAAGTTCTCTACATAGGTCCTTAATTATTGTCCTTAATGACACTAGGTTTACTAGGCTCAAATCAATGTCTTAGCTAACCCTTAAATAAGGCATAAATAAGCACATTCAATGGAACAATCAAATCCTTAAAACTAGGAGGGCCTAGGCTAGGTAGTGTGTGCACAACCTAAGCATGCAAATACTAAACAAGATAAAGCTCACTTAATTGAGAGATTAATCAATGAACAATTAACAAAGTAATTGCTCATTGATTAATCACCATTCCCCATTGTTATTGTTCATTCAAGCTCAACTATGTTCAAAATTTCAAAGGATCTCTCAAATATATTAAAGTTTTAATATGTATAATTTTAGAGAAACTTTCAAAATATAGGTATTTACATATATATGAGCCTTTATACATAAAGATATTAATTTTAACTTGAACCATTTAAACTTAGTGATACCCTCAGCCCTTAGAAGAATTTTTACTGATTTTAGAAGTCATTAAGCTCCCTAATTAATTTTCTTAAGTTTAAGCCTTAATTAAGCCTTTAAACCTCCTAAAAATTATAATAAATCCAATTTAAAACCAGAAAAATGCATATAAACCCTCTAACTGACCAGAATCAGGCCCTTAATCCATGAAAATTAAAAGCCCCTTAATTTGATATTAATTCTGCAATTAATCTAATTTTAACTGAAAACCCATATTTAATTAATATAATTAATTAATAATAATTAAAAAATAAAAATTTTCCCAAACACTTGGGGATCCCTCCTTAGGTCATCCCTGACCTTTGGAGGTGTTTTCAAGAAGTTGGGAACTTATTTGAAGCAAAACCATAAAAAGGGCCATTAATTAAGCAATTTCTAAAATTCATTAAAATGCTCAAAACTTCAATAATTCATAACTAAATCAAGAAAAATCCAAATTGACCAAAATCACATGCACTCAACTCATTATAATGCCTAATATTTATTAAAAATATTAAAGTACCAAAAAATCATCAAAATCAAAAAGTCAACATTTTGGTCAACTCTAGGTCAAAATAGGGTTAAAACTTCTACAAATCATAACTTTTGATAGAAAACTCCAAATTGAGTGTGCCACCTGTCTAACAACTCATAATTAGGTCTAGTATTTATTAAAAATCTGAAATCCTCAAGATTAAATTTAATTTTAAAAGCCATGTTTTGACCCCTTAGTTAACGTATCTTGGTAATCCTTTAAAATCTGTTAATTTCTCTAGCCTTCTAAAATCCTTTTAATAGGTTATTAAAATTCATAACCAACCATTAAAATCAGTAAACAAATCTTTTTAAGATTAATTTTTGCCTCTTAATTCCAACCAATTTAAATAACTTAGTCAACCCTGATTGCTACTGGGTAACCCAGGCCTACGAGGCTATTAGCTTAGCCCCATGGAAGGTGAAATAAACTTCACGGCCTCGGTGTGAAACAAAGGTAGTAATCAATTAACTTTTAAAATATGTTTAATTAAATTTCTTAATCTACTAATACTTAAATTTTAATCTAAATCCCCTATTGAGCCTTAACGAATTCAGAACTTTTCTAGACAATTCTAATTAATAACCCACTTTAGGATCTACCCCAGTCACATGAACTTTTTCACACACTTTAGATGATGTGCTAGGACAACCAACTCTAGATCTAGGTTAGGCCGATGTTTACTTTACTGCTGTGTGCCATATTTTTTGTAGTTTTCACTACATGTTGTGGATGAGATTGCTTTATCGTGTCTGTTTACTTTTTCTGTACTCTGTGGATGGTTGATGTGTTTGCCAACTAGAGTACCCCTAGGTTAGGTGCGATCTAGATGTTCACATAATTTTTTGCAGGTGGCCACGCTCATGCAGGGCAATAAAAGAGGGGGGCTAATTTAATAAAAAAATATCAATTGTTATATCTGCTTGCACAGGTGCTTCAGCTGCTAAAGCCCCCAAATAAAAAGAGCGTGGCCAGTGTGTTTACTTACTTTTCTGCTCAAATATAACTGCTTGGGAATAATTGCTTTTTATTTATTAACTGCTTAGGATAACCCTGCAGGTGAGTCTAGATTTTATTTTCAAATTAATGTAATTTGTGTAATTATTAAATATTGTGAAAGTTAGTTTTGAGTTGGGATATATAGGTCAAAAGCTTGGACTCCGAAGAGAAAAGGATGCCCCTGAGGGGAGTAGACCTTTTCTATTTGGAGATCCAAATTTAGGCCACACTCCTCCCTACCCAAAAGGAAAAGAGTGGCCTTCCCCTTCAAGGAAGTGCCCTTTTATCCATTTGGGTAGTCTACTACGAAGGATCCAAGAAGCCTGAAGAAAAGGAGCCCAAAGATGAACAAGATTGAAGACTTGAAGATTGAGAATATCCCACTCAAAACTACTTGCGTCATTACTAGGTTTAGAATCCGGGTTGTTGTCAGTGGTGCCCGGCCACTTTACTTTCTGCAAAATTTTGGTTTGTAATAAGCAAGGCAACTTTGCCTATGGACATTTATTAATTAGTTAATTTATATTTGATGTGATGAATTGATTGCCTTTTGGATTACCTGCTTTTATTAGTTTTTTGGCGATTGTGTGCCGCTTTTGTTTTTGCCTGGACTCGTGAGGCTCGTGAGGGTGTGAAAATTTTTATATTCATAACCTTAAAGTCTAAAATTTTAGTGAGTCTAAATAACATAGAAAGATAACGAATCTAGGGAATTAGCCGGGGATCGACCCAGGGGTCGCATGGATATTTCTGCATTATTCTTTCCTTGCTTTAGACCCTTCCCCGCCTGCGGGTAGAGTCCGGATAGTCTGACCTATGAGGACGAGGTGCCGGACCTGGGGAAGTCTAGTCTTCTAAAAAATTATTTTATAAGCCTATTTTTAAAATTTCAAGCATATTTGATTTGGAAGTTGTCGACCAGCATGCATTGCATTAGATACGAATTAAAGGAGTCAAAATTTTAATTTCATAGTCCTTAGCATTTTGCACCCAACAAAAGTCAAAGGGGCCAATTAGGGGAATCTCTAGATGTCGGCCCCAACTCTCCAAAACTTTAAATATAACGTCCCTACCACTCTTTCATAAAAGACCGGACTCATCTCTTTTAAAGCGATTAGGTGGTTAGCTGGCTCCCCAATCCAGGTCGGGGTAAGTCCAGACCTTGCACTTCATTAGTTAGGATCGGACGACTGTGGTCCAGTGTCCAAATTAGATTTAGGATATGGGGTAGATCTTTGATTATAAGATCCCAAATTTTGGGAACATAGTCCAAAATTTCTAATAAAATGCTTAACTCTAATTAAAGTTTCATTTCGATCCTAAAACATAAAGCCCAACACTTAGATTAAGTTGGGACACTTCCGGATGGTTCTGGAATCTCAAAGTGTCCCCTACCTCTCCTCATTTGACTCCGTTAATAACTGCTCAATTTTGATCCATTCCCGGTTGAACTTCTAGAATTCATCTCTTTTTGTTATCACTCCTAGAAATTAAAACAAAATTCTGCCACCATTTTAATCGGAAGTTTTCGTAGGGGATCCTATCCACCTACGATATAATTAACTACGAGGGCTTGCGCTCGTAGGAGATTTGGAACCACACATGCACCTGATTTTAAAATTGATTTCTCCAAAAAAAAACCATTAGATTTCATTGGGAGAAAGAGAAGAATGATTGCCGTTATCATATCAGAAGAATTATCATTGAAAGGTGTTTTCTCCCTTTGGAGAGATACATCCTTCTTTGATAAGGATTTGAATATGAATTCGACAATCATACTCTTTGAATATCATAATTTGATTATTTAGCTGAACTCTACCTCGTCCCCTCGGGGCCGTGTGGAGTTCTCTTTATAATCTAGCCATGATAATCAAAATGAATTTCATAATTCTAAATCTGAACACCGTTATGAAATTTTTTTTTCATCCTTCGGGGTGATATAATTCTTCTAACGGGACGATTCGATTTTAGAATTAGAATTAAATCTCAATTTCAAAATCCCCAAAGAAAACTAATATTTTTCAAAACCTGTTTTCAAAATTTCACCAACAAAAAATGGCACGCATGGTGGGACCAAATCTCTCTTCCCATCTTTAATAGTGGCAGAATTTTGTTTCATCGGTAGTTTTAACTATCATTTCTTCCGTTGGTCCCTCTACTCATTTCTTTCTTGGGTGAGTGTGGTCAACATCTAAAATAAAATAAATATTAAAAGAGAGGTTTTACCTCCAAAACTGGTTTTATCTAGATTTATGTTCTGATTTTGACCTTCTGCCCCGGCCCAGCCCGTGAGGCGATAGTGTCAAATAAGATCCTTGGATATCCTTTTCAATCTTATGGATTTATGGTCAATGAATTTCGCATTCAACATATAAATCCTTAAAATTAAAAATAAGTCAAAACTTTTTCGGATATCTCAAAGTACCTTAGTCTTAACCCCCTCACTTCCCCTTTGACCTCCAGGGGTGGGGAGGGTTAGACTATTCCTTCTAACTGGGTTCTCTCATAATTCCATAAGCCTTCGGGCAAGGGGAAACTCCGTCCGTTGTGTTTTGGAGTCTGTGAGAAAGCCCACCTTAAACCCTCCAAGATTCAAAATTTCTTCAAATTTTTTTTTCTTAAACTATAAGTTGTCATATGTTACCCCACATGATCTCCTTGTGGGCTGACATATGTCAATTTTTTTTTTAGAAAACCTTTTGGCGTGTATTCAGTCTCTTTACCCTATTAATATATGTTAAGCAATATCTTTCACTGCTTAACATGTGTTGGAGGGCTGAGATTTTCTTACACGCCTTAATTTTCAAAAAAAAATTATTATTATTTCTCTCACCTCCCTTTTAAGGAAAATCTAATTTCAATATTCTCTTTAACTTTCAAAAAATTTCAAATGGCTGGCCAATTGATTTTTTCTTTCGACCGAGAGTTGACTTCGACTGTTAATGACCAAGGAAGCACTATTATTTTTGGAATGGGATTCAGTACTCTTAAGCTCTCCATGGATGGACACCAGATTGTTAGTTTGGATGCCAGTAAGGAAATTCCCCCAGTGGTTGAGTTGATTGTGGGATCTGCACCTACCTTGCCAGTAGTTAGTGATGACCAGAAACAATGTGAACTGGTTGTTGAACCTCCCACTGAAGTCAAATCTATTTTTGAGGAAGGGTCAAGTTCTGGACTTAGCTTCGCCACTAAGAATCAGAAGAAAAACTATTTGAGGAGACTTAGAAAGAAGATCTCTAAGGCTAAGAGAGTTGTACCCTTTAAGACCTTAGCTCAAGTAGAACCTGAGGCTGCTGAGGAGCTACCAATTCCTGCTTCCTCTCCCCTCCTAAAGGGGAGTCGCTTTTACCCCTTGGCTTCAGCTCAAGGGGAGGAGAGGGAAGCTAGGATAGCCCTTTCCCCACCATGCCCAGTCGACTACTCGACTAAGAAGACTCAGAAAGAAAAATATCTCCAGAGGACAAGGACTTTAAGAAACATAATTCATACCTGTGCTGCACAGACGGGACAAACTAAGGAGGATTATGTAAAACAGTTGAAGGTAGTGATCTCACATCGCTTCCAAAAAAAAGTGTTGAAGGAAGAGGTGTCTGAGGCAAAGAATTTGACCCCACAATTCGTCAGGAAGAATAAGAAGTATGTTAGACAGCCCGCTACTTCGGTACTGGTTGATGGATATCACTGGGTGCCACGCCCTCCGTCCTCTCAAACGGAGGGTATTGTGTTGACTAGGTCCGAGAGAGGCCACCGTCCTACTGGTAGACCCCCGATACCCCCACATAAACCTGTGCGATTGGCCTCAGTGGTTGTTAAGCCAAAGGGGGTTGAGATTCAAAAGTCCATGAACATTAAAGGGAAAAGACCTAAATCTCCTGAAAAGAAATATGTGCCCAAGAGGACTAAGTTGGAGAGTCTGCCACCACCTCCTAGAACTTCTAAGTTCATTTTGTAGCTCCAACGAGTTCCAACCAACCCCACTCCGGTTTCAGTTGACTTAATGGATGTCCAGACTAGTACCCCAGTTGTTACAGTTGACAGTTCTCCCATAGCCAGTTTAGTTCAAGATCCAATAATCACCACCCCTGTTGTCCCAGTTGATGATCCCCAAGGTCCGAGTGTCATTCCCAGGTTCCCTAGTTAGGTGTCTGGGGACCTTACCTTGCCAGATGTAGGAGCTATCACTTTACAGGCTCCTGCTTCTCCCCCCGAGGTATATGTCCCTTTCCCCGTAGACGATACCACTCTTTTGACTACCAGTTCTGGGATAGTCGAAGAGGAGAGAATTGACCAGGATCTAGAAATGGAAGATGAACCAGATACAAAGTCTCAACCAGATCCTAATCCAAAACTTACAGAAATTATTGCCCGCCTGGATTCTGAAGAATTATTCGATATGGCTGAATACGAAGGATACTTACCCCTTGATCCTAAGTCAATTGGGGATAGACCGGTCGAGGAGGTAGTTCAAGAAATAAGAAATATTTTGTTGAATAAAGAGGGAATGGCCTCTTTTGACCCTGAGCTGGATGATCTCCTTGGGGATGAGGATGATTGTGTTGGCAGCATTCATATGGTTGAGACTAAGGGATCTAATAAGGAAGCTGAGCCCAACAAATGCCGATCTGTTAAAGATGATGATTCACATGCTGTTGAGTCAGATTCGGATGAGTCCGTAAAGGCCAGAGATGAAGAGCACATAAAAAACTTGGAGACTCAGCCTGCAAGCATGATGTCACAAGTTAGGGAGATGCAAGAAAAGTTGGATAAGTCACAGCAAGAGTCTCTTAAAATTTAGCAGTCAGCTCGAGAGCTCACAGAAAAGGCTAAAAGGGCAGAATTTAGTTCCAAACCTCTCGATTCACCACCTGTGACCCTTCCTTGTCCAGTAGAAGCACCTCCAGTTTACCCCACAGTTTCCACCGCTCTTCCGATTCCGCCTCAGAAAGACATTAAGCAACTAATTGAGGACCAGGTAAGGGAGGCCTTAGCTCTTTCACAAGGAACCGTGTCTATTCCGAAGGGTAGACCTTACCCCGAAGAATATGACTTAGTTCCTTACCCAAAGGGCTTTGTGCCACCAACTTTTAAAATTTTCACTGGAATTAAAAATCCAAGACAACATCTGGCCCACTTCCAAGCAAGCTGTTGCAATGCAGGGGGGTCAGATGCTCTACTATTTTGCCAATTTGTGAGTAGTCTATCCGGCATTTCTTTTGAATGGTACGCCGATCTTCCCAACGGTTCAGTTAGAACCTTTAGCGAGCTAGAAAACCTCTTTCTTAAGAGATTTTCTGGAGCGCAACAACGCACCACCGTGGGCGATCTCGTGGTTGAAAAGTAAAAGCCGGGAGAGTCTCTAGTTGAGTACATCTTGAGGTGGCGAAACCTCTCGATGAAGTGTGAACCCCATTTGCAAGAGCAACACGCTGTGGAGATTCTTTTAAAGAATATCCACGGCGCTGTTGCTTTTCTCCTGAAGGGTTTCACTATTAAAACTTTTGAAAAACTTCTTAATAAGGCTAGCAATTTACATGAAGAGGCTCCTAGGATGCCATTCTTATGAGAGCAGTCTGAAGATAAGAAGGGTCCTAAATTGATGAAAACTTTTGAAAAATAGGCTGTGGTCTCAGCGGTAGATAAAGGAAAGAGGCCAGTGGTTAGTCAGCCTAGTACTCCACCCCCACCACAGCCACCTCAGAAGCAGCCCTTTCAGATAGTTCCTCAGCATACTAGAGATCCCGCCTTCATCCCTTTTAGAGAGAGATTGGCAAAGCCTTATCCATTTAAAAGGGAGTCAGTTAAGAAGATCTTCAAGATCTTGTTAAAGAAACCTGATTTTCAGTTGCCAGAGGCTAGGAGACCCGAGGATGAGGCTAAGAAAGACGATCCTAAGTATTGTCCATATCATCGGATGCTTAGTCACCCACTTGAGGACTGTGTTGTGTTCAAAGATTGGTTTGAGAGGAACTACACTCAAGGTAACATTATAATTCCTAAAGAGTACTTGGTCGATCCAGAAAAGGCTTCAGTTAAATCTAACTCAGGTAATCTCCTTAATTCTTCTCTTCCTATTGAAGATGGTTGGGACATTGCTTTGTCCCGGGCATTTAAAAAGTCGATTAACAAGTCTTTTCATCTTTCTCAACAGCTGACTACGATAGCCTAGGCCCAGATGTGGAAGGTTGACCTGGACGCTTCGCAGAAGGATGTTGAGCCACTTCCCTCTCCAGTAGTCGTAGGAACTACTGAGAAAAATGTAAAAGAAAAGAAAGTTAATTTTGTAGAGAGGAAGTGTGTGGATGAGAGATGTATTAAAATGGCGGATGGTGGTGTTAAAACCTTTTCCCCTCCTTTGTTATCTGACTTTTACTTTGCCCCATCAAAGGCGAAGGGTCAAAAGATGAATTAAAAACATCCTTCTACTTCTGTCTTGATGATTGGCCATGAATCTCAAATGCAAATTGATAACTCTCCTATTTTAAATCAAACTCATAAAGAAATAAATCTTGATGTTAATCAAACCGACCTTCCCGAGTCGACTACTCAAGAAGATGTCGAATGTGAAGCCTTATCAGAAAGTGATTTTCCCCAATTTGATTTTCAGGGAAGTCCTATCAAGATAGAGTTTTCAGATTCTGACTCTCTTTCGGGAAACGATGATCTAATGCCTACAGTGAGTGTAGACACCGCTCTAGTTTGCCCGCCTGAGGATATCGAGCAGGTGCAACTCCATGGCGGTAAAGTCTTACCTCCTAGGTTACCCCCTCAAGACAAAGGCAAGCCATCCCCATTCGAAGATCTAAATCCAGATTCCCCTCAGCAACCAAAATTTCCTTTAATTCCTCCGGGTTTCGAGTCTGTCGTTCCTAAGGTTGATTACAATGTTCTAACCCACCTTAGGAAGTTGCCAGCGAAATTAAGTATTTATGATGCCCTCCTTCTCTCCAAAGAAATGAC
Source organism: Dendrobium officinale (assembly GCA_019514585.1). Taxonomy (NCBI): domain Eukaryota; kingdom Viridiplantae; phylum Streptophyta; class Magnoliopsida; order Asparagales; family Orchidaceae; genus Dendrobium; species Dendrobium officinale. The sequence continues at coordinate 29,483,923 of CM033683.1, forward strand.
GGAGTCTTTAATTAAAGCACTTCTTGACCCCGAGATTTGTTTAACACAGTTGACTGCAACTTCAGAAGGTGAGGCTCTCTACTTCAAAGAGGTCCCCGGGGTTACCTTTTCAGACGAAGATTTACTCTTGGGAACTGTCGACCATAACCGTCCCCTCTACATTACCGTAGATGTGGGAAACTTCAAGTTATCAAGAGTCCTTGTTGATCCAGGTGCATCGGTCAACGTGATGAACATAAAGACCCTTGCTTATCTCAGAGTTGATACTAGCAAGCTTTCAACCGACAGGTTGGTGCTTCGTGGGTTCAACGAGAAGGGCGAGAGGGCTTTAGGTTCAATTACTTTACTCCTAGAAATAGGAGGGTTAAAAACTGAAGCTAAATTCCACATAATTGATTTGACTACGTCCTTTAATGCACTTCTAGGTAGACCTTGGATTCACGAATATAGAATGGTTCCATCTACCCTGCACCAATGCATTAAGTATCAACGAGACGACATTGAATATGTGATTAAGGGTGATCTACAACCATTTTCAATTCAAGAAATTGGGATCTACGAAGATGCTGCGTATTTCATACCAAAAGGGTCCTCGTCCATTTCTAAATTGGAGATCAAAATTGAGGAGAAAATGGTTGGACAAAAATTCAACCAAAAGAAAGAAAAAGACAAAAATATCAATCAAGAAATGACTCAATCGAGTAGTGAAGACGACTATGATATCATTGTCCTTAGGCCTCCAAGCACATTACCTCAAAGAGGTGGGAGGATGGCTTTAAGGGCACGAGGTCGAGGCCGTGCTTCATTAGATAAGAGAGCAGCACCTGTGTATATTGATTTGGAATCAGACTCTGATGGTGAAATAGAAAATCAAGGTGCTGCCCTCACTCTCGATTACCAAAACATAAATACTCATCCAAAATTTGATCTCACCTTAGACTAGGACAGTGACCCTGAGGCAGATATCTCAAAAGTTAAAAGTCACGAGCCTGAATTAGCAATGCATGAAAAGCTCAGTAGAAGGATTGAGGCCCTTTCTCTGACCCCACTGTCGGCATGCAGGATTGTAGGGATAGAAGTCAAAGTGGCCCCCAACTTGGATGGCGAAGTTAAGAAAGTCCAGAAATTCTTCCATGGCTCCTCCTCCGCAAGGGACGAAGGTGATGTTACCCTTAAGGAGGCAGATTTCAATGAATTAATGGAATTACCTTTCGGCTACTTCCCTGTTTGTGTAAAAAATACTTTTTCTAAGGGTTCTATACCATACCGATGGACTAAGGGTCAAGCCAGATACCATGAAAATATTTGGCAAACAAAGATAAATAAAAATCCAACAAGTGGTATTGGCTTTGGAACCGTTAGTTCATTTGATGATGATGAGTATTGCCTAATGATAACTTACCATCTCGATTCTCCAAATGTCCCTACGGATCCCTCCTGTCCTCTAGATGGGCTATGTTTGGAGACTTTAGACGATCCTGATGATCTTCAAGTTCGGGATGCACCCCCTGAATTCGAAGAGGAAATTAAATCTACAGTCGATGAGTTGAGAGAAATTAACCTGGGAAACGATGATGACCCCCGCCCGATTTTTATAAGTACTTTGTTGAGTGAGGGTGAAACCCAAGACTTAATTCAGTTGTTGTCCGCGTTCAGGGATTGCTTTGCCTGGAGATACGACGAAATGCTAGGTTTGCCTGCTGAGGTAGCAGTCCACAAACTTGGGGTTCGGCATGATGTCATTCCTGTTAAACAAGCTCCTCGACGCATGCGCTTAGAGATCGAGCAACAAGTCGTTTCTGAAGTTAAGAAATTGATAGAAGCCGGATTCATTCGAGAGGAACAATATCCCTCTTGGGTGGCCAGCGTCGTGCCAGTTCGAAAGAAAAATGGTCAAATTCGGATTTGTGTCGACTATAGGGATCTGAATAAGGCATGTCCTAAAATGAGTTCCCTCTACCAATACCAGAACTCATGGTGGACATTGCCTCCTCACATGCTATTTTCTCATTCATGGATGGCTCATCAGGTTATCACCAAATCAAGATGGCCCCGGAAGATGAGAGAAATACAGCGTTCAGAATCCCTATCGGAATCTTCTGTTATAAGGTGATGCCATTTGGCTTAAAGAATGCCGGAGCAACCTACCAACGGGCCATGACCCGTATCTTTGACAACTTAATCCACAATCAAGTTGAGTGCTATATTGACGATTTAGTTGTCAAGCGCAAGGTCAAAGAGGCTCACCTGTATGACTTAATAGTTGTATTTGAGCGGTTGTGCCGCTACGATTTGAAAATGAATCCCTTGAAGTGTGCCTTCGGTGTCGCCTCAGGAAAATTCTTAGGATTCGTGGTGAGGCACCGCGGAATCGAGATCGATCCTACTAAAATTGAAGCCATCTTAGATATGCCACCTCCTAAGAGCCTTACCCAGTTAAGGTCTCTATAAGGTAGATTGGCGTACATAAGGAGGTTTATTTTTAATCTTTCCGGGAGATGTCAACCCTTTTCTGTCCTTGCAAAGAAAGATGCTAAGTTCGTATGGGACGAATAAGTGTCAAAATGCTTTCGATGATATTAAGCAATACCTTTCCAACCCGCCAGTCTTGGCAGCTCCAATTCTGAGAAAGCCGTTAATTCTATACACTGCAGCCTTAGATGAGTCTTTAGGTGCCCTGTTGGCTCAAGTCAACGACGAGGGAAAAGAGAATGCTCTCTATTACCTTAGTCGGAGACTTCTCCCTACTGAAATTCGATACCCGTCAATTGAGAAGCATTGTCTTGCTTTGGTTTTTGCAGCTCAGAAACTGAGGCATTACATGCTCTCCCACTCAATTCCTTTTATTTTGAGTGTTAATTCTTTACAATATCTTATGACTCGGCCTACGTTGTCAGGACGTTTAGCTCATTGGTCTATGATATTACTGTAATTTTTGATTACTTTCACTCCTCTTCGTGCTGTAAAAGGACAGGCTGTCACCGATTTTCTGGCAGCACACCCGCTACCGGCAGATTCTCCTCTAAACGATGACCTACATGACGAACAAGTCATGAGTTTGAGGGAATCTGATGAGGCCGTCTGGGAATTGTATTTTGATGGAGCAGCATCCTCTCGTAGGAATGCGACCCAACAATCTGTAATTCCCGGAAAGGCTGGAGTCGATTTAATTTTTATAACACCAGAAAAAGGAATGATGCACTTTTCTATCATTTATCAGAGCCCTATACAAACAACGAAGCTGAATACAAAGCTATGATAACCGATTTGAAAATTGCAATTCTAATGGAAATTAAAGAGATTAAGATCTTTGGAGATTCCCAGCTGGTTATTAACCAAGTGGCCGGAACATATAAAGTCTTGAATCCTAATCTTCTAAAATATCACCAATACACACTTCACTTGTTGGAATAAATTCCTACTGCCACTTTGTATAGGGTTCCCCGTGGAAGTAATTTTGCGGCAGATGCCTTAGCAAAACTTGCAAAGGAATTTGCATACCCTAAGGAGGATTCCATGCCTATAGAGATTCAGGGTCGTAAAACCCTCTCCCTTATAGATTTGGAACACATTAGTAAGACTCGCCTTCAGATCCTTTCTACCTCTTCGACGACTGACGAAGAAGGCGATTGGAGACGACCCTTCATCGACTACCTTAAAGAAGGGAAGCTTCCCCAGGATAAATCACTCTCCAACAATATTAAGAAACGTGCCCTGTCTTATGCACTAGTTAATAATTTTTTGTATCATCGGTCCTTCGATCACATATGGCTGTGTTGTTTGGATCAGCGAGAGGCCCTGAAGATTGTTAATGAAGTCCATTAAGGACAGTGCGGTGCACATCAATCGGGTCCAAAAATGAAATTGAGGATTAAAAGACTTGGATACTACTGGCCTATAATGATTGACGATTGCATGAATACTGCAAAGCACTGTCATCAATGTCAGGTCCATGGTGTGGTTTTACATCAGCCGCCTAATGTGTTACACCCTACGATAGCCTCGTGGCCCTTCGAGAGTTGGGGCACATATATCATTGGGCCGATTGACCCTCCCTCTGCGAGGGGACATCGTTTCATATTAGCAGCGACTGATTACTTTTCAAAGTGGGCGGAAGCAATCCCCCTACGCAATGTAACATCACACCATGTCTTAAAATTTTTTCGTGACCATATCGTATATCGATTCGGCGTACCCCGCAGAATCATATCCGATAATGGGTCCGCATTCAAGTCTACAAAAATCAATAATTTTGTAAAGCACCATAATATTTATTGGAGATACTCGACGATCTATTACCCTCGGGCAAATGGATTGGCCAAGGCCTTCAACAAATCCTTGGTACAAATTGTTAAAAAGACCCTTGATAATAACAAACAACAGTGGGATGAGCGGTTGGTGGAAGCTTTGTGGGCTTACCGTACCACTTAGTGTAGATCCCCGAGCCCCAATCACCCGTTTGCACTAGTGTGTATGGATACGAGCGTTTTACCGCACTGGGGAAAAAAAGTCATCTTCGCTCAGGATTGCAGTTCAGAATCAAATCAACAAACGAACAAAATGCAAAACATGCGGGTGAAGAACTCGGAAGGCCTTGAAGAGCGGACCCCATCTCCAAGATTCATAAAAAAAGTTTAGAGTTAATGTTTAAGTCCCGTTATGGTTTCAAGACCATGTTAAACTAGTGCGACATAGTCCTTCCAAGCGTGAGACTTTTGGTCGTTGCGTCCTTCCGAG